>JANEYF010001798.1:0-600000 GCA_029963845.1 Rhamnusium bicolor
TCGAAATCAGACTCGAGGCGAACTATAGAGTAAGTAGTTGGAGATGATTCAGTGGTTTGCTAAACGGTAAGTTTCTAAAGTGTATTTAGGTTTTTTCTTTTGGTAATCTTTCAGCATTTAAAACACTACCATCTAATTCCAACATAAGTTTGAAAAATCGAAAGGATAAACATAAATCATAATAATTGAAATACAAAATAATAAATGGACCCAGGTCAAATATTATTTTTCCGGCAAATCAACACATTTCAAGTACAAAATTAAATATTTAATTAACATTGTATATAAAATGACATTTAAAGAAAACCAACATAATTTTTTTTTTAATATTAAATTAACATTAAATTAAACTCTTGTTTAGCACAAAATATTAAACAAATACAGTATTTAATATATAATACACACCGATTACGGTTTTTTATTTATTTCGAACTAATTGAATCGAAAAACAAATCTTTATGAACATGAATGTGCCAGTTTGATTGCTGCAGTCGTGTGAGTCTTGATTTTAAAGAATTCTAAGTTCTAATTTCTAATTTTCTAATACGTCGTAATAACGTCATATGTAACAATTATAGGTTTGTACGTAGAGACGATTTGTGATAGTTTTCTGACTATAGAGATGCGAGTATTACGAGAGCTCTGCAATAACAAACGTTCTGATTGAACCAGCGCATCTCTACAACAATGTGCGCATGCTTCTGATAGTTTCAAACGGTTGGAAACTGCTCTACGAACAAACCTTTTAATTAATAATTATACAATCTGACCTACAAACATGAAACAACAAACCTGGAGGGAAATTCTCGATCCCGATGACCCGATGATATAGTAATAATTGATTAGTGATTTCATTCATGGTTACATGTTTTCATCTTTATTACTTTTACAAGTTTAGTGCCTTCAGTGCCTTCATGTAAATAATCTTTCATATTTATATTATATAAACAAATCACACTGGCACTAAAGAATAATTAAAAATACTAATAAAACCATAAACAATTAAATTAAAGAAACTTGACTCGAGTCAAAAAGCGACTCAAATCTAAAGGTGACTCGAGTCAAAAAGCGACTCGATTCAAAAAGCGAATCGATTCAAAAATCGACTCGATTCAATAATCTACTCGAGTCAAAAAGCGACTCGAGTCAAAAGTCGAGTCGATTTTTTGAGTTTTACTCGACCTAACTTTTGACTCGAGTTTTATAACAATGAAACCGAGTTTCAACTCGAGTAAATTCAGAAACCTACCGAGTTATTCGAGTGAAAAAAAGTCACTCGAGTCCCATCACTAGTATTTTTAGCTATAAGTTTATATTAGAAATTCATATCTATCAATTCTCCAAGTTTCCTGTTTAAAATCTGACCCACCCTGTATAGAACTCTGGTAAAATAAATCATGTTTTGCTTTGCATTGTTTCTAATTTTATTGGATATACTTTGTTTTAAAAAAAAATTATACGTAAATTAATGGTAGGAAGTGTCACTCATTATGACGGATTTAAAACGAATAATTTGTTTTACGCAAATTCATAAAAGAATAATCGCCTTTTACTTCATAATATGCAATTAATTTACAAGAAACAAATTACATAATTTGTAAAAAAACTTAGAAAGAACAATTCTAGATAATTATGCTAATATTACCTACTCACCGGGCATACTCAAATACAGTGTAGGTGGAAACACAGAGCAAATAAAGTGTTTAAACGCAGCTTAAGTAGCTTAAGTACCGAGTGATCTATCATAGCTACTAATTGCAGTGCGCATTGCGGTGAACAATTGCAGCAAAAATAACCGGTAATGATGTATGTATATATTATCTACTAACTCAGGAAATGATTAGTATCATCAACATCATAATGTTTTACATGTTTTGCATTTTTTAAAGTACCTATCTTAAAAAAAGCATTAATCGAATCGACACTGTCGTCATCCCGTGTGAAAATACGTGTTACTAAATAATAAAATATACCAGGCGTTACAATTTTAGAACTCATCATGAGCAAGATCAGGTTTAAATTTGAGACTCGCGTGGAACCAATAGTTATTCTAGAGAATTTGTTTTTAGGTATATTCTTGGTAAAAAGTCCCGAATATATTCACATTGTATTTCTTGCACCTGTTAAACATAATGAAATTTTAAACCTATTGGTTATTGATATATCAAATATTTGTAAATATTGTAAGTATATTTTTTTAGATTGTAGTGATGTGTATTAAAGTAATTAAATCTTGCATTAAAATAGGTAAATTCGTTATCATCAAGATTATTAATACTTTATTGTTTTATCAATTGGCTATAAATAATTAGATGATTAGAGAAAATACTTTTTAATTTTTCGCTATCATTATGTACATAATAATGGTAAATAGATAAGGGCTCGCTTGGTATGTGTTTTGAATGTGATTTCAGATGTTTCTACACATAGCAAGGAACTGTCAAGAAGAAAAAAACGAAATTAAATATTACCGCTGCGGAAAGAAGGGCATACACCACAATATTGCAGCAAACCAAGAAAACTAGAAAATGCACAAGTTGAAATGGTACCTATTGAAATTGGAAAAGACAAGGCTGCCAAATACATACAAAATGTCAAATTTAATGGCCTTGGTCATATAGCCATTGATTATAGTCGAGGAAATAAAGCACTAAAAACGGCTCAACCTCCGAAATTTCCGCAGCAAGACGGATTTTAATGCGGTTTTTTGCATTCGATTCGTGAGAGCATCAGGAAATTTTGTGAACTAATCTGATGAATAGCAAATGAAAAATTGCATATTTGCATTGTAAAAATGCATTGTTCAAAGTGCATTAGAATAATTAATTTGCAACTCGGTAAAAATTGATTGAAATGAGTTCAAATGTGTTACCCGGAGGTTTTCGGGATCGCTGAACACGAATATCACGGCGGCAACGGCCTCCGAGGTATCTGGATCCCAGGGTGGATACTATTTACCTCATCTCCTGGAACTTCTTGTGAGTTTTTAATATATTTAATTGAAATTCGTTACTCGGGGGTTTTCGGGGTCGCTGAACACGAATATCATGGCGGCAACGTTCTTCGAGGTACCTGGAGCCCAGGGTGGACCTCATCTCCTGGAATTACCTTGAGTATAGCATAATTTTTATACGAATTTGCATATATTACTCAAAATTATTTTTATATATTATAATGAAGATGTAGATTCAAACAATATTTTTCAAAAATAATTTCTGAAAACTCCAATTGTATTTGTAATGTTTTATTGTTCAAAAAAATACCACAAACTTATACAATGAAAAACATTTATTGTTTAATTACACATTGAAGTTTTCTTCTTCATTCTCTTCGTCTGCAAATCCAATTCCAACCGATAATTGTTCTTCATCTAAATAATGTTCTACATTAGAACAATTATTGCAGCCAGCACAATTTTTGCAAGCAACATTGCAGATTAATGTAATGCAGATTAATGCTATACTCAAGGTAATTCCAGGAGATGAGGTCCACCCAGGGCTCCAGGTACCTCGGAGAACGTTGCCGCCGTGATATTCGTGTTCAGCGACCCCGAAAACCCCCGAGTAACGAATTTCAACTAAATATATTAAAAATTCACAAGAAGTTCCAGGAGATGAGGTCCACCCTGGGCTCCAGGTACCTCGGAGGTCATTGCCACCGTGACACTCGTTTTCAGCGACCCCGAAAACCCCCGAGTATTGAGTTTCAACTAAATATATTACAAATTCACATGAAATTCCAGGAGATGAGGTAGATAGTATCCACCCTGGGCTTCAGGTACCTCGGAGGCCATTGCCGCCATGATATTCGTATTCAGCGACCCCGAAAACCCCCAAGTAACAAATTTGGACTCATTTCAATCAATTTTTACCGAGTTGCAAATTAATTATTCTAAATGCACTTTGAACAATGCATTTTTACAATGCAAATATGCAATTTTTCATTTGCTATTCATCAGACTAGTTCACAAAATTTCCTGATGCTCTCACGAATCGAATGCAAAAAACCGCATTAAAATCCGTCTTGCTGCGGAAATTTCGGAGGTTCAGTGCTTTATTTCCTCGACTATTAATACAGGTAGTTCTAATGACTGTAAAATCTACTGCGGCAATTTTGGGACATTTTCAAATCAAAAGAAACGAACGTATATTGAAATGTTTTGGCAACGTTGTAAATGTAGTAAAATCATGTGGAACTATACATTGAATTTAAATGTGGATGGAATTTCTGCTGATAATGTATTATATCAGATGATGTACAGCCTACAGATGTTATTGCAGAAACAACATTTACGGAACTTGACCATGTTGTATATTACAAAGGTAATAATAAACTGGAGATATTAATCTACCAATAATTGACGATGAAATAAATACTCAATAATCTCGAGATGTTAAAAGATTGTGAAAAAAACAATGTATTTTGTTAAAGCAAATATTTCTGATAACAGTTTGTGTGTGCCAATAGTGAATTTGGATTCGAAAGAAAAATTTTTCAAGCAAGGGGAAAATTTAAACGAAAAAAGTACAAATTGCTGAACCTGTCAGGATTAAGGAAATAAATTCAGATGTGACCAAAGAACAAAAATTAGAGCTACTAAATTTAATGAATGAAGTCCAAAAATGTATAACAAATAACATTTATGAGTTAGGAAAAACTAAAGTTATGGAAATGAAAATTGAAGAAAATTCAGATAGTATGCCGTTATGACAGAGTGGAAGAAAGCAGGTTTGGTGCAAGAAACAATTTCTCCTTATGCTAGTCCTGTACTTTCAGTAACGAGAAAGACAGGTGAAGCATGACTAGTAGGTTTAATTATCTATCGCTAATTCATTTTCCATTACCGAGCTTGGATGAACACATAGAACTTTTGCAATGTAGTAAAATTTATGCAGTTTCAGATTAGGGCATGGATATATGCAGTTATCACCTTCAAAGGAATCTCAATAAAAGAGTGAATTTATAACACCAAATGAGACAGGAAAATCTACGAGGGCTATGTTTGGGTTAATGAATGTGCAATTCTATTTCTTAAAACTAATGCAAACTGTTTTGGAACGAATGATATTTTATTCAGATAATAATATGCTTATTCCTAAAAACGATTGGCCCGAACCGAACTATTATCCCGATTAAGACAAGTATTAGAAATATTAAGAGGTGACTTACTATAAAGTTATCCAAAGGTAAATTCGGTACAGACAAAGTTTAACATCGAGGATATATTGTATTTACCACAGGTATCGAAACAAGATCAAGGAAATTCGACGTAATCTTGCATTTTACCAAACCAATAGATATACACAGTATTTAAATGTATTTGGGTAAGGCAAGTTTCTTCCGTAGATTTTGCCTCAGTAGCTAATCGTTGACCAGAATAATTAGAAAAGAACAAAGCTTTAAATGGAAAGCTAAACGAGAGGTTTCACTCAACAAAACTTTTTAACTACACACCCCGTGTTACAGGTTTATAATCCAAACTCTGACAGATCTGACTTCCATACTGATGCTAGCTCAATAAGTTTGGGAGCTATGTTTCCAGAATCTGACACAAAAAAAGTTTGCATCCAATATATTTTATATTTTATAAGCAGACGAACCTCAGATACAAAGACAGAAACAATCATCCGAACAGGTTTGAGTTACTTATGATTGTTTGGGCTATCGAAAGACTAAGAATATTCATAATTAGTATTAAATTTACAGTTGTCATTGACTGCCAAGCTCTTATGTTTTAAATAAAAATAGAACTAAAAATGCACATGTTGTATGATGGTTTAATATACGCAATGAATGTGATTTTGACATAAAGTACAAACCAGGTCAAGCAATGCAACATGTTGATTATTGTTGATGCCTTCTTATGTGTTCTTTTTTAGAACCATCATAAGGAGATTGAAGATTTCATTGTTGATAAGGATAAGGTAAGTGTATACTCAATTGTGACTCGTGAAGAATAAATTGCATTATTTCAGTTTTCGAATATTTTGAGAAATAAAGGAAATTTTGAAAAGAGATAGAATACTGATGTGTTATAAATGGTTGTTATATAAGATGGTCAAAACTGAAAATAGTAAAACAGAATTATTTTATGTGGTACCAGAAAATGCATGAAAGTCATTCATTAGTAATAATATTATATAATATTACGATTTAATGGGATACACTGGGACTGATAGGACATTAAATAAAATGAGTAAATATTATTATTTTCCATATATGAGAAAATATAGAGGACAAATTAAGATATGCATAGAATCTCTCACATCTAAAAATAATGCAGGAAAACAACCAGGTTATCGACACCCAATACTCCCGGAAGAAGATCATTCGACCATTTCTGTCCGTTTTTAACATCGAAAGGAAATATGTATTGCTACTGACAGATAATTTAACCAGATTTGTACAATTAGAGACTGTAAAATCTACTAAAGTCAAAATATCAGTTGGGAATTTTATTGAAAAATGTTGAGCACCTGAAGGAATCGTTAGTGATCGAAGAACTAGTTTTACAAGAAACACTTTCAAATTTTTTGTGAAATATGTAGAATAAAACATACCTTAAATTCAGGTAGACAACTATAAGCTAACATAGAACAAACATACGATTTTACCTAGTGCAATCAAGTATAAAAGGTGAAAATAGAGATTGGGAGACAATATTATTAAAAAGATGAAACGAGATGTAAATACTTCGATTAACAAAACTACAGGTTTGAACTGGTACATGGATACATACCCCATTTCAATAATGCACAAACTAGATTCTTAACTGTTACAAATTAAACTTATAAAATTTCTACTGAAAGAGATAACAAAACAGTAAAGCAAAGGAAATATAAAGAAAGATATGATAAACAAAGATACCAAGGTTTGAGTTACAATATTGGCGACATCGTATACGTAAGAAGTAATCCTGAAGCAACCAAATTACAACCTAGAATTAAAATAGTATAAAAGATAACTAAAGTCTTGTTTAACGATACTTACGAAATATCAGAGCTAAAATAGAGGAAGAAAATTCAAAATTACTAGCTTGAGCATGTTAGTCAGTGGAAAATATAGAGAACTAATTTCGATGGAGGTGAAGAGGAGATAAACAACGATATAGGTGAAGAGAGTAAGAACCTAAAGGATACAGATAGTGACTTTACAGAATATCCTGAACAGAAGAACTGAAATATGAGATACCTAACATATAGGCCTATAAGGCGAAAAGCAAAACCGAAATATAGGATGATTATGTATTTTTTTATCACATAAAATTTGAGATACACAATTTTTTTAATTATGTTAGGCCATGTAAAATCTTGATCAAGAGATTAAGATTGTCGACAGGCCGAATGTTAGCAATTAGTTACTTCTAATTTAAAATAATTTAAGTTAGATTGGTACGAGCCATTTAGTAACAAAAAGGGTTAGATAGTTTTGAGAGGTTCTGTGGTGCGTAAAATTTATGATTCTGGTGTTAAAATAAATACCGTTTAATTTTTAAAGTGATTTGAATTCTTTTGTTAGCCATCCGACAAAATATAGATAACATTTGTTCATATTAATTAATTACAAATTAATGAGGTCGTCGCACACAGACAGTTATTGTTTAGCATGTCAACAACTATTAATTTTATAGATTATGTAAATATAATTTAATATAATAAAATATAAAAATAATCGTATTGTATCAATTAATTTGGGATAAATAAACTGTATATATTCTCCTGAAATCCAACATAAAGGAGATTATATGTTTTTCAAGGTCAGTATTCCAATTCAGTATTTATTATCTTATTGTTTTGACATAATTATATCAATATTATCATATTTGTAAATAATAATGCACTATAATTTATAAACTGACATAGTTTACAATCTAGTCTTAGGTACGTTTAGTATATAGGATAATATAGGGCGATTCCCGAATAATAATGAATGATAAATTCCTTATAAAAAATTAACTCAACACAAGCAGTTGATAAATAATAATTTCTTCAAGCAACATGAAAGGACAATAGGAGGTAACTCTTTGTGAACTTTTATAACCATTCTTCATGAACAAGTTAAAACATAGGCAGAACATGAAATCGGGTAAAAGGATTTGGCTAAAATATGTGGATAACGCTTATCTAAAAGGGACCAAGCGCCAAAATTACAAAAATAAGTTAATCAACGAATATATATTTATTACGTTCATATATAAATAATAATACTTAAAAAAAAAAGAATCGTATACAAGAACCCAAAAATTGGTAAGAATAACCAAGGAAAGATTTCAAGATTTTGGTTCTTCGATAAATGTACTATTATAATTTATTTTTACTTGCAGAGTGTTCATGTTTACCTGCCAATATTATCAACATAATTATTTACAATGCAAATAATAGAGAAAAACAAAACTTTCATAATATTTGCAATATTAAAATCGAGTTTCCCTAAAATGTGCAAATGTCGCTTGGTTTTTTTTTAGATAAGCGGTGTCCATGTGTATGATGTTTTTTACAGTGTTCAGAATAGAAAAATTGCTTGAGCCAGTATACAAAACTTTGTAAACAATGGACCAATAGGCAAGCAACTAAACTAAGAATCTTAACAAAGGGTCTACTAATTATATGTGTTAGTTCAGGGTATGCTATCGAATAATTATTCTCATACAAACTTTTAAATTGCAGAAGAAAATTCAATAGTTACATAAATTCCATAAAAACACCGGTTTTATTATAGTTTTCGAAGATATAATTTTGACAATTATTCATCCATAGGATAATTGCTTTTCCTTTTGCCAAGTAAGAAAATGTGATAATGAATTATCGAAATGATATTTGAACAAACAAAGCAAGTGTGTATATAGCCTTGGTACCTATATAAAACTTCTACAAACAGTCGAAAATAGACCTTCAGAATAGTCACCAGAAAACCTGGAAGGAGTTAAGAAACTTCATAAATTTGATTCACTAGTATTCTGTTTGGTTGAAATTTCTTGTCTGTGTAACTATTTGCAATTCCAAAGTAATACTACTTTTGGAACGTTAATTTTTATATATTATTTGCCACCTGTAGAAAGTGATGGATAAAAATCAGTAAATCCAAAATGTATAATATTTTTAAGTAAACTAAGCGGAAGTAGTGTCATCTATGAATTGAATTGCAAAAGAATCCTTATCAGGAAATGTTTTAGTAAAATGTCTAGTCCTCTCTGACGAGAAGTTCTATATTATTTTCAGAAATTATGCTATTTGGGCTGTGAAATATTAAAACACTTTATACATTTTCCACTATATCAGTAACCAGCATATCTATGATTCCTTTAACAAATAAAAGTGTTTTCAATAACCAGTAATAAAATAGGCACAGAAAAATAAAATACTAAATTTTATTACAGTTAGAAAGAGATAACATGAAAACACACCACATAAATTAGACACCCCCAAATCTTATAACAAAAACTTTAAAAAAACGTAAAGACACAACAATTTCTTCTTATACTATCTCTGCTGAAGCTAAGATTTAAACTCACAAGCCAATAGACAGTGAATAATCGAACTTATCAAATAGCGCGCTCTAACCAACTGCTTTGTGCTATCAGGCCCCGTTGTCATTTCGTTCCCGCTGATGCAATGTAATCTCTCACAGGACAGACACTTTGGTCAAAATGTCTTTCGTCCACTTCATATTCAAAACCAAAAGTATTGATCTTCCCCTTTGTGTACGCCAACAGAAAAAATCTGCAGCGGTCTGGAATCCCAATATTGACGCGAGGTCCGTAAAGGAGTAGGTTACCTCTTAACTTTTGACTAATAGAATTAGAGGCGGGAAACGTCATCTGATGCCCATTTTGAAATAGCGTTTAGAACTTTAAAGTTTATGAATTATGTTAATTTTAGATACTTATATTTATTATTTAATTTAACATGTTCTAATTATTAAAAGAACACTATAAATGACTCATAATGAAAATAACTGAGGAATAGAAATACTAATTAGGATAGAATAAACTTGTTTACATTTATTGTCTTGGTGTTACAAGTTTTGTGTATGATCAAAATAAAAACAACTATTCTCATTAAATTTTATACTGTCGATTATAAATTAACACCAAATTTAACCATTTTTTTTAACAAATCTTCACAGGTTACAACATATTACGTTTTGGCATGGTTTTCAAAATATGTTTTTCTGTTATTTGATGATTATTTACTACCCACTTAATCTCTGGAAAGGCCAAAGCGATTTTAATAAAATTTTGCATATATTTTTGAGCAAAGACGAAAATACAAAATTACGTTTATACAAGGTAGTTTAAAAATGACGACCAATAACCAGTTCGAAAATGTTATAATTTATAATATATCTGGCATGTTTTAGTTCATTAATTATGATTTCCGATAAATCGGGGATTTTCACATGTTATGGCTAATATACACAGGGTGATCCAGGAAATAATTCCCAAACCTATATTAAGAAGAAAAGCTCAAATGATGTTTTGTCAATAAATTTATTTCGTTGATTTAAAAAATGCTCAAAATTTTTACAACAAAGAAGTCCCTAAAAGTACTCATTATGCATAGCAAGTTTGATAAAAATCTTCAAGCGTTTCAGAGATCTTCAGGAACTTTTCTTTTTCGTTTTTTTGTTGATTTTTTTCTTAAACTCTTCACTCCCTAGCAAGAAGACATTATAATTACGTAGTAATTCTTCATATGCACATTCCTGGGGATTTCCTTTACTTGTGGATGGAATGTTTTCCACATTTCCTGTAGACAATAATGTACTTAAAATTTGTTTAACGATCTCTTTGCGTTCTCTAGTTTTAACACGTTTACCTCTTGCAGTTGGGCTATAGATGTTTTTGTCAAAGTTTCAGGCAACAAATTAAGTGATGAAATAGGTAGCCAAAACATAATAAAATTAGCCACAAATTATTTTTCAGTAGGTAAATTTTATATTGCCTACCAGTTTTTTTTTTAGTTTTTTTTTTGGCAATACATTTATCAATTTTGATTTCATTCCACCTTCAAAATCTTCAATTGTAACATGTTTATTGTAGAGTCTTTTATTATTGGGGTTATATTTTCCTTTTCTTTAACATTTTCTAATCCACTCTTTCCTAATTAAAATGTCAGTAAGAAACGAGAAAAATGATATTTTCTCTCCATCTTCTTTGCCCTCCCAGCATTTCTCTTACAAATATCAACACTGCATATAGTTCCAGTCATCTTAAAGCGATTATTTATTAATAACTGGATATTTCTTCTCCTCAAAATAAATACACTTCCTTATTGTACATACCCTCTCAAAATAAATGTAGGTAATTTAAACCAAATGTTGTCCTTTATAATATAAAAATCCAAATGTCACTTAAAATGTCAAAAAGGCACGTAAAAACTATAAAAAAAGCGGTCCATAACAATATAATATAACATAACTAATAATAACTATAAGCAAAATATCAAAATAATAGCAAATAACCACACAAAACGATTATAAAATGAATCACAACAAACGTATGATTCACAACACGGCATACACTATGACGCGTTACATTCCCCTTCCGTCTCTTCACAACCTACCCATTTACGGACCTCGGTATTGACGTACATCGGATCTTTCAACGATCAAATCCATCACACGCCACTATAGTCGGGCCGCTGTAAGACTGGCGGCACATTGAGCACAGTAGTCCAGCACAGTCTATCGTAGGATAGCCGAGAGTTGTGCAGCACATGTAAGTAAAACGAACATCGCATATTGCATGCAGCAGAAACGTAGTAAAGGTAGAGGAATTTCTTTTTCTCTGTCGGCCTGAGGGACCTGTGAATTGACCACAGTTTTCCTATGTTGTCGGTATCTGTTAAATATGTATTCGGAAATATTACTTATATCAATTATATTTTTTTGTTAAAAATAGAACTGCTGATAGAATGGGTACGCGAGAACAAAGTTCTTATGATACGGATGACTATCATTTAGTTCCTTAAAAAAATAACTCTGATAATTCTTTAAATAATCATTCATGCATCCAGATTTTTTACGTTTACAGTGTAATAATAACATAGTAGTACCATTTTATTTGCACTGTGGATCAGGTCACTTCTGGTCTAGATCAATTAGGTCAGCTATTTATTTCTATTTACAACTGATCTGAAACCAAAAGTGACCAAGTAAGTTCCCCCCTTGCCGATGCTGCTCCTCACCGGATGAAAGAATCGCATGTGATCTTTAGATCAGTAATGTAGTGGGGTAAGAAAGGCGGCAAACGGTTGACCGTATAATCAGGTTTTGCACGTCGAACAATAAATTTGCATATTTTTCCATTTTTTTCAGTTTCAATTTTTTTCAGGATTTTCTATAAGAACCTATGTAAAACTGATGTAACATAAACATAAAATAAACGTGTGCCTCTCAAATACGCATGCGCGCCCGACATCCGAGACTGCTGCAGTTTTATTTGCGACTCGTCCAGGTCACTTTCTAACCAGATTAAATATAACAAGTGAACTGACCATCGGTGTAAATAAAATACTGCAAGTGTCAATTTCTGAATTTGATTCAGATTGTTAAGAAAGTTCGTTAACAGCAAACATAATATATAGTTATTACTGAAAACTGCACACACGAAACTAAAACACTGTACTGTATTCAATATGCGCTCACCAACAGAGGCAGAATTCAGGAATAGCTTTCCTCTGTTGTACTCTGGTATAATGTGCGGCCGGCTAAAAATTTTCGTCTAAGAGTCAAAACCATAAATATTTTTATTCCGTTCAATTGTCAGCAGTACTCAAACAGTATGACACAATTTATAATATTGTTTGAGATAATTTAATGTTAATATGTGTAGCATTCAGTAGGTTAAAATAATTTTTTTTGTCTTTGTGCATTGCTAATTTTAGAAATAATAAAAAAAACACTAAATAAATATAGTTCAATGAATTTCAAAATAAAAGAACAGATATATTCATTTATTGTGTGAGATTCACTGTTAACCAATCCAGTGTGTATGTGTATACCTATGAACAATTGATTTGCTTACAATTGAAACGGTTAAATTATTTATGCAATCTGACACTGACCCGACTATAGGTGTATTTTTTTTGAACTGATTTAACTGAATAAATTGAAAATAGTAACTGTAACGAGCCTTATTGCAAAATTCAATAAAGCTCAGTAATATCAGTTCGTTCACTCGAATCAGTTAAATCAGTTCGAAAAAATACACATTATAACACCCAAATAAAAACAGCGGGACCGATCGTTCAAAAATCCCTTGTGTGTGTGGCCGCCTAAAATAACTAAATAATTATTTCTTGTGGATTTTATAACTTTTCTATTTATTTATTTTGTAAAACTATTACTCAATACCCAAAGAAAATCAAAAAACGAATAAATAAATAATAACAATAACAAATTTCATTACAAATATTTATAAATAATTTAAAAATGTCTATTTAATATATTAATTTTTCACAATGCCAAGAAATTTTGTTGTTTTGTTTTATTTTTAGTTTTTGTTGTATCACATAATATACAAAACATATTTTAGTTTATTTTTAGTGGATGAATTTAAATATTCGTCTATTTTTAGGGTTTAAATATTTTCATGTAAATAAAACAATACAAATATTTCTTTTTTATTTTCTGTTTACTAATCTAAAGTAAATATGTGATTTTCTAAATTAAATTCAATATTTGGCACGGTGTAAATTTACCTGTGCTTTAAGCTATGTATTTAAACTAAGAATTTGAATTATATAGCATACTACTAAAAAATGTAGTTTCTGATCATTTAAATGCATATTAAATATATATATATATTTCATGGTAAATTATTCTAAACCTGTTTTTGAACCCATTGTTGACATAAAACACAAACGTTCGTGAAAAGTCCACACACTAGCTGAATCACTGAAAGTCACCTGTATGTTTCAGGTTCGATATTGGATGACTGAACTTAAAGACCGCATGCGCTCACAATCATTGACGGCGTCCAATTTTGTTTGAATGGGACATCGAGTATTAGGGCCGATGTTAAGAACTGCATAAAAAAGGTGCTCTTACTAAATTTCGGTTGGCGCTATCGTTTTGGAGTTATTTGTATTTAAATATTGCAATGTAGTATATTTCCTAATATAGTAAACAATGATAGAAAACAACTTTAGCTCTCAGTTTGACAAATTTGTTAGTTCTTTTAATGGCATTTGTCTTTGTTGTAATTATCAGCGTAATTTTATAGTGAAATATTGTTGAAATTGTTATATTGTTTGTTGAAATGTCTTAATAATTTAGGTAAATATTCATTCAATATCAGATGAATGCAGGGGAAATTCAGGAATTATTGGGGAGGATTTTAACTTGTTTCAATGATTAAATCTAGAGTAATTAATTGATAAAATTTTAGTTCTTAGACTTATATTGTTTCGAAATTATTAGCAAATAACGCCAAATCCCTTGACAAATATTTAGAAATAATCAAATTATTTTTTAAAACTTGACAAATCTTCTGAACTTATGACAAACTTGAAATAATATCAATTAAAATATTATTGTAAATAAAAAAAATATATTTTGTCATTAAATTACATGCTTCATTGCATAAGGCAATATTTTAAATTGCTGTACAAAATAGTAGTTGAAAATATTATGGAATTATTTGTAGTTGCCTGTCCATTATTGTATACCAATCTGTGTTGCAATATTAAAATGCAAATAATTTCAAAACGATGGCTCCTATCGAAATTTAGTAAAAGCACCTTTTTCATGTAGTTTTTGGCGCATTTTTTCGTTTCAAATGTATTAAAAAAATTAGAAAAAAATTATGGAAAAAATTCAACCCACCCCCTTTGTAATTACCTCAGCAAATCAAGATATTTGGATATAAATATGACAAAATATGTAATGTTATGAAATTAATAAATGGTCCAAATGTAATTTTAAGACGTTTCAAATTTATTGGCAAATAACTATATTGTACTTACCCCTTTAAGAGGTTGTAGCTCCCTTATGAACTGATTTAAAGCAGATGCTTATATACAAAACTCGACTAATTTTTCCTAGTTCTATAACCCCCTTGAAGGAAGGTACTTATAACCATGGGACACCTTGTATACATATGAATCAAAAGTATTATGCATGTGGTAGGGATATGACATTAATACGGGCCCAGAATCATATCATTTGGCCCATTTGCAATTTACGAACGTTCTTCATATATGACGCTCTTGAAACTGAAAAAATAAATGATTGATATGAACGACCTTTATACTTTATTCTTAATAATATGAATAACATATGAGTGGAACTTTTTATAAAATAAACTACAAATACAACAAAAACAACAATAACAAATTAACTGTGTTGTATGAAAAGCCTCGTCATATCATTTGGTCCAAGTATATCAACATATCAGTCACCACTGTGTTACATCACCCATTCTCTTTATAACAGCTGCAGTACATTTTGGCATTGTTTTTTCTATGAATGAGGACCATCAATTTATTTTTAAATTTTGGACCACTTCTAGCCGGTCTCGCTCATAATTTCTTTTTCATGGCATGCCACAGTGTCAATTGGGGATAAGTCAGAGCTGTTGGTGGTCCAGTCTAGTAACTCAATATCTCATAAGGCCGACTTAATGTGATAAATCTATGTAAATTGCAACTGGGCCAAACGATATGATTCTGGGCTCGTAGTAGGTACGTTTTCATGGAGTGTTGAAATCGGTTTCAGTCCAATACCATTTCATAAACAGTATCTAAAATGATTTGAAATTCCGTTTTGAAATTTTGACATTTGCCAGCTGTTAACTGTTAACTGGTACCTGCAGATGACATTTATCAACTGATGGTTTTGGTTTGCTTGAAACTATAATTTATCAATTATCACTAATATTTTTATTTTAAATAAAATTTAACAGTCACACAGCCACAAAATGGAAAGTTTGAAAAGGTTGGAATTTATTGGTTATAAAAAAAAATTCACAGTTGAAAATGCGCATGTCTAAATTGAATACGGTACCAGTTTTCTCGATACAATCTCCGAAAAAGCCGATTCGACGTTAGAACTCAAATCGAACTCAATGCCTGTTTTCATGCAGTAAAGACTTCCCAGAAAATCACTGACCCAAATGAAATATATTATAAAATTGGAGATTTGGTTGCAATATTTTCCAACAGCGTGGAAAACTGCAATTATTGTTCCCTTTGTGAAACCGAGGAAAAACGCTATGTCACCTAATAATTACTGGCCTATTTCCCTCTTAAACTCTCTGGGAAAAATAAAAAGTTTTTTTGTCTCCCAAGTATTCAATTCAGAGGGAGACACAATACCACGCTGTCGCTGTGCAAGGTGTTGTATGATGTCCTCGAGGGCTTTAACCTAAAGCAAAACACCAAAATGTTACTTCTAGACATAGAAAAAGCATTCGATACTGTTTGGCATGTGGGTCACCTGCACAAGCTAAAACACTTAACTATAAGGTACCAGACTACTATATTACAGTAACTAAATCCAACCTAGATAATAGTAGATAATAGAAATTTTTGTGTCAAAATAAATAACACTAAGATCAACAGACAATATCAGGGCGGGCGTACCGCAGGGGACGGTTCTTTCACCCACGCTATTCAACCTCTATCTCGCCAACTACCTATTTCACAACTATCAGACGCTGACGTTACGACCTTTTACGCAAACTTTGAAGACACCTACAACTAAAATACGATATCACCAGGACAAATTACTGTTCTACTACATATACTGGAAAATAATAATAATCGAGAGCAAGATAGAGGCAATCACCTTTATCAACAAATTTACAAATACGTACTTTTACACCACTCACGATTAACAATAAGATAATAGACGAAAAGAAAATAGTAAAATACCTCAGACAGACATTTGACTTTCCTAAACCCATTTTAAAAGACGTTTAAAGGCACATGAACTTACACATAGTATACCCACTAATGAGGGCTAACGTTTTTAGGTTCACCACTTGGCGCCACTGGCATGAAAGTCTTTGTGAAAAGTTATTGTTAGACGCGGGAAAAGTTTATAGGGTTTTATTATAATTATTTCGTGCACCAGTAAATAAAAAAAATTGTTAATTATGCCTCAATGTTGTGCCGTTCCATTTTGTTAGGAAACAAAAGGTGGACATATGCTTCCGTGAGACAAAACTCACCTAAAACAGCGGTTAATAGAGATAAATTTACTCCTTCGAAAAATTCGTGTGTTTGTAAGAAACATTTTAATCCCGACGATTATGCATTACCAAAGGAGTCTACTACAGAAAATCGTGAGTAATAATCATCTACATTCGTTGTTTCCATCATGCCCATTCTTGATATAACCCAACTTTAATGATATAAGACACTTCTGATAAGTATAATAATTTCCCTACTGAGCAAGTAAACTACTACTTTCCCCTTCTACCATCATTATGTTAAATGTTTTTTAGCTAATTTTTATAAAAATTACTAAGAACTAGCGTTAAAAAGCCATAGTAAAACGTTCAGTGAATGACCTTTCCATACATTAACGTTCAGTAACATTGACCTTTCCATACACAAGCGCCTCTCGTGGTGAATTCAAGCGCGGTAGCCCTCATTAACTGACGTTCAGTACTAAATACCGAAAACAAATTATTACTATATAAGACCATACGTCGACCAATACTGACATTCGGCTACGTTGCCTGGAACCGGATGTCCAATTCATAATACGGACGATCCTTCATACGTATAGACTACCTACATACACAGACACGCTAAAATACCACTCATATGAGATTATATAACAAATACGGCTCAAATATTCCTTGAAAAAGGAAATTTATGTCTCAAACCTAACCAAACATATTACTCACATACGTGCACACCACCAGTACAGACATACACACAAACTTTTACACGAGAACTTACCCCTGTATTACGACGCTAACTAACGTAGACAGAACACACATAATGTCAGACAAACGCACTATTACACACATACACACAGCCGGCAACATCCACACACCTTATTAGGTTCTAAATAGATTTGTACCAAAATAAGAAATGAAGAAATTTAAATTGGTAAATAAAATTTCAGTTCGGGAAGCGTATTCAAATCAATTTGAATATTCCACGAAAACGTACCAATTGTGGTACTGTTACGATGGCCACTCTACGGCTTAGAAAATTACTAGGAAATAAACATACTACAACTCACATGAGCGTATTTATATTACAAAAGGAACGTTACAGTAAGAAATTCATTTGTAAATATACAGTATATGTATTTAATAATGGGCCTCTTAAATAACAACGTTATAATGTAAACCAGAGGCAGACAAGCCGTCGCTCGTCAGCGTTAGCATTAGCAGAACAGAGAATTAATTTTCCATCTAGCTGTCGTGTGGTCAAAAATGCACACTGCGCGCGATCGTACGCAATTTTCAATCTTCAATTTTGTCAAAAGTGAAATACTGCTACCATTGTATTTAAACTGTCCATCATAAATTTAGTTTTTATCTAAACTTACACAAACAAAGAATTACAATAAATGAATTTATAAATAGAAATATACCGTGGACCTACAGACCTGAATGACAAGAATAAGTATTACTTACCTCATAAAACTCGCATTAACCATATTAAAACATTTAAATTGCGCTTCTAAATAAATTATTTAAAAACTGTTTGGTGGAAAATAATTGATATGACACAACGGTGAATTCTGGTAGGTATTCTAAGTATGGGGTATACCCCACAGAACTTTAAAACTTATTGTTCTGATTTATTTCACAGTGCAAAATTAAAAATCTTGTATGAAAAATTGGATTATTTGATAGTATAGTCATAAAAGTTTATATTTAATGCTAGAAACAGAATAAGAACATGTCAAAACGTATGTTAATAATTTTCTGTATTAGAGGGAAAACTACCTGAGACTTTAATTTACTACTAAAATTATAGTTTAGAACTTACTGAGGCATTCTTATGCATTTTTATAGGCAAAGCATATAAAATTCAAAAGTTAATGAAATTCTCTCTTCTATTCATTTTAGTTATTAAGTAGTTTACATTATTCCAAAATTAGTAACGTTATTTAATTGGAAGTCAGTATTTAACTGTCAGTGACATTCCCTCGGATTTTTGCTGTTTGTGTCATTACTTGACAACGACCCACAGACATTTGAATAATGTTTCAACCAACTAATTATTATTTTTTTTTTTAGAATAAGATATTCTGGCGAATGCGCGGGGAATTGAATAAGTAAATTACATGAAATCGTTTTCTGATTTTATTTCAACATCATACGTGTTTTGTTTCAATACGTGCAAATTTATACTCCGGAAATTAAATAATTGGTTTGCAAACAATTAATGTGTAAAAATCCCTATTAAGTAAATTGAAAGAAATTATTTCAAAAAAATAGTAGGTAGTAGATAAAAAGTACAGTTCTGTTTTGATGAACCCTGAAAAATTGTCGATAAAAGTTTAGAAGAAAATAGTTGCGACAGTGTGTTTCTATTTATATTCCAGTAACTGATATCGTTGACCTATTAATTGTTGGCTAGGATTGTACATTTACCTAGCTGATATAGCATAATAATATTAATTTATGCAATACAGGGCTTAGAAGATATGACTCCCAAGCTACCATCAGTGGAACTTTAAATGTTTCTGCAACTAACGACCATTACGTAACGGCAACGATCCGTCTACCATGCATTCACCAAAATGGGGAATAGTTATTACGTAGTAGTAGAAATGACTAACATTTGGAATAATTCTTTAGTGGTATGAGAGCAAAATATTCTCCTCTCTTCTCTTCTCTCTCGCTCTTACTCTCCTTCTTTCGAATAGCACAATATAATGTATTGGAATCAAACTTACTGATTGTGAGATTGAAGTCAATATGTCCAAGGTAAATCAATTGAATGAAATATGTGTAAGTGACAAACCATGATGTTTTGCATTCACTTTGAGGAAATTAAATTGACTACTTTTTTCCATAAGATGTTTACATGATACTTCGATAAAAAAAGCTCGCTCTCTAGAAAAATTTGTTCAAAAGTTATGTGTACACTCGATAATGCAAACTTTTTGATGGGAAACATTTTTTTGTTTATGTGTTAATGAAGTTATAATGATCTATTTGTAAAAGATGTTTGCAAATGGCCATATCTAATAAAAAAATGATTTTCACAATTAATTTTACTATTGGCAATATGGCGTCATCATTCAATAACAGTTTACCAAAAAAGTAGCAAATGCGATGAATGACGTCATTTTCTTGGTAGCTTTAAACTAGCCTCTACTACGATACTACGAAAAGGCTACTACAAAGTTCCCACGTACTTTACAACCCTCACTTTTAAGTTGGTAGAGCTGGCTGATCCGATCTCTACTCCATTCATATCATATAAGCAAATATATATTGTTTTTACCTGGGCTCGCAGAACGACCCTCTATTGACCTTCATTTGTGCATAGTTCTCTAGCATAGGCTGCGGTGCAATACATAAATTAACAAAATGTATTTATATAATACCGCGCACCTATGCTAGAACTTTCTATGTGCTTATATGAAATGAATGGAGTATAGGTAAAAACAATTTTATTGTTTGGGATTGGCAATACGTCAATGACTAACTAAACATCACTGGTGGAACTGTTATTAGAGAAAATTAAACAAATGATTAACTCGAGGATTTACCTTAAATATCAACAAAATTCAATGTGGCGAAAATCTAGATTGCCCAAAGTTGACACTATTATCCATATATTTTGTCATCTGATCACTCACGTATTCGTAAATTTTGTAACGTCAATAAGTTCATTTGTCTGATTTTGCGAATTTGTACAGTGGGCGAAATTTTTATTAACAATAATAAATGGTAAATCACAAAGAGTCACAATCAATTACATTCTTTATTTTAATATTTCTTGGTTCTTTACTGCATTGTCCGATTTTTCCGACAATTTTCCTGATTACTTATCTATTTCAACAAAAAAGGGTCGGTTCCGCATCAATCAAATAATTCCTTAACTTGTTAACTTCGTTTAAATGCAAGATAACTTTTCTATAAAAGATCGAAGAGTGTTGGAAAATCTTTGTTGTTGTTTTACTGCTTTTCACTGCCATTTTCGATTAGTTCCAAATTAAAATGTGTTGACTTAAATGTTAATATATAATTTTTACTATTTTAGACACAACAAAATCCTGCTAGCTGTTTACCGTACTCAATGTTTATTTCAACTTTGTTGAGTTATTATTTAAAGATACTTCTTACTATTTTAGGCACTAACTGTTTTTTCGTATGAATATTTATTTATTGACATTTGTATTTTTAGTTAAAGTTAACACTGGATTTATTCCTGTTTTTTTTAAGTGTTAACGATAACCAAAACATGCTGTGATTAATATATCGTACACCTTAATGTCATTTGATGAATTTAATAACAGTAAAATGTAAATAAGTCGTTACTTTGGAAAACGACATTAAATAATAACAATAAATTCGTATTTTGTACTAATAAAAAATATGGACTTCTAATTTGCTTGTGATTTCACCTACTGCATTTTATTTAAAATGATTCCATTGTTTTCATTTTTGGTTTTAATAGAAAATTTTTTAAAAGCTATTTTACAGTTTTATGAATACCTGCCGAAATTATTTAATGTAATTTTTTTCTCAAATATGTGGCATTTAATAAATGAGATTGTGGTAATCGAAATTATAAGATTTAAATGTCCTAATAAAGCATGGGCGTAGATTGAGGAGGGGACAAGACGGGGCATTTGCCCACCCCTCTGGCTTTTGCTAATAATACAGAATTGCGAAAAGAATTTAGGAAAGCATTTTAAAAATGTTTACAGCCCGATTCGAAATTAAATATATTTGAGATTATAATTATTTTATAATTAGGTATTAAGGACTTTTTCATGAAAATAAAAGTCATATATTAATGAGTAATGGGTGTCCAAATTTAAGGTTGCTTTTTGAATTACCCGCCATTTATAGTGGTCATAGTTATCTGTCGTGTTGCATTTGACATTTATGAAGTAAAAGCATCGCAGGCATCGTATAGTGTTTAGTTATGGAATGATGTGCGCTGCAACAACGCCTGTTAATAATGAAATCCTATTACAAATATGGGGTGAGTGTCGCGGAAACAGTTAGAAAATGCCGTATGGAATTTGAAAGAAATAGAGCTCCATCCAAAACTGCTATTGCCAAGTTAATAAAGAAATTTGAGGAAACTGGTATAATACAGGATGCAAGAAAGCGTGTTTACCATCGTAGTGTTCGTTCTCCAGAAAGTATTGCTACTGTTAGTGAAAGTGTTGTGGAAACTCCGAAAACATCAATTCGTCATTGAGCACAGCAATTGCACGTTTAAAAAACGACTTTACATAACATTTTAACTAAAGATCTTAAATTGAAGGCCTATGAGATGCAATTTATCACAAGAATGAGGGCTACCGTTTTTAGGCTCAGCAGTTGGCGCCACTGGTGAGTAAGGTAGCTGTCAAAAGTTATTGTTCGATGAAAAACAAGTTTATAGGGTTTTATTATAATTATTTCGTACAGCAGTGAATAAAAGAAACTTGTTAATTATGCCTCAGTGTTGTGCAGTTCCATTTGGTTTGGAAACAAAAAGCGGACATATGCTTCCAAGAGACAAAACTTGCCTAAAACAGTGGCTGGTAGCGATTCGCAGGAATAACTTTACTCCTTCGAAACATCCATGTGTTTGTAAAGAACATTTTAATCCTGCCGATTATGCTTTACCAAAGGAGTCTACTACAGAAAATCGTAAGTAATAATCATCCACATTCGTTATTTTCATCATGCTCATGCTTGATATAACCTAACTTTAAGACACCTCTGATATAGATACAATAATTTCCCTACGGAGCAAGTAAATTACTATTTTCCCCTTCTGTCCTCATTGTGTTAAATGTTTTTCAGCTAATTTTTATAAAAATTACTATAAACTCGCGTTAAAAAGCCATAGTAAACATTAACGTTCATAACATGGACGCTACACTAGTGCCTCTCGTGGTGAATTCAAGCGCGGTAGCCCTCATTAAAGCCAATCGATCATCAGTCCGGCGTACATTTGTTAATTGGGCCTTGCAAGAAAAAGAAGGAAATGAAGATTTCTTCACAAAAAATTCTCTTCAGTGAAGAAGCGCATTTTCATCTTGGGGGATATGTTAACAAACAAAACTGCAGAATATGGGGTGAGGAAAATTTGCGAATATTACTAGAGAAGCCACTGTACCCCAGCGGGTCACTCTGTGGTGTGATTTTTTGGGCTAGAGGTGTTATAGGGCCGTATTTTTTCCAAAATGAAGCCGACAATCCAGATACTGTAACGGGAAAACTGTGGGTACAGATCCCATTCGGTGAAGACTCTCAAATACTCCTTGGAAGGCGAGATTTTTCAAACCTTCTTTTATGTTACACCAATCCTCTCTAATATCGAAGGTCAAACTATAAAATGGTTTTTCGCGAAAATCCGCCGGTGCATCTGACGCATAAGACCGTACAAAACTGACGTAAAATAGTATTCTCTGATAAAATTTCAAAACTTTATGACGAAACCGAGATATAGATGATAAACAGGACGCGCACGAATAGGTAATACTTTTTATGCAATTAAATTAAAACTTTTCTTAATCTTTAGACTGGAAAATTAAATTCCCATTATTAAAGCCGTTAAATGTTTATTTAAATTATAAAATATTACCTTCTTTTCCCCCCCCCCCCTTTTATGTTTCCTTGCCTTTCCTCCTCGTCTTCGTCGGGTTCCACTAGCACCTCCCCCGATCAACACAATATCTTCGTAAGACGCTTTCTCTATATCTGTTGGCTCTATGTCTGTTGGCAAAACCTCTTCAGGCCAAGGGTCACTGAAGTCTTCGATGGTTGCCCTGTTGACGGGTTCAGGCATGCCTGTCCGTGACCTCACAAACTTTGGAGCATGGCAGCCCGACTTTTCCACACCCGCACCGCGCACCACACCCCTTTTCCAAAAAACACACCCGAAGATTGAAAAAGCGTCGAGGGAGAGCGGCTATTGTCGTTTTTTAAATCCCACCCCATTTCGTAATTTTTCCTCCAAATCTTACTGGAAGACATAATTGCTGTATTCACTATAAGATACATTCATTTTTACTACCTATATTGGTGTATCTAAATTTGTCAAATACACTATCTTTTGGAGCCCCACCACCTCTTTAAATACTGTATCTGGCGGGCAGTTTTCACTGAAATATTTGAGCCGAGTGAGTCAAATCGGGATGTTTCTCAAACGGCTGGTCGTACGAAAAAAATGTTTATAAAAAAAATTTTTGGGGGAAAATTTTTTCGTTTGTTTTTTTTTTGGGTTCTTGGACGTCAGAGAGACAAAACCACCGCAAAGAGTTTTTTGTCTTATTAACATCAAAACGAAGGTTTTGAACTGAAATTTTACCTAATTTGCACGAAGAGCACGAAGAGGAAACATTAACTGGCCGCCTAGGTCTTGCAATCTAACGCCCTTAGACTTTTTCCTATGGGGTTTTTTAAATGGAAAAGTTTCACGCTGATTATCGCTGCTATCGCAGAAATATCACCGCAATTATGCAAAATAGTTAGCGAAAATTTTACCAAAAGAATGATATCCTGCCAAAGATCTAGAGGAGGTCACTTGTCCGATATTCTTTTCCATTATTAACCGCTATTTTTGTACTTTACCTTAAAATAAAAATATCGTACGATCTATGTAATTCATGCGTTTTATTCCAGAATCAAAAAGCAACCTCAAATTTGGACACGCTTTATATCTACAGTACAAATGCAGAATAAACTTCTGTTCTTATTCTAACTGTGTTTTCTGTGAATGGATGCATCACCCACTTGGTAAATAGTGTAGACCTCCCAACAGTTCCGCCTATATTTCATAGAGTACTGGCAAGGCTGTGTGTTATCTTTTAGTACACGAAAATAAACAATTATTATTTTATTTGCCCCACCCCCCTCCTCCAAAAATGTTCGCAACGGCGCCCATGTAATAAAGAACACATTAAAATCGATTAAAATAAAAATAACCATTAAAATGTCAAGCTGTTATTAAAACTATTTTTATGAATACAAAAAAAGCATGTCATAAACTCAATGGCAGATTCTAGGCAATAGTGATGATATGACTTAACTTACTTCTATGCGAAAATGCTTCCAAAAATTTTTATGGGCCTTTAAAGTCGAAAATAAAAAATGAAAAATTTGCTCTAACTCTGGAGTCCTTGTAAGATATCTTCTTTAAATTTGATACAATATAGCACTAGTAGTAGTTCAATATTTTAAGTAATTATAATCAGTTTATCTCGATTCAAAAGACGAGAAGTGGGGGTCATGTGACCCATTTACCCCCCATTTTTTTATGGGCACACCAATGGCAAAAATATAAATTTTTTTGGAAAAGAAAATTTGATTTTAAAAGTTTTTTTACTCTTACCTATTTTTTCTACATGTTTTAGTTTTCAAGCATTTAGCTTATTGGAATTGTGAATTAAAATACTCTAAAGCATTAACAAATTTTTTGCAATAAGACTTTTAAATCGAATGAAATAATGTCCTCTGAATAAACAAGCAATTTAATTTTAACAAAATAACTTTTTTGGAACTTATTGTAAACAATTTATTTTAAATAATTACTTTATAAATAAATAAACAACACAATTACCTAATTAAATAATTTAAAATTTCATAAATTGAACAGAAATTTATTCAGGCTTTACTTTATTACTTTAGCAAGTGCTCAAAGTGACTTCTCCGTTTTCATTTTCACTTACATTTTTTAACCTTTTTCAAAAATGAAGTCAATCTGATTTTATGCTAAAAAGTTTATGCTGCTTCTGTACGCGAAATCTATCTGCAGTATAGTAAGGTATAGGGAATGGGTGACACCAAATCAAACCACAGTTTGATAATTTTAAAATTATATCTGCATTTGATTTTTTTACCAGATAAACCATAAGTTAGGCAAGTTATGTAAATTATCAAAACTGCAATGAAGTACTAACACAACTACTCCACACTGCATTCATGCCCATATTACATCTATGAGCCTAAACCAAAATATTTTTTCATGTATTCATTTATTATTTTTATTTACTTTTTTTTTGGTTTCCCATGCCGGTAGTTTCCCGTGGCCTGAGCCGGTCGCGCCGGCGATCAACTACAGCCACTCCCCACATCCCCAGGTTAGTGACTGTAGATACCAGAATCGTGTGCCCTAAGCAGACGGAGAGACCCAGATGACCGCCTTCTGCATTTGGCCTGCCAGCCACTCGGCATTTTTGGCGGGCCGTATGATCTTCAGTTCCGAGAGCAGCGTAGGCTCTATCTCTCCGTGTCACCGATTATAAGGACGACCATTTTTACCGCCTGGGTACAGCACTTGGACCGTACACATAATACTATTAATGTCGAAGTTCAGATTTCACGTCGGACTCAACCAGTGTTAGCCTTTCAGCCCAGGGACATGGGTGTCAGCGGACCTTTGTATTAACTTGTTAAGAGGACCACACCCGGGTGAGCTCGACGTGAAGTCTACTCTGAACACACTCCTGCAGATTGCCGATCAACGATCAACATATCAGAACAGAAAAGAACAACATTATCATTTTTCTGTTCTGATATCAACAAATTTACAAAAGTTTGGTTATGTATATAAAAGAAATAAGAAGATATGTTTAGATTAAGATTATTCAACTACATTGTACGAAGGCAATTTTTGTACGATAATGTATTGTTACAAAATAGTATTAAATTTAAGTCCATATCTAGTGCAAAATTCGCCCAAATCTCTAAAGAGTCCTCAGTAACCTCAAAATTAATACATGATGAGATTGATGAACAACCCAAATTAAAAGATCGTGGTTTAACTGAACACGAATTTCTTGTACGTTTAAAAGATGATCCGGATAGGTTTGGTAGTACACAAGAAAAAGAAATACTAGATGAGGGTGATATAAGAGAAGAGAAATATTTCACTGAACAGCCCAGTCCATCGCAAAAGCTTCGAACCAAGCAGTATGCTGATATGATCAAGGCATTAATAAAACAACGTAAAATTAAAGAAGCTCTTGATGTATTAGAAATAAAAATGATCAAAGAAGATAGAGTGAAGCCTGAAAACTATATTTATAATTTACTGTTGGGTGCTTGTGGCAGAGTTGGTTATACAAAAAAGGCATTTATGTTGTATAATCAAATGAAAAAACGTGGGTTAGCTGTAACGGGGGTACTTACACTGCACTATTTAACGCTTGCGCAAATAGTCCCTGGTTAACCACCGATGGGCTAACTAGAGCAACAGATTTGCGTCAAATAATGATTGAAAAAGGTTACGAACCTAATGATACTAATTATAATGCTATGATTAAAGCATTTGGTCGCTGCGGTGACCTACCTATGGCATTTATGTTAGTAGATGAAATGCGTTCAAAGGGTTTCAAAATTAAAGATGATACCATAAATTTTTTGCTCCAAGCTTGCATTACTGATACTGAGGCTGGTTTTCGACATGCATTGTTAGTTTGGAGGAAACTAATAAATAGAAATATTAAACCAAGTCTGCATACTTACAATTTAATGTTAAGATGTATTAGAGACTGTGGTTTAGGAGATGTAGAAGTTACTCAGGATGTTATAAATAAGATATTGTCTGGTAACTTGAAACCAAATAGAGACAAAAGTAAGTTATTGAAGAACCCTGATGGAAACTCTGATGAACAGCTGTTATCGGCAAATAATGTAAGGGTTAATATAGATGCTAGTAATAATGCTGAAGATACATTAAATGTATCCGAACATTCTTGTGAAACTGCCATAAAGAATATCAGTAAAACAGAACTGGTAACAAGTAACTTAAAAAATGTTGAATCTATGGATTTAAGACCAAATTTAATGGCAAAAGTTCCTCATCTAGGTAGTATAATATCTTTATTAGAAATAACAAAAGCCGAAGAACGTTTATTACTTGTTGGAGGTTGTAGTGGTTTTCTCGAAAATATGAAGCAACATGAATGTACCCCCAGTATTAAAACTTTTACGCTTCTACTGGATTGTGTTCCTAGTACCGAGCCTGTTGAAAAAGACTTAATCACTGCAATGAAAAAGCTAAATGTTAAGCCCGATATTGATTTCTACAATATGCTTATTAAGAAGAAAAGTATGAGATTTGATTATGAAGGTGCAAAGGTAAGATTTGGTTTTAGACACTGTTTCTTTAACCTTTAGTTGTGGTGTTCTGTGTGTACCTTTGTTCCCATAACCCAATTGTATTAAGTAAAATCAGTTATGGCTGTAGAGATAGTGTGATCTTTGATTTAAATACAATTCAATTCAAAACAATTTATTAACAATTAAAAGCAAGAAACACAATGTATGCTTGCCCTCGTTGGATACTCAGTCTTGCCAACCTAACATCCCCATGTATGGTGACAACAGAACGATTGTTAGGTTCGGCACAGCGGTCGGGGCTTAAAACTAAAATACAACACCTAAAAATATGAACATTTTAAATGTTATAATATAATTTTAGCAGAGAAAACAATGACGCATGCAAAAGTATGTGGTGTTGATGTAAAAAACTTTTAAACAATGGGAAAAAAATGTACCTATATTGTAAATTTTTGTATATAAATTTAGAATTTCGAGGATGCTTCAAAGAGCCAAACTGCTATAGTAAAAAGCATGCCTTTAAATAATAGTGAGTTGGAAGCAGGAATGCCCAACTCCGCTTATTTTGAAGTATATTTAATATTTTTGTATATAATAAATAATGTGCCACAATTTACTGTTGGTTTTCTTATAATTTGGAATAAATTTTTGTGAGGAACTTGGAAAACAAAGCAAACAAAAAGAAAAAAGGAGGTGAAAAATTTTAAATTTTGGTGACCCTTTTATGTTGGCATGGTCTCTCTTTTTGTGGGAGGGGTGTGATCTAAAAAGGTTGTCTGAAAATTGAAAGCATTTGGTATGGTAATTTGTGTTTGATTCAAAATGGCATGTTATACTCCCTTATTTATGTAATGTTGGCAGTTGCAAACTATCAGAGAGTTTTAGTTCGTAGAATTTTTGCGAAGTATCCCTGATATAGGCCACTATAGATACAATGTCATTGCCAAGTTGTCATAGTTCCCTTTGATTTAAATATACATGGAATTGTTTGTAAACATTCTGTACATAAGGCATATCATCATCTGCAAACGTATTACAAAAAAATGAATTTATATTGAGGGCATCATATGCTAAGGGTGTATAATCATTGCACTTATATTGGGGTTTATGCCCTTATGATATGATGCCCTCAATATAAAAATCCACAGCAAAAGAGTTAAGAAGAAATTATTACTACAGTTTAAGTTTAACTCAAGCAAAACCTCAATTGTTAGGCTGTTATTTAAAATATGTACATAATGTAAATAAATACAACTGCTGCGAGAAATACCATTTTGGAGTTTACGTTACAAGCTTTGTTATCGAATCACCAGATTTAATATTCAAGAATGTCGAACTTACCTGGACATTGAAAAGAAACTATAGGGCTTTTCGGGTGCAAAGAAGTATTAACCAATAGTTATAACCACTCGATTAATCATTGGTTGAAACTAATTTTGATTTTTAACTCAACCAATGATAATCCAGCAGTTATAACACTGGTTAAAACTTTTCTGCACCAAAAGCCCTTATGTCAACTACTAAACAAGTTGATTCTAAATTGAGTAGAATTTGAACTTGTAAAAGGTCAAATCTAATGAGGCAATTGTTGAAATAGCCATACAGGGGAAAATGCTATTCATCAGATTAGTATTACCCAGCCAACTGAATTCAACCTACTTTTTTAAATTCTCTGATTTTTTATTTGTTGATGTCCTAACTTCTAACTGTATTGTTTTATGAAATAGCCATACAGGGGGAAAATGCTATTCGTCAGATTAGTATTACCCAGCCAACTGAATTCAACCTACTTTTTTTAAATTCACTGATTTTTATTTGTTGATGTCCTAACTTCTAACTTTATTGTTTTATATCATGCAATATATACTTTTCTACAGATCTTGATATATTTTTCTTTTTAGAAAGTGTTGATGTCTATGAAAAAACAGAGATTTCAACCCAACTTAATAACATATGGTGTATTAGCATTAGGTTGCAGAACTAAGGACGAAGGTTTAGAACTAATAAATCAAATGAAGGCCGCAAATTATTGGTAAAAATAATATTAATGTAATTTTGAAAATGAAGTAACTTTTTTTTATGGTTTTGTAATGTAAAATTACATATTAATAATTCTAATATTTCATATATAAACCCAAGTTCAATTTTATGTATTTATTTGGTATTAAATCCATCTAGACTTTTAATAATTTTTTTATTAGTTTCACTTATTTTGCTGATACAGCTTAAATATTTTTAATTTATTGAAAAAAAATTTGCGTTGTACACAAAAAAAAAACATTACATTTTTACTAATTTTTTTGGTACCGACAAATGGATGAAGAATTTAATGTTCGGGACGGCGTAGCACACCCTCGTCACCAGGATGGCCAACAAAACACTTTAAATCACTGTTTAAAATGTTCTATTGATGAGAACGAAAATGGTTCATCTTAAATGCCATATGGACTTAATATATAATATTACAAGCAATAGAGTGTATTTTTCTTTTAAATAAGATATGCATATTTGGTGTCATTTTATGAAACTAAATAATTGTATTTGCCGTTAATAAAAAAAATGCAGATGTATTGCATGTAACTTTGTATAAATATTAAATCTATATGGTATTTAGGATGAATAATTTGTTTTCATTTTTCAAAATTACTAACAGTGATTTATAGATTCAAATTGGGTACCTAGTGAAAACAGCATCAGTAGCAGATATATGTGAAGTCTAACCTAATTATGAGAATTATTTATAATTTCAAATTACAGAATCCCTAAAAATGTTACTTTATAAAAAATGGAGAAAAACAACCGATTTAAAACTTTTGCACCTGTAAGTAATACAACAAAGTTAGTTAATAATAGGTTACTCCTTTTAAAATGAGTATTGCTTGGTTTTCAATATTTGTGAATAATTTATCATTAACCATAGTCGGCCGTCAGTTAAATCGTTTCTCCTATATACTACTAATCTGTCAAATCAAGAACACAGGATTCTAAAATTTTTGTTTGGCTGTTATGGTATACACTTTAAAGTGGTGCCTCTGTCTTTAAAATCTGAACTAGAAATTTTAACGTATAAATGTCAGTCCCTGGTTAAAACTGACAGAAGGCATCTATCTGATTTTATATGTAAACTCACCGCACAGGTCAATGACAACCTCATTGGCAGCGAGAGTGGCAGTTGGTAGTTTTCAAATTAATATAAAAACAAATGACTAAAGTACGAGGCAAAATGCTACCAGTGTAGAGAAACACTAAACAAGGGTGATTGGACAGACTAGTATTATGTTGGTTAACTGGGATAAACCAAAGACAAACACCCGAGCATGTGATATTGCCATATTCAAAATTTAGTAGTGTTGTAAAATTTGAGAACATGACTTCTGGTTGAATGGGAAGTGATAAATATATTTTCTTAAATTAAATAATGTCTTTATTTATGTATTGCCTATGTATATAATTTTACTAAGTTAAAAATGAATGATATCTCGATGACATCCTGTATTAATTGTGATGAACTGGTTGTTTCAATGTAAAATACTGAAAAATTCGAAAACTGTACTGTAGAGCACTTTTAATAAATTATTACATCACATTTTTTTTTCAGTTTAAATGCCCCAATTTTGGGAGCTATGTTACACCAAGCATGTTACCATAAATATATTGATTATGTGTTAGAAATTATGGAAACTTGCCGAAGAGAAAATGTTCAACCGAACAAAAAATTTATGGAAACCCTTGTTAAATTTAAGAAAACTTGCAAGGACTTGTTCAATTCTAAAGTAAGTATTTGACAGGTTTAAAATATGTCAACCCCTACATTAAGAATTAATGTAACATTTACTTGCATCCTTAACCCTTTATACAAAGTTTCTAACTTTTAATAAATTTTCTCTTTGTAGGAGCTCTCAAAATCCCAGGAAAGGCTATTTGGCATCTTTAAAGCAAGATACAAAACCTGGCTTCAAGAAGTCGAAGTAGATGAAACGGAAGATGCACATCCATGGCAACAATACAGACAAATAAATGAGGGAGGAGCAAAATACAAATGGAAAGATTCAGCCAGATTTAAACCAAGACATACTTCCTTATTTAAAGTGAAAACATCCATGAAAAAAAGATACTAAACAAGTTTTTTTTTTATTATTTGAGCTGTGATATCAGTTTTTTCTTTGTTCATAAAAAAATAACCTCGCTTTTATAAATAAAAAAAAAATTGGAATGATGTAGTCTTTTTCAGTACATGTAATTGGGAAAATTGATATTTAATTTCTGAGGGGAAGTGTGCAGGTGTGCCCAATCATCCATCACTTCCTTAATGAGGATTATACAGAGCATATCAAAAAACATATCAACATTTTTAGGACAGGTAGTACATAAAATATAAGCAGTTTAAAAAAATTAAATTTCAACACTCATCTCAAAAACTTCATATTAGGACATATATTTACTAAGCAAACTCCTCTTATTTTTTGATATACTACAATGCCCTAAAAATGTTGGAATGTTTTTCTGAAGCACCCTCTATATGTGGATGGCACAAATGCACATTTTACCAAAAACAATTAGTTGAATGGTTTTTAAATGTTAAATTGTGGAAATTTGCTAAAAAAATTCAAAACGGTTGTGTGACATGTCATTTAGTCATTTAACCAATTTTGAGGCAAGTAAGATGAGGTCGCAAATTCCACACATGTATGGTCTTTGACACTATCGTTGCAGTCATCCATAGTTATCTATGGTCATTTTAACTTTGATTTGCTAAGATTTTCTTTGGCTGTTTTTTGGTAACTTTATTGTAGTATTAATTTTCGGATACAGGCACTTCTGTTGAATCTTTTTAATAAATCAACTTTTGCTTGTAGATTTTCAAGTAACAAATCTTGGGGTAATTCTCTTTTTTTATATCAAAAATATAAGGAAAATAGTACAACGTAGGCAGAATATATTTAAAAATGTGAATAGTAATAATTTTGTTATATGGAATACTATTTCTAATCAAATCTAGAGTAAATTAAACTAAGTTAATAATCTAAGATTCAACTTATTGTGCTTCCTGGTTTTGTTGTCTGTTCGTAAGTGTTCGTTGGCTTGGCTCTCCGTTCGTCTACATGGACGAAACAACAACGTGAGCCATACCACTCGACTCCTCACCATTTTTATATATTTTTTCTGAAACAGTCTAGAAGGTTAACTGTTTTTGGTTAGTGGAAAATACATGGTTATTTGTCTAGCCAGGTAAAGTGACATAAGAGATTGGTATAGTATATTTCATTACGAGTTCACTAGACTTTCCCCATGCGCGCATGATAAGTTCCCATGTGAGGCGAAGGCAAGGGAAAAGCAGTTTATGGATATGTAATGAACAATATTTTTCATTATACCTCTCTGAAAACAGTAACACAGAAAAATAAATAGAAGTATATTCTGGAGAATACATTTATAATAAAATTGCAAATAAACGTCAAAAAGCGATCCAAACAAGCCTGATTTAATATGATTGACAAAGTAGGCAGTCTCAATATATTTATGACATGTTAATGACATAATTAAATTAATTGCTATTATGGCACTGAAAGTTAGGGGAACATCCCATAAGATCCAATTCTCACGATATCTAATTCCCATGAAATCTAATTCTAATAACTACCTTGTATATCTGTTCGGGTTTCCGAATGAGTTTTATATAGACCGATAAAAAAAGTATGAGATCTAATTCCCACAAAATTTAAAACTCCAAATGTCATTTTCTCATGAGATCTGACACATCACCCTGTATATATGTTAGGCTTTCCGAATGCGTTTTACCCTGCAACCTATCTAAAAACACCGATTTAATATTCCCACGAAATCTAAAAATGTGATGTTGCCTTAGATACTGAAGTAAAGCATTATATGTGCAGCATTCAAAAATATTGCCCTTGATTGATTATGCAAAATTTGTACATATTATAATTCGTTAAAAGTTATTATAAAATTTTCATTCATGTTTTGTACCATAATAATACTTAATTGCTTTATTCCTATATGTTAACTAACGAAAAGAAAAAAAGAGTTAGTTACGATAATGTTAATTATTCTACATGCATATGAAAAGATACACATTTATATCCTATGATAAAGATCTCGATTTTGTGCGGACATCCACTGTATTACATCGTTTTAATACATAATAATTTGTAATTTTAATATTTAGTGGAAGCATATTGCATAATTTTGGGGCTAAGTATTGAGAATGTTTTTGTCCAATTATATTGACTATGAGACAGCAAAAAAATTGAAGATACAATAGGGAACTTGTACATTTTTTTACTTCATAAAAATGTTCTACAATACTAAAAAAATAAGATATGCAAAATATGACGCCTTAATTCCCAATAATAAATTTGTTATAAATTATTAAAGTTTCGCGCGCGAGCGAACCGTTTCAAACAGGTTCAAAAGTGCGGGAGTAGTCGTGACGCCACACCCTACAATTTACAAGCGACGACGGAGATCCCAGCACTCGACCGCTTGATTTCATAGTTCATTCAGCCGTAAAAATACCAGCATCTCCATAAATTTGTAGTGTATACTTAAAATGGAAACAAAGACTTCTTATTTTAAATATTGCATTATACCGTTGTGTAAGAATACTACAGTGAAAGTGCCAGATGAAATGTTTATAATATTGCCAGAAGATAAGATTCGTCGATCAAAATGGCTAAAAGCATGTAGAAGAAATGAAAAAGACATTTCACAGAGCAATAAGTCTCTACATGTGTGTGTAGATCATTTTAATGTAACTACATTATTAAATACTATATGTCTATCTACTAGTTTTTCGCAGGCGGGCAATAAAATATTCCGAATTCCGAATTATTGAATTTTAATTATGGTAGGATTAAAGAAAGGATGTGTATACAATGTTAGAAAATAAGATTAGTAGATAGAATTTAATTTAGTGATACTAAGTAAAGGTAATTTCCTGGTGCAAAAGTAAACAGCTATTTATTATTATACTCTTCGCAAATACGATTACGAAGAGTGGATATTGCATTTGATCGTCGGTCATTTTCAAAATGTCCGTCTGTCCGTCCGTCACGTTTCTTGTAAACACGATAACTACAGAAAGAAAAGTCCGATCGAATTGAAATTTTGGCTATAAGTTCGTGTTAGCGAGAGGAAGAACCCCATTGTTTTAAAAAATATCAAATAGTAAATAAAAGAGTTATAGGACATTTATTTAAAAATATGAATCTACCGATTATTGCAATTTTCAATGTGTTACTAAAATTTTGAATTTTGAATTCTGCATAATTTTCTGAATCCATCGATACCAAATAAGTGACATTTCAAACATCAACATTTCTTATAAAATAATTTTTAATTTTCCATTTAAGCCATGACGGTTCCGATTTATTCTAAATGAAATGAATAGAAAAAAAAACGTTGAATATTTCTCATGTCTTTTAGAATATCTAAATTCTTTCAAACATCAGACTAAGTCTGCTAAAAATGCTTAGTTGCATTTTGTAGTTATTCTTTTATTCCGTGATCAAGTCATAACTATTTCATGTTTATAAATAGGGAACTTGCACATTTTTTTTTACTTCATAAAAATGTTCTACAATACTAAAAATAAGATATGCAAAATATGACGCCTTAATTCCCAATAATAAATTTGTTATAAATTATTAATGTTTCGCGCGCGAGCGAACCGTTTCAAACAGGTTCAAAAGCGCGGGAGTAGTCGTGACATCACACCATACCACGACGGAGATCCCAGCACTCGACTGCTTGATTTCAGCCGTAAAAATACCAGCATCGCCATAAATTTTGATTGTATATAGGTACTTAAAATGGAACCAAAAACTCCTTATTTTAAATATTGCATTGTACCGTTGTGTAAGAATACTACAGAATAAAGTGCCAGATAAAATATTTATAATGTTGCCAGAAGATAAGATTCGTCGATCAAAATGGCTAAAAGCGTGTAGAAGAAATGAAAAAGCCATTTCACGAAACGCAATAGTCTCTACATGTGTGTGAAGATCATTTAATGTAAGGACATTATTAAATACTATATGTCTATCTACTAGTTTTTCGCAGGCGGGCAATAAAATGGGCCGAATTCCGAATTATTGAATTTTAATTGGGTAGGGGATTAAAAGAAAGAATGTGTGTACAATGTTAGAAAATAAGATTAGTAATATAATGTATGTTTATAAATTATTACTAAAAGCTAAAAAATACATATTTCTCTGCCTTGACCCCGCGGACCTCTCCAAGGGAAAAACTTTCACTATTTTGTATAAAATATGTGCAGCATTCAAAAATATTGCCCTTGATTGATTATGCAAAATTTGTACATATTATAATTCGTTAAAAGTTATTATAAAATTTTCATTCATGTTTTGTACCATAAATAATACTTAATTGCTTTATTCCTATACGTTAGAAAGACACAAAACAAAAACGTTAATTACGATAATGTTAATTATTCTACATGCATATGAAAAGATACACATTTATATCCTATGATAAAGATCTCGATTTTGTGCGGACATCCACTGTATTACATCGTTTTTAATACTTAATAATTTGTAATTTTAATATTTAGTGGAAGCATATTGCATCATTTTGGGGCTAAGTATTGAGAATGTTTTTTGTCCAATTATATTGACTATGAGACAGCAAAAAAATTGAAGATGCAATTATTTGAATGACTTTTCTTAAAATTTGATTGCTTTTAATTGTATACAGGGCTTTAGTACTTTCTATTTTCTTTCTTAAAATTAGCTAAGGAATGCCACCCTGAAATATTTTCCATACTTAAGTTACACCCTGTATAATGTAACTAGGTGTTCAAGTTTAAAATTTTCTTTTCTGTTTAAATTTATAAACCAGCCCTTCTATTTCTTCAACTTGTAGAACTAATGTAGTATTACCATTTTAAATTATATTCAATATGTATTGTTAGGTATTTTTTTATTAATTCTTCACAACTCAACAGGTATTTGATTGGCTAATATTTGTATTTATTGTTCGACATTAATTGTAATTTTTTCATAGCTGGGTAATGCTAATGGTGGTGGAGACGGACGCCTGGCAAATAGGCAGCAGACCGGCCTTTGTTACCAACCTCCAGTTGTCCCCTCGACCATGTACTTCTCCTGCCCCTTCATGGAATCTTTCCAATCTTCTATTGAAGATCCGGATGTCACCAGTGCGAGAATTAATAGATATAAATTGAATGTATACAATATGTCCATGCCTCGGGACGTTATGTGTGCGATGAGGTCACAATTAGATCTCATGGGAATTAGATATCGTGGAATTTTCATTTTGGGCTTTTAGATCTTGTGGGGACTTTTGAATTGGTCTATTCGGAAAGCAGTCGGTGATAAGTAAACTAGTTGAAATTAGATCTCGTGGGAATTATATCTCCATGGGACTTTCTTCTCAAAATCTTTAGATGTCATTGGGAATTGAAATCGGTGTTTTTAAGTAAGCATCCATGATAAAACACATTTAGAAAGCCGACCAGATATGCAGGGTGATACGTTAGGTCTTGGGGGGAAAATAATTTCAGGTTATTTAGATCTTGTGGAAATTAGATCTCAAGAGACGCACTCAATGTTAGCGCACAGGGAAATTTTTCCTGTGCACTCTAGACAACGTATGACATGTCAGTTGAAATTTATGAATTTTATTTGCACGATTTCATGTTAAGAAGTTTTTGAGACTAGCAAGAATGGCTGTAGAAAAATTTTTTGCTGTGTTCACCAGCTTCCAGGTCTTGCTGGACGCTTGCCCTGGAAATTGCTAGTTCGGCCCAGTAAAGAATCATTTTCCGGCCTTGTTACGTAAATAACTATTAATAGTTAAATTTTATTTAGTGTTGAATTAAATTTTTACCTATAAGTATTAAAGTGCCCATCTGAAGAAGATATATGACTGGCCCTGATTCAACAAGATTTTTAAATTACAACACAACTACCTTGATCTTGGTAAGAAAGCCGACAAAGCATTTGCCTAAATATAGTTGGCACTGTTATAAAATAAATACAAATGAGTATTATGATTGAGAATTTATTTTACCAAACTTAAATAATACAGAGATTATTTGAATGTGACAGTTTCTTATAATTTCAACTGATGAAGCTTTCTATTTAAATCCTCAAATTTCAATACTTTCCTAATAAAGAAATCTCCATATCGATGGGCCACCTTTGTATCAGCAATGTGGATCATGTCATTATCAATATAAAAGTCCAGCTGGAAAGAAAAGTGCATTAGATTGTATTTTAAACAACGGAGAAATATATAATTATGAAAGTATGTAATCGCCAAAATATAACACCTTTTTTAAATACTTAGTCATTAGGGAGCGGAACGCTTGCCAGTTACGTATAATATTACATTCATCTATCCCGACTTCCTGCCACAATACTGGTCGCCGAGCTGGTGCATATATTACAGGTATATAAATAAACACATACGTATCAATTCACCTATATGAAGGCTCTTAAAAAATTTTTACAACTGCCGGTTTTGAAAAATGGGCAAAATGGCATCTATTTCTGCGCCCTGGTCATCATATGGTATGAGACTAAAGATGACGAGGTTTTTATGTTTTGGCATTTAAATGTTGGTTTAAAAGCCTCGGTACTGAGCTCATTACAAATGCACCTAAGTTCACTTACCTCAGATCCACTTTGGAATTTTCCTTCCTAAACCAGAAGCTCCCTTAGACCAAACAACATTTTTCATTTTATGTTTGAAACACAACAAATGGATTAGCAAACTTTGCATCTCCTTGTCCAAATCCCATTTTCCATCATTTGACCTGTTGTTTTGAGCCATAAAAGTAGCAAGCTTACTCAATGGTAAAGTTGTGTACAGCTTCAAGTAGCTCCTAATAGTGGGCAACATTTTTTGTTGTGCTACCTCATCCATAAATACAGCCGTTTGATGCTGAATGGCTTCTTTCGAATAGTCGTCTGGTACGGAATCAATTGGTGGTGGATATGGGGACAAAAACTTTGGACAAGCATACACAAAACTGTTTTCAAATTCTTGCAAATCACCATACTGCATTTTATACATCTTTTCATGATAACTTTTCTCCCTTAAAGTTTGCTGGATAGACTCATCGATACATTGTGGGTGTAAAACCAAACAGATTGCAAGTAAGTGATACATTTGATCCGTTTGCTTATTAATTTGATCATGTTGGTAAGTTTTTGAGGCAAAAAGCTGCTTGGTACGTTGGATATACAGCAAAATCGAAGAAAATGTACGAATAGCATCGGAGTAACGCCTCATCATCATATAGGCAAATCCTACGTAATAGGAAGTGGAAATTTGACAAGCAGGGATGTGAGCATATTGGGACTTTTTGTGCACTTCAATATTCTCCAAAACCTTAATGGCTTGGTAATAATCCCCCAATAAAGAATGTAATCTCAACAAGCCTACAAGTGAGAAATATCCTAACATTTTGTATAGCGAGTGGCTACCAAACTCTCCGGATACCGAATCAGGGTCACACGCCGCTAGCATATACCTCCAACTGTTGTTTAATATTACTCTTATCCACAAGGGAATGTAAAACATTCAAAACACAAAGGACATTCCAAACTTTGTTGTTTGAATTCAAAGTTTCCAGTTCTTGAGGGGTTTTCTTTTTGCAACCGAGCTCTATATTGGGCAAATGATTGGAACTGGTATACGAATTCATCAATAAGTTCCCAAAGCCAAAGGTCGGGTAGTTCTAAAGGGACAGGTTCCTCAGCACTCAGGATGTAGTTGAAAAGATCGCAGTAATTGTAGAATGAATTGAATCGTTGTTCAAGCGTAGGGCCACCTTGAATTCTTGCATATATGTGACGGAAGTAAAGTTCTTTGTATAGGATCATAAAAACCTAAAAATAAAAATCAAATTTACAAAAAAAATATATTTTAACAGAATACCATTTGAAAAATTAAACTATTAGAAATTCTACGAACACAGAGAATGACTTTGGTTGATCGAATAAGAGCTGCCACATGCACAACACAAAAAAAACATGCAAAGGTAGTTATGCCTCTCCACAAATTACAGCAATTTTGATACCAGTGCTGTAATTTTCTTTTTAAATGCCCAGTAAGCATTCAACATTCAACAATCCAAAAAGATCCAGCACATAATCATACACATTTCTCAAGCATCATGTTTGCCATTCAACAACAAAAAAATCAACATAGCTAGAAAATAAGCAATAAAGTAAGAAATTTTCAGGAGAACAGAGGAATTATTAAAAATCAAGACTTTTATGAATTTTCATTAAATATCAACACTGTCTGCTTTCTCTAAAAATCCACAGGTTATGACATCAAATTCATGAATTTTAATGTTTACAGATTCAGTGGAAACCGTATCTGATGATTTACTATCTGGTGAAGGTTGATTCATTCGAGATCACCCTGTATACCAAACTTTCTAGTGTTAATGTATCATTATTTATTTACTTTACATTTTTTAATAAAGATTTTACTCATAAAGAACACTAGCATTTTTGTGTGACAGTTTCTATATAAATATAATAGTTCTCACAAATGAAGAAAGTAATAAATACAAAATTTCAAAATTATTAAATTATTGTGATGAATATTTAAACTAAATACTAAATCAATATAAACGTCTTTGAATAATAAATAAGGTTAAGAAAAATCAATAAGCCATGGGAAAAAGAATAAAATTAATGACAATGTTTTAAAGAGCCTCATAAGAGTCAGTTTGACTAAATATATAAATAAGATGGACTATTACAAAAAACAGCTTCTAGACAAGAGTGAAGAAATGAAAGAAAAGATAAAAGAAGAATTTAAGGATAGAGGCGACCAAGTTAAAGAAAAAATCCGAGATGTATCCGACAAGGGAACCAAAGGTATAGTACAATCCAAATATAAGATAAGCATGAAGTTAAGGCTGCTCTTTCGGAAATTGATAGTGAATAATTGATAAAGTGGTGGTATGAACCAATGACCTAGTTTATAATTTTGTTCGAGGCTCAGTATTCAACACCACAATTATTTCAAATATAAGTACGCATTTAAAAAAATAATAATAAAATAATACGTACTGGATCACTATCCACAAGGGTGGCAACTTCGCTCTCTTCGGGCCATGGCCTTTTCTCAAAGTAATCCTCGGTGAGTTTAGGCCATGAATGTTCGTATAAAGCTTGCAATTCAAAAATTAAACCTTCATTCACATTATTTCGAAAATAAACTAAAAAAGTTTTTAACTCCTTCGGGCATCTTAAAATGTTGTCTATTAAATTCGTCCAAATTAGGATCTCCTGTGTGTGCCGTATAGTCATCGTACCCATAATCATAACCCTAAAAAATAAAATCAAGTTGACTTTATTAGTATTTTAATCAATGTCAACTATACAATGAAATTTTTACTGAACTATGGGATTAATTCCAGCAAAGCATGTAGGTACGTAGTTGTAATTAATTATTACAATAGTTATTTAAAGCATAAAAAATGATCACATGCAGTTTTAGCCTAACAAATGATTTCGATATTATCTATATATAAAGCCATTTATAAAACAATTTGAAGAAACACAATTTAAGTAATAATTACCTGCTCGTAATCTTCATTAAATGTTTTAGACATAATCTACCAAATTAATAAATATGTTGAATAAAATATAACCAATAAAGACACCATAGAAAGAACAACTATATTAAAAACAGTGACGACACGAAGTATGGAATGAGGGCTAACGTTTTCTGGCTCACCAGTTGGCGCCACTGGTTGAGTACGGTCTGTCAAAACTTATTGTTAGGCGCGGGAAAAGTTTATAATGCTTTATTATAATTATTTCGTACACCAGCAAATAAAAAACCTTGTTAATTGTGCCTCAGTGTTGTGCAGTTCCATTTTGTTCAGAAACAAAAAGGTGGACATATGCTTCCGAGAGACAAAACTCGCCTAAAACAGTGGTTGATAGAGATAATTTTACTTCTTCGAAATATTCGTGTGATTGTAAGAAACGTTTTAATCCTGACTATTATGCGTTACCAAAGGAGTCTACTACAGAAAATCGTGAGTAATAATCATGTACATTCGTTATTTTTATCATACTCATTCTTTATATAACCTAATTTTAATGACATAAGACACTTCTGATAAGTACAATAATTTCCCTATTGAGCAAGTAAATTACTACTTTCCCCTTCTGCCATCATTGTGTTAAATGTTTTTCAGCAAATTTTTATAAAAATTACTAAAAACCTGCGTTAAAAGCCATAGTAAACATTAACGTTCAGTTACATTGACCTTTTCGTACACTAGCACCTCTCGTGGTGAATTCAAGCGCGTTAACCCTCATTGACAGCGCCAGCGGACTAGCTGAGACCTGAGGCACAAAACATACAGCATTACAGCCTAGATATGAACAGAGAGTTTAGTTGTCAGCTGATAGATATTTTAGACACCACAACCACATGAATAAGCCTATTCTTATGCCATAACGTTCGTATATAGATTCGCAAAATCGTATTATCTATTCGAAATGTTAAATGTTCAGACCTTCGAACATAAAAGTTTATGGTCGAAGGTTCAGACCACAGAACTACTATATTGTTCAGACATTTATATTTTTTTGGGTTGGAGTATTTCATGTTAATAGATAAAATATCAGTTCTTTTATCGATGGATCATTGCGATTAATTTAAGATGTCTATTGACTACTCACTTAGGTGTTAAGTGTAAATAAAAAAGAGAACTTTCTATAAATAAACCAACAAGCGAATAAATAGTAACTGTTTTCCAAATACACTACACAACAATTAATTGCTAAAAGTATAATAAAGCCTGATTGGCATTGTCCCAAGTTTCTATACAAGTTGTTATAAATGAATAAATCAAAATAAAACAATTATCATTAAACCATTAAAGTTTTCGACGATTTATGACAATTAAAGTGGCACTTCAGGAATTAGTTGCAGTGCGCAAATCTACACAAAAAATTTAATGAAGACTTGGACTTGACTTAGTTTGCCGTCTTTTTTTCTAGTTTGAAAATTGAATATAATTTTTGTTGATTTACATTGTTCAAGTTTTTGTTTTAAAACCAGTTTAAAGCTGAAAAAAGTTTAAAAATTGAATAATGTCAATGACTGAACTCTTAACTGTGTTCTTATCCCACATACCAACCCTGTCAGCCTCAACCCCAACCCCAGATTATTTATTATTTTTAATCTGAGTTGTCAACCCTGTCAGTAGCGCCCCTGTACAATAAAATCAATCAATACATAATTTAGATACGAAAAGTAACGTTTAAGAGTTGTTCTGTAGTTTAATTGGTTGAAGCAAATACTTTGAAGGGCTGAAAGCCTTTTATACAAGCTGGTTTTTAGTTCCATTACCTAAATAATATCCGGTCACAAGAATAGGATTCATACATAGATTTATTAAATCTATGGATTCATGTGATCCGGTTATCTGTCAAGCTGTTCTGTGATTGTGGTTGTCAAACAGAAATCAAATCAAATATAGGCCAAATAACTAGTTGATAGAGAGTGTGTTAACAATTTTAAATTATTATTATGACTGAGTAAATTATAATAGTATTTTTTGTGCTCCAAGTTATTTTAAAAAATGTTAGCATCAGGGCTTAGTGGTAAGATTGGTTTTAATCTATCCTATTCCTTAAATTATGAAAAAATGGTTTGTGGTTTAAAGGTCATATAATCGTTTTGTAGTATTGCGAAGTTTCTTAAATTCAGAACCATTACCAAATAAAGTAGTTGAAGCCAGACCAGATACATTTAGTTCGAGAGGTATACACTTCCGGGAAGATGGACTTGTATTATATTTACCACAGAAAGTTACGCAGAAAGGAGTAAAAGCTACCTATGATATTGTATTGCATCGACCAACAACAGAAACTCTGCATCTAATTTTTAGGTAGGTATGAATTATTTTTGCAGATAAATATGCTTGAGCTTGGATACTAATTTTAGCTTGTATCGAACTACTGATCTTGAAGAAGCGGAAGTAAAATTTGCTACATTTAAAGATAAATTACCAATATTTATAGAAGTAGCTAAAGAGGTCAGTTGATATGTTATACATAGATATATTGTATAATCCTGTTTTTGTTTTAGATGTGTAATATTCATGGATTGCAAAAGATCTGTGACACTCTTTCAGAGCATCCTTCTTGGACACTAGCCCATTTAGCCGCACATTTTGCACTATATGACTCTTTCAATGATCCAAGAATTAATTGTTTTCTTAATAGTACTGACTTGGATTCTGGGATGTCTCCATTACAAGTTGCAATTACAACACAAAATTTGAAAACTGTGCAGATACTAGTCTCGGCAAATTGTTCTTTGGAGCATCTCGATTATGATGGAAACTCAGTTTTCCACTATGCTGCCAGTACAACAAAAGAAATCGTTTCTGTAAGTATGTTGTAATTAATTTTGAAAATAATTTGTGAATTGATGAGCGATATAGGTATTTGACTTTCTAGTCACAAATTGAAAAATGTCCTGTTAAGTTTTTGTGTTTTTTTTTATTGGAATTTTTTGGGTTTGCATCAAATGGCTGATGGTACAGGTACATTTTTTAAAATATTTATCATTTCAAGGAGGTGTGATGTGGAATCAGTCTAAAATTGTAAAAAAATTGTTTTGATTTTGGTTGTATGAATCAATTTAGTCTTTTGAAAAAATGCAAATACCTTGGTATAATAATATCATTATTAACCTACAAGTTTCATAAAACGAGGCATCTATCTTTAGGTCCTTTCCCAAGGGTCTCCACCAAGATGTTTAAATGCCCGTAATAAAAATGGGCACACCCCTCTCCATATGTCCTGTCTTGCCGATAAACCTGAATGTGTCAAAGCTCTCTTGTTAGCTGGTGCTGATGTCAATATAGCAGCCACAAAAGCTGATGCAGACAACATTGTGGAACCAAGTTATCTAGGAAATTTCCTTCAAGTTCATCCAAATACGTTTTATTTAAAAGATATAAAACATGGCGGTACACCCCTGCATTGGTCGTATTCTAGACAGGTTATTGAAGCTCTTATAGATGTAAATTGTCATATTAATGCCCTTAATTTTGAGCAAAAGACTGCACTACATATTATGGTTGAAAGGAACAGGTAAGTCTTCAAAAATAAAAAAAATGGTTTTGACCACGTTGAGCCTCAATGTAGAAACGATTTTAGGGTTTTCCTAGACCGGCATTTTTTTTTCGCAAATGTCAAATAAATTCGAAAATATACATGTAGCGCCATTTTTTTGTTGAGGCTGATACTTCCAGAAAAAGTTGTGCACAATGCAATAAGCACATGAAAGACGATGACGGTAGAAAAACTGCCCAAAACAATTGCTCCAAATACATGTGTTCCGTCTGCAAGATATATTCTGTAACTTGGTTTTTTATGTCCAATAAATCGTAAAAAAATAGTTTTATTTATTAGTTTTTTATTAATTTATTAATCGATAAAATGTTCAATACAACAAGCATTTTTTTTTTCAACAATAAATAGAAATGTTTACGTATAAATAGAATTTTATATTGTAAAGTAAAGATTAAAATTATCGACTAGTAGTAATAATAAAAAAAAAAATGAAAAAAAAAAACTAAATCTAAACGGAATCATCTTAAATATCTGAAACTTTATAATAATTTTATGAACATATCAAAATTATCAACTATAAATATTTTACATTTAAGTAATACAAAAATGTTTTACATTTTTAATTAGTTTTATTTGCATAGGAAGCAAGTTATAAAATTTAGGAGTGAGTTAAGATATAAAACGTTGATTTAAGTTATTGCTACTCGAATTTTAATGTGTTTATTTGATGTACTTCTTATTTCATAATTATGTGAAATGTAACTTCTCAAATTGTCATTTTTGTGAAAGTATACGCAAGTGGTAAGAATGTATAAGGTACGAACATTAAAAATTTCAGCAGAATATAACAGATTTGTTGGATATCTTCTATTTTTTTGATCTATTACTTTTAGAATGTAATTTTGAATAACTGACAATTGTTTAAGTGCGTTATTATATAGACCACCCCATACTAAAATACCATATCTCAGTAGCGATTCTACCAAAGATTTATATACTTACAAAAGTAAATTTTTATTGAGAAATTCATAAGGTAAAATTTGTGTATTAATTTCCTCACCTTTGTTGCCAAGTAAATTATATGCTTGTCCCATTTCAGATTTTCATCTACCATTATTCCAAAATATTTAATAAATGAAGCTTCTGATATGTTTTCGTTTATATTTTCAATTTTGATAGATTTGAATTTAGGACGACTTGCATTTGTTAGTGAAAAAACAGAGATATTTTGTTTTATTTACATTTAGTGACAATTTATATGAATCCAACCAGTTTTTAACAGTTTTAACTCATCAATTAAAAGAGCTTTTGTTTCATCCCATGTTGTGCCTTAAAATATTAGTACGGTGTCATCAGTATATGAAATAATTTTGCAGTTAATATTTTGATTTAGTAGACAATTTAGGTAGATAATAAATAAGATAGGTCCAATATCAGTGCCCTGTGGCACTCCTATTTTTATAATTTTAGGGTCGCTATATTCTATGCCTGTGCGTAAAGATTTTCACAACCTGTTAATATCTGCCAGTCCTCTGGGACCGGTTTTTGTACAGTTCCCATGCATTTAATGTCTAAACATGGGTATCTCATTTTAAATAGAGGTCAGAATGTATGAGATTCGTATGGACGGTATACAGGGTGATTTACCTTAACATGCAGAAAATAAAAGGGTGTACTATTCTACCAAGTGGAAAAGCTCCTGCAAAATTATAGAGCAATCTGAAGTAATTTATTATATTTTTTTGTAGTAAAACCTGCAATGATACGCCACTGAGTCGCAGATTTAAAACAGCAGACAAGTACGTAAGCAATGTAAACATGTAAGTGCATCACGCTAGTGGGTCGCCCAAGGTGATCCTCCCCTACACTCTTGGCCGCTTCCTTCTGTTTTCAGTCAGTCTCTGCGACATTAGTTGAGTATGTATCAAATTGGATTTATTTTCTTAGATCGATACGGTTCAATAATGCCAGTGTTGGCGCATTGCTACAAAATAAATAAGGTAAATGTTTTTGACATATTTTTTAAATTTTACATTTTTTTAACTGCTTTTGGTGGGGACAACCTACTGAATAATTATTCGCATGTTAAGGTAAATCACCCTGTATGTGTATGAATAAGAGCGTATGTATAATACGGAGCTCTTATACAAAGAAAGCAAAGTATTAAACATTAGGGGATTATATATATGTTCTTGTCTAAACTATTTACCAAAAATTAAAAATTTATGCCAAACAGTAACTCATAATTATCAAACAAAAACAATTATAAATAATTCACTAACTATACCATTCTATAAAAAATCTCATATAACTTACTTTGCACCAAAATTTTACAATTTACTGCCTCTCCAGATAAAAGCGTTGCCACATAACATTTACAAAAGAGAAATTAAGAAGTATGTTCATCAAAATTTAAATATTTTTCTCGTTCAAGTCAGAATTTAACTGCTAAAAATATCTATTTTAGCTTAACTTTAAAACAGTAATGACAATATTGATAACATTAATAATAACAATAATTAAAACAAAAAAAACCGTTTTAATCAAATACTAAACTTGAATATTTTCTGAAGGGATAACTATTGGTCTCTTACCTACTTTCTTTACTGCCATCTTGTATTTAAAGAGGGATATTTGCACTCAAATTGCATTTGCAATTTTAGCAAAATTCCTCTTTATAATTGTTAGTAGGAAAATTAAAATGTATTTATAATGATTTGTTTCTTACTTATGAACAGGTATATGTTATATAAAAGTAAAATAAAGGTAATTTGAATTTGAATTTGAATGTGCCTCGTGGTCTACTAAAACTTTTGGAGTGTGGGTCAAATTCTACCCTACTGGGGCTCAACCTGTTAAGTTAGTGGAATTAAAATATGCTATTTTAATATGATAAGGTATTGATATGAAATTTAAAATAATCGACTTCTGGGGTTAAAGTTAATGATATGAAGTGAGGGGCAAAAAAAAGTTTCAAGAAACGCGTTTAAATCATCACTTATGAGATACTGAAAGTCAAATATTGTAACATTAATATTTTTGAAAAAATTAAATGGATTCTGCTTCTAAATTTAGGCTGGAATGTGTTGTGGCTCTTTTGAGCAGACAAGCAAATGCAGATTTAGCTGACAAGGATGGAAATAGACCAATTCATTTGGCAGTGAAAGGTGGGAATGTATCTATAGTCCAAGCGTTAATTATATTTGGGGCTAATTTAGATATACTGAATAATGCAGGAGAAACTGCTCGTCATTTAATAACAGAAGGTAAGCATTACATAACAATAGCTTTTTAAATATCCATCAACTACTATTTTAATTCTTAGATCAAGAACCCAAGATACTGTATTATCTTTATGCAGTAGGTGCAAAACGCTGCTCATCTAATATGGAAGGTTGCACGGATGGATGTAAGTTTATTGGTACTTATGAGGGAATTCCACCACCAAAGGTAACTTCTTTAATGTACAAAGTTTTTCATTGGTATAATTATTTAAAAGATTCTTGGTAATATTCAAATAAGAATCATAAAAGAAACCGCTTCCAATTTGGGGGTCAAAGCTTCGTCATCCCATAATAGTAATTTTTTACCTTAAACATTTTAACAACTGCCAGACATCCCTACATTGCATGACGTCAAAGTGTGTATAAAATTTCAATTTACAGCTTTAGTTAAACATTTTGAAAAAATGTTTTATTGAATTTGTATAATAGATCTCTTCATAATCTTTCATCAAGAATATTTTTTTATAAAGTTAAAAATAACAAATTTGGAGTCCTGTAGATCCCTTCTCAACAGGCATGTTTTACTTGTTAATGAACTCATCCTTTTACTTGGCCTCGTATCACGTTTGAACAGAACTTAAAATCTCTATCTCAAAAACTGTGGCTGTTATCACTGTGTAGACAGGACTTTTTTAGAATCAATGAAATGATATATTAATATTTTTTGCAAAAAAAAATTAAAAACAGATTTTCAAAGACAAGATTTTTTATATCTTCACAAACTTTGGTTCATTAGATTTTTTTTCAAAAAATTTACCTCCGGAATATGCAAGTAGCTTTTCTGTATCTCTGGTGTGTAAATGAGTGAAAAAGCACAATTCTCACCAATTTGAGACACCCTGTAGGTATATCACATTCCAATAATTGATTATAGTGTAGCGTAGTCTCTTTATAGTCCAAGAGCTGGCATCCAAAATGTGCAAGAGTTTTCTCAAAGCTAATTTTTTGAGATTAGGTTACTTTTTAGTGATGGAAAATAACTGTAGTCAGCACTTCCGGTACCGGGACACCTGGCGCTGGGACGCTCGCAAAGGTGTAATATTAATTAACGTCTCTAAACTGTTTTCTCAAAGCTCAAAATTTATAGAAAACGAGCAAATATAATATAAAACAAGAATCCAACAGTCAGACAGCAAAATATAGGGACACGTGGCGTCAGCGCTACTTCGTACCTGTCAAAAAAATGACGTGTGTCAAAGTGATTTCTCAAAGCTGAAATTCTCCAAAACATTAATTAAAACTATAAAGTTAATAAAGGAGACAGACTCATTTATGATAGGACCACGTTAGTCAGCAGTCAATAGATGTGAGAACGGTAACTGCGCGCATTAGTACGCCTTTTCTCATTACATATCATTTATTTTATATAAAAAAATAATTTTAATTGTTTCTCAATAATTGTAATTGTTACATATCAGTTATTATATAGATATCAGTGATTTTATACAAGAAAAAATAATTTTAATTATTTTATAACAGAAAAAAAAGAAACATTGATTCATTGAAAAAAAAAAAAAACCTAATCGTCAGAATTATTGCCGTCGTCGTGTTCTTCGCCACTATCTTCATCAGAATAAAACGCGATTGCACCATATTCTTCGGCGTCATCAGTGGTGGTTGATTCCGAATCTGTGTACAAATCAAAAATTTAGCGTTAAGCAATACATTACATTAATAAGTAAGGTTTTGAATCACATTTGCGAGTCGACTGGTAAAAATTACCTGCAGGTGTATCATCCGGTTGAATCAAAACTTCAGAAATGAAATTAGGTGGCTGATCGTCTTCGTACCAACTGAAATCATATCGCCATCGATCAACTGCCAACCGTTTTTCTCTGGAATCATTGCAGTGGGCACTTTTTCATCAGCATGACTCCAAATGTTCGATATATACGCAGCCCTTTGTATTTGTTTTTTCAATTCCGTCTTGCATGGCGGTAAATTGGAACCATCGACGTTTTTCGTGGCAATTTAATTTTTCCTAGTTTCAGTTTCCATTTCAACTTCAATTTCAGGATATTTATCACAACCAACGTTCTCATTGTCGTCTTTAAGCACCTGCACCATTACACATTCTTCACCGCCCTTAAATTCTTTAAACACTTCACTGACTTCACTTTCGCTTTCACTAAATTTTTTTATTTGTGGTTCATTCGAAGACGAAGACGTCGAAATTTTTACAAATTTTGACATAAATGCCAAACTTTTTTTCAGCTTCTTTCAGAGCTACCATTTTTTTTTTACGATTTTGCGCCCCAGACCATTTCGAAGACATTATTTTTTGAATTATGTCAATATTATGGCTCCGTGGTCTAGAGGTAACGTACTTGCCTCGAAACCTCGGGGTCCCGGGTTCGATTCCCGGCCGTGGCACTGGGATTTTTCTGTAGAGAGATTAATCGTGGTATACTCGGATATTGGATGTATGTCCGTTGTCTCTTAAAGTTTAACCCTCTTCCGCACAATGTCACTTAAGACATTCAGGGATAAAGGGGGTTGTTATTACATGTGGTGTTATTATATTATAACGTCAACAAACACAATACACAACGCAAATTTAGTTTTTAATAACTAATATACAAAGTCCGAAGAAAGCTAGTACAACCTGGCAAGCTGCAACAAGAGATGACACGATATGTTAGGTTAGGTTAGGTTAGGTTTGTTGTGAGTGGGTCTCAGTAGACCCTCCACTGCGGCCATCAGCAGGCCTATTGTGGCTCACGCCTAATTATATTTCACCCAATAAGTTCAGTCTCTTAATGAAACTGATAACTTTATTGGGTGAGAATGTGTCCAGATCCTCTGGCAGCAGTTGCCCTTTGCCAAATATTGAGAATCGGATCCTCTCCACAGCGGGACAGGTGCATAAGATGTGGTCTGCCTTCTCATCATCCTCCAGGCATAGACGGCACGGCGTTTTCCGCTAGGCCGAGTTTATGCAGATGATAGTTTAGTCGACAGTGCCCGGTATATAGGCCTGTTAGAGTTTTCAGGTTTATCCTGTTTAACTCTAAAAGTTTCTTAGTTCTCGATTTCAAAGGGTTTTTTATGAACGCCTTCGAATGAACTAATCCTGGTAACTCTTGCCAATACTGGAGAGTTTGCCTTTCAGCCCAGGTTGAGATAGCCATCTTGGCCATACTTGAAGATATGCCAAGTATTGGTTCTGGTCCGATGAATCGTGATCCCGCTCCTTCTCTGGCTAAGGAGTCCGCTATTTCGTTACCTTCCATACCAGAGTGGCCGGGTATCCAGACCAGAGTCACTTTGTTGTTCTTGCCCAAATGATTTAGAGCTTTCTGACAGTTCCATACCGTTTTGGAGTTACACCGGTAGGAGCCAAGAGCCTTTATAGCTGCTTGGCTATCTGAGAAAATTTTTATTGATCTGCGTGTAAGATGCATATATTCCAGCCTCGTACACACAGTTCAATGGCATGAACCTCAGCCTGAAAAACAGTTGCATAAGTACCTAGGTTTGAGACTATCCTCGCCCTTGGTCTGTAGCTGTGTACTCCGGCTCCTGTTCCCTCGGGAGTTTTGGAGCCGTCTGTAAACCAACAACTGTCTGCCTTCAGTAGGTCGGCTTTATTCCGATCCCACTCATCTCTTTCTGGAGAAAGGATGTTGAAGGTCAGCTCGTAGTTGGTCATAGTAGGCATAGTATCCGAGGGCATTCCCAGTATGCTGTGATTCTCTATGTCATCCAACAACCTGTTCCGCTCCATGATACTAGTCTGCGGCATATTAATGGCCGCTTGTTGCAGTCTGTAGGTTGCCCACCTGGCCTCTCTCTCCAGATATATATGAAGAGGGGTAAATCCAGGAGGATTTCCATTGCAGCTGAAGGTGTGGTGCTAATTGCTCCCGTTACGGTCATGCATGCTAATCTCTGCAGTCCAGAGAGTTTGGATTTGGCCGTCCGTTGTAATCTTTTCGGCCACCAAACAATGGATCCATATGTTATCATTGGTCTGATGACCGTGATATAGATCCAGTAAATTTGTTGGGGACCCATGCCCCAGGATTTGCCACAAATACGACGGCATGTCCATAGGGACAGCTTTGCTTTGTGGATTACCTTTTCCAGATGGGAGTTCCAATTAAGTGATTTATCCAGAGTGATTCCTAGATATTTCACCTCCTCCGCAAATGGAACAGTTTCACCCATTAAAGTGGGAGGTCTTAGGTCCTCCAGCTTCCTTTTCCGGGTGAATGGTACTATTACTGTTTTTTGAGGGTTTACAGACATCTGTTCCCCGTCGCACCAGTTACTCACTGCATCCAGAGTCTCTTGAAGGGTATTTGATATTACTCCTTCAGAGTTTCCTCTGACTTGTATGACTAGATCATCTGCATATGCTAGAACCTCAACCTCCCACAGTGTGAGAATAGCCAGTAGATCGTCCACAAGAAGTGACCACAAAAGGGGGGAGAGAACCCCACCCTGCGGGCACCCTCTCGTGGCTCTAAACCTAACTGTTTCTCCCTGTAGAGACGTTGTCATGGTTCTGTTTGATAGCATAGCACGAATCCAGTCGCCTATAGTAGGCTCAATTCCTCTGGCAGCCACTGCTGCATATAAGGAGTCGGGCAGTGCATTATTAAATGCTCCCTCAATGTCGAGAAAGGCTCCCACCGCAATTTCCTTCATTTGAAGGGATTGGGTAATCTTCTCGACTAGGTTATTGAGTGCTAGTTCTGTTGATTTTCCTGTCTGATAGGCGTACTGATGGATATTGAGGGGGTGATGATTCAGGATGTTCCCCCTGATATATCCGTCAAGCACCTTCTCCAGGCCTTTCAACAGAAAAGATGTCAGGCTAATTGGTCTAAGCGATTTAGGGCTTGGTTCTTTCCTACCCATTTTTGGTATATATACTACCTTAACCTCCGACCAACTGGATGGGATATAGTTCCATACCAGACTAGCTCTGAATAGTTTAATGAGGAGTGGGAGCAATATTTCCAGTCCATTTTGTAGTAGAGCTGGAAAAACTCCATCCTCTCCTGGCGATTTGAATGGTTGGAATGATCCGATGGCCCACTCAATTGCCGGTATTGTGATCACCTTTTTAGCCGTCAGCCAATCATTTTTATCAGGTCGTTTTAATCGGCCTTCTGATGGTGACGGCTGTTGGTCATCCGCATTCAAGCACCCTGGGAAGTGGTTTTGTGCTAGGAGCTGTAAGGTTTCCTTTCCAGAGTCCGTATATGAGCCATCCGGCCGCCTTAACGAACCGAATTCCCTTGTCGGCTCTCTGGAAAGAATCTTGTGGATTCTAGTACTGTGAGGTACGTCAGTTTTACTCTCACAGAATTTCCTCCAAGATCCCCTTTTTGCTTTCCTACACGATATGTTATATCTATTATACATATATTAATATGCTAACTGAAGCACTGGAAACTTAAACGCGTACCGTACTATACTGTTTTAGTAATAATATTAATATAATAGACTGATTTCAACAATTCGCTTCTTTAGCAAAGAGTAGTTTATTCTTTGTTTTTAGTTAGAGAATAAATAATAAAAATAAATACAGAAAATTCAGAACTCCGTCAAAGAAGACCGGCAGTCGGCGCCCTATATAAATACGATAAAACGTAAACATCATAGCCACGCCAACACTTTGTACTCCGCCGGCCGATATTACTTTAATTTTTTTGTTTTCATACAGCACGCTTACCGATTGGCGGGCAGGTGCGGACTTATTTGGAGTGCGTGCTTTTGATTAAAATTTAAATTTAATTATTCAGAAACTACAACTGACTTGCGGCAAGTCAGCGCCCCCAAGATTCAGCGCCCCAGGCGACCGCCTGGCTCGCCTGCCCATCGGGCCGGCCCTGGTAACCCACATTCCATTGAGTTATAAAATAAACGATATGTATTGAGAATAGGCGTACTAATGCGCGCAGTTACCATTCTCACATCTATCGACTGCTGACTGACGTGGTCCTATCATAAATGAGTCTGACTGTCTCCTTTATTAACTGTATAGTTTTAATTAATGTTTTGGAGAATTTCAACTTTGAGAAATCACTTTGACACACGTCATTTTTTTGACAGGTATGAAGTAGCGCTGACGCCACGTGTCCCTATATTTTGCTGTCTGACTGTTGGATTCTTGTTTTATATTATATTGGCTCGTTCTCTATAAATTTTGAGCTCTGAGAAAACAGTTTAGAGACGTTAATTAATATTACACCTTTGCGAGCGTCCCAGCGACAGGTGTCCCGGTAACGGAAGTGCTGACTCTACAGTTACTTTCCATCACTAAAAAGTAACCTAATCTCAAAAAATTAGCTTTGAGAAAACTCTTGCACATTTTGGACGCCAGCTCCCCGACTATTAGCACTGCCGTTGTTTTCCACAAAACACTAAAACACCATATACTGCATTCGACGCGCGTTTCGCCAACCAAGGTGGCGTCATCTGATAAAAAACAGTTTAAATCGTCTCCAGATGATGTCAACTTGGTCGACGAAACGCGCGTCGAGTATATGGTGTTTTGTGGAAAACAGTGTTATCTCCACATCAAAGGTTTCAACCCACTTCAGGACTAATCTCTTTAGGTTATTGGGCCAACAAATCGAGATATTCTCAACTTAATGCTCTCGGTAGCGGCTATGGATGTAGCGTCAGAGAAACATAAAAATAAATTTCCTGCTAAAGGCAGATTGTTGTGTTTGGACGGTGGTGGAATTAAAGGTTTGGTTTTAGTGCAGATGCTTTTAGAATTGGAGAAAGTATTTGGAAAACCCATCAACAGTTGTTTTGATTGGTTAGCCGGGACCAGTACTGGTGGCATTTTAGCTTTAGGTGAGAATAACAAACTAAAAGTAGTAAATATTACAAGGTAGAATTTGGAAAGTATTTAAAAAAAAAAAAGATAATTTTAAGGAATTTTAGGGTAGTATTTAGCATAAATAACAATCTTGCTTACTAATACTTTATTAATTTAATCACTTTAACATATTTAGTGCCACTAAGATTACTTCTATATTTGAAGAAAAACTTATCCACTTGATCATTTGCACTTTTTCTTTGGTTGTATAAAATACATTTTCAAGTTAAGGAGAAATGCCAGTTTAACTTATCACACTAACAGCTGAGATCATAATAAAGGAAATGTGACAAAAGCTACGTGAAAGCAGTTCACCACATGATCACAAAATTGTTTATTGCAGTGTTGCCAGATTGTGAAAGTGTGATTATCAGAAAGTAAGAATGAAATTACCAGATTTTAGAAAAAATTACCAGATACTTAAACAATACGCCAATATCCAAAAACTTTATTATAAAAAATAAATAAAAGTAAAACAGTTACAAGTAAGTATATTGAATAGAAACTTTTCAGATAATAACAATTGGTTGTCAAGTTCGACTTCAGAAATTATATTATCATCTTCATTTTCATTTATATTTTTGTATAATATGGAATTTTATACATATGATATCATTTTTTCATGTGGCGAACTTGAGACAATTTTGTGATTCTTTCACGCATTCTGAACTTAATAAAACGTCATTAATTGTATTCGTCATTAATTTATGTCTGGTTTTGAGTTTGATCTTTTTGGTTTTGATTAAATTAAGTTAACATTTGAAAAAAATGCGTTCACATGTAGCACTAAGCGCAGTCCGCACTCAATGCAACAAGAGAGGCAGAGCTCTCATTTTCCGTGTAGTGTAGTATTTATTTTATAAATTATAAAATAAATGAGCGTAGCTGCATGAACAAAATCTCGTATTGCCACCCTAGTACTAACTAGATGTCGCCAAATGTTCATCATAGTAAAATGGAACAGTAATTATTGCATATTATGCATTTTATGTGAAACGATTTTAATTATTCTCAAGGTGCAAGTAATTTTGTAAAAAAAATTGACGTTTACAAAAAATTATCATAGATTATGCCATTATTAGAGGCTCCATTAACAACTTACCAGTTAAAATTCCAAATTGTAGATTTTGGTAATTACCAGGCATCTGGCAACACTTGCTTGTTCTATCTACAATAAACTAAGCGCAAAAAAGGAAGGGATCAGATGTGGAAGGGATGTGATGACTGTTGAGGCGTATTGTATCACATGTGGAAGGGATACGATGAGGCGTGCCATCGTTACTTCGTAAACACAATAATGCAGAAAAAGGCAACACTGATGCAGCTTCTTCTGTTGCATACATGATTTTGCTATTTTTATCCTTTATGCACACACACACACACAAAGCAGACTTTGTTAATAACTTTTTCCAATAGTGTATATATTTTTTTAATTCCAGAAACTTATGACAGTATTAAAAGTGAATAATAGTGGATATTTCAATTTTTCAGGAATTTACCCATTTCTGTTTTTTATTTGTATGAAGAAGGTTGACGAGAGCATTAAAATCACTAACAAATATATCGCTTATAGGTATCGCTTCTGGAAAAACAATGAAAGAATGTCTTTGCCTGTACTTCCGTCTAAAAGAAGTCACTTTTGTTGGTAAGCGCCCATATTCGAGTGAGTCCCTGGAAAACATTCTTAAAGAAACTTTTGGCACAGACACTGTCATGTCTGATATTAAGTATCCTAGGGTAATGGTAACGGGAGTTTTAGCCGATAGAAAACCTGTCGAATTGCATCTGTTTAGAAATTACACAAGTCCTAATGATATATTAGAGGTGGTACATGATTCACCCTATGAATTACCTCCCCCTCCTGAAGAACAATATGTCTGGGAGGTGGGCAGAGCAACAGGAGCAGCTCCCACATATTTTAGGTAAATGAAAGTTGCATGCATCTAGATGAAAATAGATAACATGAATCCTAAGCAATATCAAAACGAAACAGGTGTTATAGTTGAGAATGTTATGCCATTCTATGTACGGATGTATAATTGAAGTATTAGACAGAGATAGTAACAAAATAAAGTTTTTTGCGTTTAATAAAACTCATTTGTTAATTTTTTTTGTTTTTTGTTTAATTCTGACAGACACAACATATAAAAAGAAAATGAACAGGGCAGTATTTTTCAAACAAAACATATGTCAGATTTATTTCATTTGGCCCATAAGATAACAATGGTTTTTCGTTTATGGTACTAGCCTTGAGTTGAAACAAAACAATTGCTAGTCGTTGAGTGTTGTTAGTGACATATTGTTAGTGGAAATACAGTATTCAGCTTCACATTATGGTGCGGGGTAAAGTCACATCTGAAGATTTATGCAATGTTATTGTTAATTTACATAATTCTGATCATTCGGGTGGTAAAATTGTCAAACAACTACAAATATCTCGTTATACTATATGGAATATCGTAAAATTATACAAAACTAGAGGCGCAGTAGAAGAAGAACCAAATTTAGGCAGAACGTCAGGTATAACACCGACCAATATGAGAGCACCAAGGCATATTTTGAAAAGAAATCATCGTGCTAATTCTGGTGAATTAACTGTAGAGTGGAATCAAGCAACTGGAAAAAATGTTTCAAGATCAACTTGTCTTATGAGTATCAAACGATAGGGATACAAATTCAACAAGGTAAATTTTTTAATAGTGTTACGTGTTTGCTATCCACACAAACACCTCTACTCGTAGATTCGTTAATTGAAAGTCCAGGTAACACTTATTTACTAATTAACAATTAACAATAGATTAATTACTGTCTTAACTATAATCACACTTGAACACTTATAAGTCTCTTCCTTATTTCTTCTTTACTCGTTCACGTTCAACTTAAGATTAAGTCTCGGCCCACTGTGCGTCTTATTTATACATCCATTCACCCGGTCTAGAGCACTCCAGAATATTCCCGGCAGTTCCCATACAATTCCAGTCTCATCTAACCAGTCTACACAGTCCAGTGGCGTAACACTGCCCCCTCCTTAAGCCTTAACGTCCCGATCAGGCAATTCATTGTTCCCTGCATACTTGGCTAGTCTCTCTATATGCACCACCTTCCTCTTGGATTTTGGGCTTTGCTGAATTCTATATACAACGTCGTTTAGTCTGGTGACGACAGTGTAAGGACCTTCCCAGGGTGGGTGAAGCTTTGGGGACGTGCCTTTCTTTCGTTGTGAGTTATATAGCCAAACCAAATCTCCAGCCTGGAACCCTCCTGAATTTGCCTTAAGATCATAACGAGCCTTCATGCGATCACTTGCTTTGGCAATTCAGTCTCGTACCAGCTCATGGATATTCCTTAGCCGTTCACCTGCTTCATCGGCGTAGTCATTTATGGAAAGTCGCTCCTCATCTGGTGTGCCAAACATCAAGTCACATGGCAGTCTAATCTCACGTCCAAACATCACGCGAGTCGGCGTCTGTTTTGTTGTTTCATGAATGGAGGCCCTGTAGGCCATAAGGAAAAGAGGTAAGTGACGGTCCCAATCTCTCTAATGTTTCTCAACCACTTTGGATAGGTGCTCCTCCCTGGTGTTATTATATCTCTCCACCATTCCGTCTGATTGTGGATGTAGGGCTGTTGTTCTTGTCTTATGAATTCCCAGTAAGCGACACATCTTCTGAAATACCCCTGATTCAAAGTTTCTTCCTTGATCCGAATGCAATTCTAGGGGCACGCCAAATCGACATACTAGATTATCTACCAGAGCTTGAGCGACAGTGGCTGCTTCTTGGTTGGGTATGGCATAAGCTTCGGGCCACTTACTGAAATAATCCATGGCAACTAAGATGTATTTGTTCCCATCATCTGTCACGGGAAATGGACCAGCTACGTCGATCGCAATTCGCTCAAATGGAGCCCCTACGTTATATAGTTTCATTTGGCCCTTACTTCTTGTCCGTGGCTCCTTACTTGCCGCACAAACTTCACATTTGCGGCACCAAGGTTCCACATCTTGGTGGCTGTTCACCCAGTAGAATCGTTCGCGTACTTTAGTGAGAGTTTTGTTGATGCCAAAATGTCCGCCAGATGTTCCATTATGCACTTCCTGGAGTACTTTTGATATGCGACACCTGGGAATTACCAATTTCAAAGAAATTTCCTTCCCGTCTGGACTTTCCCAAGCTCTTTTCAACAGTCCATCCTCTATTCTAAGGGAATCCCATTGTGCCCACAAAGCCTTCAGTCCCATTGCCTGGTCTGAAATGTCCTTCCAGCCAGGTCGGGCTCCTATTTCTTTCCATTCCAGAATAGGACCAGTTTCTTGATCTTTTAACTGTTCTCTTAATGTCTCTTTTGTCCAATCGTCAGGAACATAAATTTTAACGGTGTTTGCAATTATTATCCCTTGTTGTTTTTCCACCCAGTGGCAGTGCTTGCAGTCTTCCCGACAGGGTCTTCTGGAGAGGCGTCTGCATTTCTATGGGATTTTCCAGGACGATGTTCGATTTTAAAATCGTACTGCTGCAGTTTTTCTATCCAGCGAGCTAGTTGGCCTTCCGGAGTCTTTAATTGCAATAACCACTTTAATGCAGCATGGTCGGTCCGAACTTTAAAATGTTGTCAATATAGGTACTTGTGAAAATGGTCTATGGACTTGACAATGGCCAATAGTTCCTTCCGTGTCACACAATAGTTACGTTCTGGCTTCGACAACGTCTTGCTGAAGTACTCAATTACTTTTTCCTGTCCATTTTGAATTTGGGAAAGAACACATCCAAGTCCAGAATTACTGGCATCTGTGTCTAATACGTAGAGGCCTTTCCGTTCTGGGTATGAAAGAACTGGACTCGAACACAGTGCTGATTTTAGTGTTCTGAATGATGTTTCGCACTCCTGTGTCCATTGGTACTGAACCTTCTCTTCTGTAAGCCGTTGTAGTGGCTTCGCAATATCAGCAAATCGTTCCACAAATCGTCTGTAATAAGTGCATAGACCAAGGAAGCTTCATTGGCCTCGGCCAATTTCGTACTGAAGAAATCTTGTCTGGGTCTGTTCTTATCCCCTCCGAAGACACGACATGTCCTAGGAATTTTACCTCTTTCTGGAATATTAGGCACTTTTTGGGAATCAATTTCAGGTGTGCATTTTTAATTCTTCCAAACACTTCTTGAAGGTTCTTCAAATGCTCCTTAAAATCCCGTCCCATAACCATCACATCATCAAGATAAACTAGACATGTCTTCCAAGTTAGTCCGTGTAGTACCAGTTCCATCAGTCTTTCAAAAGTCGCTGGCGCATTGCAGAGGCCGAAAGGCATCACAGTGAATTGATAAAGGCCACTTCTTGTCGAAAAGGCTGTCTTGTCTTTGCCATCTGGATGAAGTCCCACTTGCCAATATCCTCTTCGAAGATCTAGAGTGGAAAACCACTGTGAACCTGCCAGCGTACTTAGTGTGTCATCAATTCGGGGTAACGGACAGCTGTCTTTTCTAGTGACGTCATTTAGCTTCCTGTAGTCGAGACAGAATCTTAAAGTTCCATCTTTCTTAGCAACCAAAACTACTGGCGACGACCAAGGATTGGTTGATTCCTCAATAACTCCGTCTTTAAGCATCTTCTGTACCATTGCAGAAGCCTCTTCTTGTTTTGCAAATGGGAGCCTCCTAGGTGGTTGACGAATAGGAGCTGAGTCACCAGTATTTATCCGATATTGCCCTATGTTGGTCTTTGTAAGAGCTTCTGTGTCCTTTGCAAATACTGTACTTTCTTTCAAAAATTTTAAAGCTTTTCTATGTTCATCTTTTATTTCTCGGGGGTCACAACATTTCTTGGCCAGCGCAGCCCCCCCAAATTGCCAGCCATCTTTAGTTTTCCTGAGGTTCCTCAACCACAGCAGCATTTACCCTTTCTGGGCTGCGTTGACGACAGTTCCTCTTGATATGGCCCACTTTGTCACACCTATAACAACGGATGCCTCCATTCGGCCTCCCACTACTTTGTTGTTGGTCTTGTCTCTGCTGGGAGTTCGATTTTATCAGTAGTTGGGTCAACATCTTGTGTAGATCAGATATCAGGTTTTGTGCTGTATTGTCTGGCTTGTCTTCCTCCACACTCACAGCTCGTACTCTCTGATTTGATTGTGTGGTATCCTTATAGGCAGCCTCAATCTCGAGTGTATGTACTAAAGCCTCACTACTAAGCTTATGCCTGGCCAACTTATGAATTCGCCTAACTTCCTGGTCCCTTACTCCATCAATAAATGTACCAACTGTTAACTGTTGTTGAAATTCCATTGGTGCATCAGGATAGGCTAGATGGGCTAATCTTTCTACCGCAGCTTCGAACTCCTGGAGGCTTTCTCCACCTCGTTGTCTGCGTGATTTGAGCTGAGCCTGATATACTTGGGCGAGATGTTGGTCGCCATATCTTAGTTCTAACGCTGCCTCCATTTGTTGCTGTGCGGCAGGAATTGTTTGGAGCAGGTCTAATGCTTGGCCCCTTAGTGCTAATACCAATGCTGTTGCTTTTTCCTCATCGTTCCAGTTATTTGAACGTGCAGCTGCCTCAAATTGTCTCTTATATGTTGACCATGAACTTTGACCGTCGAAGGAAGGTGGTTGTAACCTAGTACCAGACGACAGTACTAACTGGCCACCCTTCTCTCTTAATTGTTGTTTGAGTCGGGCTACTTCTTCCTTAACTTCAATTATTTCTCCTCTAACTTCACTAACTTCTTCTTTAATTTCCATGACTTCAGCCTGTACATCTTCCTTCAATTGTTCAGTGACCAAGAGTATGACTTGATGCTGTCCCTCCATAATTTGTCTTAATTCTCCCTGGCGTTCCTTTCGTTGCTCTTCTTTTTCTTCCTGTCGTCTTCTCTCTTGTTCTTCCTTTTCTTCAATTCGTCTTATTTCCAGACCTTCGATCATTTTTATCAAGTCTTCTTTTTCTTCCTGGCGTTTCCTCTCTTGTTCTTCCTTTTCTTCCTGTCATCTTCTCTCTTGGTCCTCTTTTTCTTCCTGTCGTCCTCTCTTGTTCTTCTTTTTCTTCTTGCCGTCTTCTCTATTGTTGTTTTTCTTCTTGTCGTCTTCTCTCTTGTTCTTCTTTTTCTTCTTGTCGTCTTCTCTCTTGTTTTTCTTTGTCTTCCTGTCGTCTTCTCTCTTGTTCTTCTTTGTCTTCCTGTCGTCTTCTTTCTTGATCTTCCATAATTTTTCTCTGTTCGTCCATCCGTTTTAACAATGCTGCAAGCATGTCCTGTGTTTGCTCCTCCGCCATACTTCTTGTTGTTGGCATTAACTCACGACACGTAAATCAATTTCAGAATAAAGTTTATTACACTATAAAGTCTGTAAAATGTTGAAATCACGTCTATTTTGTTAATGGAATGTTCTAGAAAAATCTCGAAACAGCACTAGAAAGTCTTATACTTCTTTTGTGTTGACAAAATTCACTTATCTCCACTAATTGTCCAACGGAATGTTCGAGAATTTTCACGAAATATCACTAATAAGTCTTGTTTTGAGTCTATAACACGTTTCCGTTAACACTATTCACGTATCTCCTGTAGTTTCCAAATAGAATGTTCTAGAATTTTCCCGAAATTGCACTAATAGTCCTTTTTCTCAGTCTACAACGCGTTATTACTAGCGGCATTCGCGTATTTGCAACTATTTCTAAATCGAATGTTCTAGAAACTTCTCGAAAATCCACTTGAAAGTCTCTATTCGGTCCAGAAATAGTCCTCCAAACACTGTCCAGTACCTTAATTCTCCGTGTTACCACTAATTTCTGAGAAGAACACTGTAGAACCTTTTCGAATATTCCAGAAATTTCTCTTCCAATCCCACTTCTGACACCAAATTGTTACGTGCTTGCTATCCACACAAACACCTCTACTCGTAGATCCGTTGATTGAAAGTCCAGGTAACACTTATTCACTACTTTATTTACTAATTAACAATTAACAACAATAGATTAATTACTGTCTTAACTATAATCACACTTGAACACTTATAAGTTTCTTCCTTATTTCTTCTTTACTCGTTCACGTTCAACTTAAGATTAAGTCTCGGCCCACCGTGCATCTTATTTATACATCCATTCACCCAGTCTAGAGCACTCCAGAATATTCCCGGCCGTACCCATACAATTCCAGTCTCATCTAACCAGTCTACACAGTCCGTGGCGTAACAATAGGTAGAAATCAGAATTGGTCACAGATGCAGTGGAATAGTGTTATTTGGAGTGACAAATCCAAATTTGAGGTATGTGTGGGAGATAACTAAAGTAGGGTTTTAAGGACAAAATATGAAGCATATCAGACAGTTTGCACCATAAAGTAAAATTTCCGGTGTCCGTAATGATTTGGGGCTGTATGTAAGCACAAGGAGTTGGAAAATTGTACATCATAGATGACACTGTCAATGCTGTTGAGTACATTAAAATTCTTAGACAGTTTATTGCCATCCTTTGAGATCTTGAAGCCAAGAGAAAATGGGTTTATATTTCAACAAGATGGCGTTGCATTCCATACCGCTAAAAAAGTTAAGGACTGGTTGTCACAAAATTATATTGGTTTGTTAAACTGGACATCAAGTGGCCCACATCTCTTGCCAATTGAAACGCTTTGGCACATTAAGAAAAAAAAATTACGAGCTCAGCCCGCTAGAACCATCCTTGAATTAAAAGGCAGGCTAACTCAAATTTGGAACTCAGTCACACCAGAAGAGTGTAAAAAACTTAGTTGACACTTGCCAAAGAGAATTCAAGCTGTAATAAAGCAAAAAGGCAATGTTACACAGTAGTGACTGTAACCGTTAACATTGTACGATCTTGGGCCAAACAAAATGAATAGTTATAATAATTTTTAAATTACTGTTTCCTAATTATCTTTTTTTTTCTGTTAAAATTTTGTCATTATATTCCTAAAGTTACTGTAAATAAAATGTGAAAGTTTGATTCAATAAATTTTTCTTTTGTGTTCACAAATAAATCTTTTTTATACACATAACCGCTAAGTAAAGACTGGGCCAAATGATGTGATTCTGGGCTTGTAGTACATTAAAGGAAGAATGAAAATTGGCATCGTGTCTTGGGCAGTGTACACTGTTGACCACACGACAGATGGAAAAATAATTCTCTGCTATCATAATGCTTACGCTGACTAATGCTTACGCTGACGAGCGCTAGCTTGCCTGCCTCTGGTCTACATTGTACATTGTCATTTAAGAAACCCATGTCTATTGATTCAATACACATTCTGCATACCAAATGTTCTAAGCATGTGAAAACTTACGAACTTACTCCAAAGTTTGGTTGAATGTTCTTTACAGCAAGTAAAATATAGACCCCAAACGCCTTAGATGGAACATTTGATGTATTCATACATACTGCAAAATAGATGACTGATGGCGAGCGGTGGATATGCGCCCTTGACCAAATTTCAACATTATCCCACTGATCGCCTAGAGCAGAATAACAAATGTGTTATTCAGAGGAGTTACATTTACATATTAACTTTGTTTTTGTGGTTATTTGTTATATTATCTTATGTTGTTGTTTTTATAGTAAATATCAAATAATTACTCGTAGTGCACCGTAAAACGGGGGAAAAAGTAGCTTCCTTCTTGAAAAAATTTTTTTAAGGTACAACCATTTAGGACCTTCACAGCATGATAGCCTAGATCCTTAGCCATCTGTAATGGCCAATTACAAAATTTTTTTTGGAAGTCAAACTTTTTTTACGTGATAAATCAAAAAGAAAAAAAAACTTTTTTTATTACGAAGAATGTCACAAATTTGTCAAAATTAATTTTTCTTACATTTTCACACATCCCTCATGATATCTCCGGAACCAATCGAGATAATTATATGTATTTTTTTTTAATTGATAAAGGAAATGTGGGCGAAGGTCACTGCTTTAATTTCGTTTTTATGGAAAATTTAATTTTTTTGTAAAACTAGGTAAAACTGGAACGTTTACTTTCCTTGCTGCATTTTTTCGGTAAGCGAAAACTTCTTTATTTTAAGGAATTTTGTTATACCATATGTGTATGAAATAAAGCTTACACTTTAAGGAAGTTTTTAAAAAAAGAATTCAGTTTTCTACGACTTATAGTTTTCGAGATTTTGTTATTTAAAGTTACGAGTTTTTCGATCTTAGATGCGCCTCACCGCGGCGCCACTCAAGTGTGTAGAGTATAGACTATTCAATACAAATAATCTTATATTATACATACATATATTGCCAGTTAGAAACAAACTTTTCTTTGTGTAATGTGAATGCGAATGAGTATCATTTTTATTGAGTTTTTACATATTATTTAGTGCTTAACAATGGAATGTTTATTTTGTGTTATCAGAATTAAAATCGGGTAATACAATTCTGGTAAAATCTGTTGATACTGATGTCCTGATTTTGCTTTTACATTATTACTGTGAAACACCAGATATGTCCTAAAGGAATATATTTATACAATTAGGACATAGTAAGAATATACATTTTTTGTCAATTAACAATATTGTGGCAAATTTAGGAGAGGAAATTTGCAAGAAATTATTAACGATTCATTGCCTAACTGGTTGTGACACAACTAATGCCATGTATAAAATAGGGAAGAAAACGGCATTCGATGTTTTATGTAGAAATTTAAATAGTTTAAAAGATTTAGAAAAGCTTCCTTTTCTGTCAGAGGATAAAGCGATGGAATTAGGGGTAAAATATACAACAAGTACAAATCGGCCAGCTTCTGAGCTGCCTCCTACTGACCATGCTGTTAGACAACATTTAAAAAGATTATTATTTTTCTATATCGCCCATACCTATTAAAAAGGAAACAAAACACCTACATGTAATTATTTTCTTTTTAGGTGTCTGTATCAATTAAAAGGTACAATAGCCATATACAATACATGCAGTTGGAAGATCCAACTCGATACGGTTGGACATTTGAAGAAAATGTTTGCAACTTTTTCTAGTCAAGAACCTGTGCCCGATATTGTAAGGCAAAGTTCGTCAATAAAATGTTCCGACAGGGTCTGTAACAACAACAGATGTACCTGTTTTGCTCAAGGTTTGAAATGCTGCAGTGAGTGCAAATATGCAAACTGCTGCAACCAAGGAACTGTCCAGATATTTTTTAGATTCCGACGTTGAGGATTTTTAAAATATTTTTATAACAAGTTTTAAATTTGTATTTTAAAATAAATAATTATTTCGTATTTTCTTTAATTCAATTTTAGGTTTTAATGTATAAATATAATGAATTTTAAATAATGTGCAATGTAAATAATGATAAGTAAAACCTTCTAAGTGCTTATGAAAATAAAATTTATATTAAAGATATGTCAAAAATAATACTTTATAGTATGCACCCACAACACGCATAGCACACTGATTAAAGCACAGTAGAACAGGGGGAGTGAAGCTTCATGAAATATTCTGCCCACAGAAACTTAATTTCAAATAACAATAACTTGAAACGTATAAGTCATAGAGTATTGTTTTTTTTTTTTAAAAACTTCCTTGATGTGTTAATTTTATTCCATATGCATACACTGTGGCAAAATTCCTTAAAACAAAAAAGTTTTTCGCTTACTGAAAAAAATACTGCAAGAAAAAATAAATGTTAAAGTATTACCTAATTTTATAAAAAACTAGGTTTTCCATAAAGACTAAATTAATTCAGGCACCTTCGCTCACGTTTCCCTTTATCAACTAAAAAAAAAAAAAACTTGATTATCAATTGGTTCCGCAGATATCGTGAGGGATGTGTGAAAAAGTACGAAAAATTAATTTTGACAGATTTATGACATTTTTCATAATAAAAAAAGTTGGACCTCCCAAAAAATGTTGTAATTTGCCATTTTAGATGGCCAAGGGCCTAATCTATTATTCTGTGATGGTCCCATGTGGTTGTACCTTAAAAAATTTTTTGAAACGTTTTTGTCGGTTTTTTCAGTGTACTATCGTATTAACCGCTGTTAACCCATGAAAACAATGTAGTGATTGGATAATAATTATTACTTCTTTATGTAAGTATTTTGTTTGCAGTCACATTAATTTATTATAATTTACACACCACTGGTATTCTACTTCAGTTCGTTGCACCAATTATCTTGGAGTAGGGCATAACGATATCTGCGTGACCTCTCGCCATCACTTGTTTGTTTTCCAATACGTATACACATATTAATATATTATTTTAATTGTATAAATTGATTCATTTAAATATTCTTCTTTTATTGGTGATTTTAATATTCCTTTTCGAAGTTTGTTTTCTGGAAATGTTACATCTTTGTATTTTCTAACATTGTGGAAATAACAAAAATGTATTTTGTATTTTAGAGCTTTTGGACGATACCTCGATGGCGGTCTAATAGCAAACAATCCGACCCTGGATGCCATGACAGAAATACACGAGCATTGCCTAGCGCTTAAGGCGAAAGGTAGAGAAGATGAGGCATGCCCAATTTCTGTTGTAATTAGTCTTGGAACTGGTCTAATACCTGTGACACAAATAAAGGGACTCGATGTGTTTCGACCAGAGAGTATGTGGGACAGTGCCAAATTGGTGTTGGGCGTTACTGCATTAGGCAGCCTTCTTGTGGATCAGGTAAGATAATTCAGAGCAAAAACACTTTGTAATGAAAAAATATATATATTTTGGGAACTGCTGTTAGCTTATCAAATATTTAATCATGATTCCCAGTACACCGAATCTGGATGAGTTTCTTAATAATTTTCAAAAACGGAAAATTTTACTATGTTTCAGTTCAGCGCCGATTTTACAAATCACAAATCAGTAGGGATATTCAATGTGTGAATCATGAATTTCGATTATGATATTAATTGCGCAACGAACACAATAATTGACCTTTTATGTTTAAAAATCTAACCTGAAGAGTCGGCTAAAATGTACAAGCATTTACAAAAAAAAATACTATTGTTTTTGTTATCAAAAATCTCAGTGACCTAACCTTTAAAACGCTTGACTTTTAAAATGAAAAAGTTGCATGTAGCATACAAAATAAAAATACAACCTTGAAATATTTGGTACTCTTCAGTAATTCTAGTTTTAAGTTTGCATGTACGTCACTATGGAATAGTCAAAGATTTCTGAAACAGTCTATACAGGGCGCTTTTAAAATGTGAGAACAAACACATTAGAAATAAAATGAAAAATTCCTGTGAATATCTATAAAACCTCACCATTCCTGAAATACAAACTCCTGTTTTTATATCACTTTTTTCAGCTTTTCCATAAACGGTTGCAGTAAAACTTTAAAGTAAAGATTTTTGTACTAATAACAGTGAATTTTTTCTCCACTATCGTTTGATTGCCAATTGTATACAGGGTTAGTCAAATTCGAGCCTCATCATTAGGATCTCATAAACCGTAAGAGATACAAACAAGGTTAAGTCAAGGCAAACTTGTGGAATTTTATGCTGAGTAATATTACAAAAAAAATCAACGGTATTTGGTTTTATTTTCGAGATTTCTGAACAAAATGAAATTTTGAGTTGATTTTTCTTTGGTTATGAAGAGACAGGGAAAAAGTAAAAGCCCTTCTCCACAGCACATTTTTCTCCTCTATCCGCAGGTGATCACCAATTTTCTGTACTGTGTCGTTGCTTTAGAACCATCACCAACTTCATTTTTTTAAATACTAACCTGGGTATTTATTTTTCTTATTTAACAATAATTTAAGCAATCATTGAAAATTTACAAAAGGTCATAAACTTATTCTTAATCAATTGCACATACATTTTATGAACATATATAATACTCAAGTCCGTATTTTGAAACTTTTTATAGAAAATGAATTTTGAAAGGCAAAGAATTTCATATGTCATTGTGTTTTGGAGGTGAGAAACTGTTAAATAAGAAAAATAAATATCCAGGTCCGTTTTTAAAAAAATTAAGTTGCTGATGCTTCTGACGCAACGGTACTTCTTATGGCGTCGTCATTCAATAATAGAAAAATGACTAATTTAGTTAGGAGTAACTTTATTGTGGTACAAAGGTCAACAAAGTATTTGTCACTTTTAGGAGTGACAAAAACCAAAATTATTTCACTTCAAAGTTATGTTTACCATAAAGTAGCAAATGTGACGAATGACATAATTTTCTTGGTAGCTTTAAATTGACCTCTACTAAACTACTGCAAAAAGATTGCTGCAAAATTCCCACATACCTAACGACCCTCACTTTAAGTTGATAGAGCTGACTGATCCGATCTATACTCCATTCATTTCATATGAATACAATTTTTTTACCTGGGCTCGCAGAGCGACCCTTGTTGACCGTCAGTTGTGCATAATTCTCTAGCATGGGCACATGGTGCAATATATAAATTCACAAAATGTATTTATATAATACTGCGCGCCTATGTTAGGATTTTTTATATTCCTGTATGAACTAAATGGAGTATAGGTAAAAATAATTTTATTGTTTGGGATTTGCAACATGTTAATGACTGACGTCAACAGGTGTTACTAGTTGTTATCGAAAATCAAACAAATGATTAACTGGAGGAATTACCTAGCATACCAACAAAATTCAGCGTGGCGAAAATCTCGATTGTGCAAAATGGACACTATGGATATTTTCTGTAATCTGATCACACATATTTGTAAATTTTGTAACTTCACTAATTTATTCATTTATTTGAATTTTGCAAATTTTAATTAATAACAATTATTAGTAAATCACAAATAATTACAATCAATTACATTCTTTACTTCAACATTTGTTGGTTCTTCACTGCAATATCTGATTTTCCTGACAATTTTCCTAACCCGGTTATTTAAGTATCTATTTCAACGAATAAGGATAGGTTCGGCATCAATCAAATAGTTTATTAAATTGTTAACTTCACTTAACTGTAACATAACTTTTATATAAAAGGTCGATAAATGCCGGAAAATCTTTATTTTTGTGTTACAGATTTTCGGCACCATGTTCGATTAGTTCCGAATAAGAAAGTGTTAACTTAGTGTCACTAATAAGTTACACAACTTTAGAGCTCCAGAAAATGCCCTGACAACGTTACAGGAACTTTAAATAGAATGCTTTCAGTTATCATTACTTTGAAGTAATCCTTTGGTAACGATGTGCAGTCGGCATTACTACTAATTCTCACTTTAAAGTTGAAAATGCTTTATAGTAATGCAGAGTACTATCCACGACTTTGCACATACTGTAGCAGTTACTTGAAACTGTAATAACTATGAAGTACCTGAATTCAGTAGTGCTAGTTGGGAAGGCTCTAATTTAACTGACCCTGTATCATGGGCATTTCTTCAATTCTAGATTACAAAAAAACTAGTGTTGTAAATTTGACTGGTCATTTATTTTTTATCAGTGACCTGTCATTAATGACTGGTCACCGACCCAAGCATTAATAGAAATTTTCGTGTTTTTGGTTTTTTGCCTGATTTCACTTTTTAGATGCTGGATTTAATAATTAAAACTAGAACCTGGAAAATGGAAACACATAAAAAATGCACGAAAATGAGGTTCAAAATTTGATTTGAATTGACAAGACTGGCAATTATAATGTTTTATAATTTTGATGGTCATTTTTGACCAAAACAAATTTCTGTCCTGACCGGACACTGTCCGAATTCACGTCAGTTAATGACCATCTTTAATGACCACTCACAACACAAAAAACAGCCGCTGATATCGACATTTTGCAACAGCTTTTTAATTGCAAATTAAACGCAATTTTCAAACAACCAAGAAAAAATTTTGAAAAACAGGGGCGTATCAAAAAGGGGGCACATTATCTCATTTCAAAATGACTGGTTTATCATAAATAGATAAAAGGCATCTTAAAATATGTCCACTATTGAATAACACCCCGAAAATTTGTAGTGTTTTTCAAATTATTTATGGAATTAAAAAGATCTAAATTAAAAATCACAGTTTACACAAAACATTAACTTTTGGTCAAGAATTTAAATTTTGAAGAGTTAGTAGTGGACATCATGTATATGATTTTCAAGAATATCAAATTTTCAATTCTAAATTTTTTGTATCAAGATACAAAATGTAATAAAACTAATATTTTTTTTAGGCTACTTCTAGTGATGGTAGAGTGGTGGACCGAGCAAGAGCATGGTGTTCCTCAACTGGAGTACCTTACTTTCGATTCAATCCTCAACTGTCTGAAGATGTCGCAATGGATGAAAAATCTGATGAAAAATTATGTCGAATGTTATGGGAAACTAAGGCTTACATGCATGAACATATGAATGTCATGAAAGAATTGGCTGATATCTTGAATAGACGTTGAAAATCTTGAATATAGTTCAATTAATTTATTTATATGGGGCCGTTTTATATGTATATTTTATTTTACTATTTTTTTTATCACCTAGGTGTTTGTTGTTACAGTATTGGAAAGTAGCATCAAACCTCCTTAGCAACAAAATAGATAATAAAACATAAATATGAAACTAATTTTTAGCAATATAAATTAAGGGGGGGTCAACCGCCCTTAAGAGTTTTTGTGCTATTTTCAGTCAAAATACACATTAGTCCAATTATTATTTTTTTATTGATTTATTGTTATATATATATATAAAGCAAATAATATATTATATTAGATGTTATACCCTTTTTATTTATGGATTGATTTCAGTGCAATAAAATTAACTAATTTAATTTTTGACCAAAAACAGCGAAAACGAGCTACCAAAATGATGAGGTTTTATTCTTAACTTGTCTTCTAATTGGAGTTTTTTGAGCTTATCTTATATGTTTTTAAAAATTAGCTGGAAGTGTTTCCTTACTTTTTTAATGCTCCCCTCTGAGAGTTGTACATGGGAGGGGTGGGTAATATTTTGTAATATTAAATTCTAAGAACAAAAATCCAATTAACAAATTATTAGATCAGAAAGTGTTACTATATTCATATTCTAACAATAATAAGAGTACAAGTTAACAAAAAGATATAAAACAGTGACACTGACAACATACCTGTGATATACTTATACTGGGTGTATGCCTTGGAATGGGTTATATTCGGAACGAATAATTTTATCTATAACCGATCGGTTCTTAAAAAGTAAATCTTCCTCATCAGTGCAGCGTAGCTTAGGGAATAGGATATGAAATACGAATAACTGATTTTTGGAGTGTGTGGCACTATATCATTTTGGTTAATTCTAGTTATGGGTAGTTGACCGGTCATGATGTTTCTATTACTGATCGGATCATCGTGACTGGTTCATATCGGTCACAAAACCGGTCATTTTTAAAAATGAAGAAAACCGTTGCCATTGTATGTGTCATAATTTTCTCATCAAAATGGTGTTTAAGACTTGTATAAATAGAGCTTATGTTGAGGGAAACTATGTAAATTAAGTTTTTTTGCATTTTATTTTTTCATGCCCATCGTCTAAACTGAGTTCACCTAAATATTTCTTCATCATAGTTGTTCTCGTGTATTGGTTTTATTTTGAATTTATCCTATGTAACACTTTTTGGAGTTCCGCTCTCTTTGGGAATGAATTAATTGCCTCACATTTTTGGGACATTTCTGGCAATTTTTACTGTGTTTTATCAGGTGAGTGGGGGCTGCTGAAATTTAGGTTATGTAATATTGGAACATGGCACCCAAACGATACTTTAAGTCATAACTATCACACCTAAATGAAGTTTTGCATAAAATAAAATGCTATTGTAATTTACAAAAATAAGTTGAACAAATTGTGTGCCTCACCAGGTTATTTTTTAAACAATTTGTAAAATATTTGCAAAACATTTTTTTTTCCGGAATCGGGAGGAAAGTATAAATAATGGCTCATGAATAAAATAGAAGCATTTGTTTGAAGTAAGAAGTAAAAACGAAAGCAAATGCTTCAAAGAAGGAGGTAGTAGTAAAAGCATTTGCTTCATTTTCAATGAATAATATTTTGCTTTTGCTTCATAGCAAATACTTCAGACTTTGTAGCCAATGCTATGTTTTATGTCATATTACATTTTTAATATTATTGATGTCTAAATGTTTATTTTAATTCTTGGTATAATGGTATTTTTTATAGAATTTTGAAAATAAAAAATATTTTTTAGCGAATCTTCATCAGACCAACAATAAATATTTCACAAAAAAATTTTAATGTTTGAAAAAAAAATTTTTTTTCCATGAAGTGTCATTTTTTGAAGAAAATATTTTTTATTGAGAATTTAAAGAAAAAATAATTCCAAAGAAATTTTAATTTTTTATCGATATTTTACTAAAGAGGTGTAGTTGATAGATGATTTGGATTTCATGATTTTTTTTTTCAAAGAAATTTTTCAGCGTTGAAAAAGTGACGTCACGAACGAACATTTTTTCAAACAGTTTCGTTGTGTTTTGACTGTTCTCTAGAAAGCGGTTTGAAAACTGTCTTGATGGTGGGGAAGAAATATCGGTGCTTTGACGCAAGTTTGTCGTTAACATCAAAATGCTAAACACAATATATATTTTCTCTATTTTTCTTTTTTAATATTTATTTAAGATTTGACAATAGTTTTAAAAACAACTCATTTTAGCGATATAGTAAAATAATGGCGTCAACATTGAAAACGGTTTGAAACAGTCGATGAACATGATTCATGGCTAAAAAATAGCTTTGTTAATTCTTATACCTCATAATTTCTCAGTGTTTTATTGACCCTGCCAGGTGGTGACCGGCAGTAGGTCTGTGTTGAACGCACAACAAGGTTATCATATGACCCATTGGACACAGTTGCTCCTGATATACCTATCCTTAAGCCATGCTGTGTTGATAAACAATAACTTTGACACATCATTTCGTTTCCATTTTTTTTTGACACTAGTAACTGCTTTGTTTTATCTTCAAACCATATTAATTTCTTCTCAAAAATAATGACCCATGGGCTCATAAAATATAAATATTTTTTTTTTTTTTTTTTTTTTTTAATATATATATATATATATATATATATATATATATATATATATATATATATATATATATATATATATATATATATATATATATATATATATATATATATATATATATATATATATTTTAAGAATGAACTAATAAAAATATTTCCATAAAGTGGGATGGAAATCTAATACAAGCCAAACATGAATTTATTGCATGTTAGTATATAATGAACGGGCAGGGGACAATCTCTTGACTGTTGCCCATTACACCATTCCTTAAGATATGTTGTGCTGATAAGGAACAGTAATTCTGAAACGTGTGTACAGCTGCGTTTCTTTTTGGAGTATGGCACAAATCCCTTTATGTCAATTCTTGAACTCCAGGAACTCATACTTCAGCTTAGAATAATAATGATTTGATATATAACAGGATTCTAATTGATAATTAAGCTTTAGCGAGCCATATTTTTATTTAAAAACTGTAAAACAATAAAAAATTTAAGTTTTTAAAATCCTGGTGAAACTAAATCATGTCATGGCTGGAGAACCTTAAAAATCTAGATTAATTATGGGCAATTACCTTTGAGCACCATTAAGTGACACGTTGCATATGTATCGAGTTGTGTAGCTTGAACCAAATATTGACAATGTGCGAACATGCATGATAATATTGATAATTGAGAAAACTTGGATCTTCTTTAATATTCGCATTATTGTGAACGTGAACATATTTTAGGCACATTTGCCATTAAGGCTGATTTCATGAGTATATTATGACTGTGGGTGCCGTTAATAAGCAACTGTATAAGTTAAAAATAGAGATCGGGATGCAGTGATGAATTCAAAAGCGACTTTTAAGTAGATATAATACATTGTAAACATCTAATAAAATATTCACAAATAGATAGGCCCTTCTTAATGTGTATGTTCGTATGCTCTGTGTTTTTTACATTAATCTACTAATGATTTTTTCAAAACTTGCTTTTTTCATTCAAAGGGATTGAGATTTTTGCACATGGTAGTAGGCTGCCCAACGACAGAGGTTGTATGGGTGTTTTTGCATTTCTTTTTTTCAATACCTGCATCCCTTCATGACTTATAGGGACTTTTTGGTTTTGTCAGTATATGCTTTATATATTTAACATCTTTAATCTTTTAAAGAATTTTTTAAAACTTTTTCTTTTTGGTCCAAAGGGACTGACACTTACACAAGATTGTAGGCTGCCAAAGTTGACAGGCGGCTAGGGATGTTTTTCATGTATTTTTTCGGTATCTACATCCTTTCACGAGATAAGGACATTTTGGTTTTACTAGTTCATACTTTACACATTTATTTAACATTTATTCAATCTTTTCAAGAAATTTTTCAAAAGTTTTTTATATTTCGTCCACAGGGACAGATTTTTGCAGAGGATAGCAGACTGTCAAAGTCGCCAGGGGCCATTTGGGGGTGTTTTTTTTTCATTTACTTTTACGATATCTACTTCTCTTCATGAGTTATAAGGACTTTTTGGTTTTGTCAGTTTATGCTTTACATATTTAACATCTATTCGACCTTTTAAAGATTTGTTTAAAACTTTTTCTTGTTTTTAAATTTCTCGGGCATCGGTCTGCAGGGTGGCATATGTCACACCCGAGATGACATTTTATTTATTTTACTTACACATTTATTTTAATACAATATCCAACGGAATTAAGTCCCCATTGGAGGATAAGGTGGTAAAGTAGACTTTTCTACACAAGACATAAATGTCGTCTGAAAATGTTCATATATTTTAAGTATGCGCCAATTACATCTGTCAACGTTGAATTGTCCTTCTCAAATACAAATTGACTTTTAATGAGAGGCGCCGGAGAATAACTCTGGAACATTTACAACAAATATTAGTAATATATGTTTACTCTTGTGATCGCTAGTTAAAAATACATGTGTGTCATCCCCCACACACACACATGCTAGTATGGATTTTAGGGTAAAATGCCAGCTTTATTCACCATCTACATGATTATCATCGCTACCTGCAATTTCATAAATTTTTTATTGAAATTGAGCAGCTTGTACCAGGGTATATTTTATTTTGATAAAAGGAAAGGAGATATAACAAAATTTATATTGTTTCATTTTTAATATAATTGCCTCCTAAATAATTCATCTAAAACATATTTTCAAAAAATGTTATGAATCATCATAACCATAATAAAAACCCTCCTTGTACGCTTTATACATGTCAGCAGAATTTCTCCTTATTCTCCGACCGATTGGTTCCAAGTCTGGATAACACTTGGGAAAGACTCTTTCAATAGCATCTATCGCTTCTAACTTTGTTACATTTCGTGCGGCAAGTACAGAACTCAAAGCTTTACTCTTAACACAGTTTTGATGGGCCTCTTTTATATTGATAGGTGATGCGTCTCCATTTATCCAGGCCGAAATAAAACTACAATGTGCTAAGTTTGCAGCCCGGACTTCTGTACATGCTAAATGGTCAATATTTTTGAAGTCTAAATGATTTTGGCAGTAATCAAACATATGAATCATTTCATGAGTTAAGACTCCTTGGACTATACCTTCTTTTGTTGTCGTATTGTGGCAAATGATTACCTACAATTTACAAAAATTAAATTATGCATCTCGTAAAATATGTATATGTTTGTAATCCAGATATGGTCTTAAATCACTAGGACAGAGGCAACTAAATCCAATCACCTGGATAATAGTCTGTTGAATTGAGACAATGTGTTATTGGATTCTGCAATTTCTACTTGGTTGCCATGGTGAGCCTTAGAATGGCACCTCTAGTAATTTCGGAACCATGGAGTTCAATTTGTAAACATCAATAAGTTGGCAAAACTGGTAGAATTTGATATTTCATCCTCGTTCTAATTTATTACAGCTACGTTAACAGTATGACAGGTAACTGATGTCAAAATAAGAAAAAACAAATGACAATTGCCAAAACAGCCCTACAGTGCGAACATAGTAGGGAAACAGTATACCATAATAATTCAACGGGCTAATATTATGTAGCTAACTGGATTTAGCTGACTATGTTTGGGATAAATTTGGTATGTCCCAAATTCATACGATCAATGGACAATTTTATTTACTATTTTTAATCAAAGTATGAAGTAGGTAATAACATGGATTTATAATTTAAATATTTGTCTTTTAATCCTCAATTTGAAATGACCCTATTTTTGTAAAGTAACTTGTTCAGTAACGAGAAAAACAGGATCAGTAAATTAAAAAAAAAAAACGCTGTTTTAAACAGTGTCATCTATCTGTGGTGCTTCACTAGCACGAGTAGCATAATTCATGGTGGTATTCGACTGAAAGCTTTGAACTTAAAATCAAATATACATTTTGTGTGTGACCATTGTTACTCCAATATTCTACTAGATGCTAAGCAGTTTTAACTCGGTATTTAATACAGAACCTAGTTAAGATAATACCCTTATATATAACCTCACCTTAACCTTAACTATCTACAATTAAACAGGTATATAAAAGTTTACCTGATTAAGTATAGGGTCATATCCTCCACTAACTGTAGGGGCACACTCTTCACAAGCAATATGCCTTCGAATATCAACTGCACAGCCAGATGCTTTTAATGCTCCCATCATAAGTTTAACTAAAGGACTCTCCTTTATGCATTTATAAACATTCCTCTCGCATTTTATCTTCGCTATATTTTCCTTTCCTTTACCTTTTAGATAGTCAGTAAAAAGAAGCTTCGGTATTTGCTGGTTTTCTTCGGTCTGGGTATAAGTCATAACCCCATTGACTTCCGTCATCATGTACTGTAGAGTTTGTTTGTGCAGATTTAGTTTCTTGATTCTTTGGAATTTTCTTTTCATCTGGGTAATCCACGAGAGTCATTTTTACCTTATTTCAGAACATATTTTTATTTATTATTTCAGGTAGATAACGTAACTTTATTTGAGGTTATATTAAATTCCAATAATTTCAACAGATCAAAATTACGAATTACAAGTTATCATCTTTACGAAATATCATTAGTTATAATTTCAAAGAGTCAATATATTATTCCAGAATAAATTGAATCACCTAACTGATGACCACAGACTACCCTTCTGCTGATGATGACGAGAAGGAAGAGTAGTAATAGTACCAAGATTTATAAAGTAATAATCTTATAATAGTATCATGTTCAGAAAACGTCAAATTTTTGACAGTTGACATAAGACTTCACAGAGTTCTGAAATTCCACGAAGTAAGATGACTTTTAAAAGAATTTATAGTAAAAAAATTATTTTTTAAACAAGCGATATTCGCCATTTTCAAAATAATAAGTTTGGTTGACCGTAAAATATTGGTATAGAGTATCTCCGTATGACGTCACACGTTCAGTTTGAGGACCTTTGCTTTGCAAATAAAGTGTAGCAATAATGTATGGTTGGTCTCTATATATCTCACTTTGAAATAACGGCGTCTTTGTAAATAGTGAAGAAAAAGGAACATACTTTATAATAATCACTGAACAGCAACGGCGGTTCGTGGGTCAAGAGATAGGGAGGTCAATTAGAAAAGTTTACTGTATCTACCTTTTAAAGTGATTTAAATTCCAAGTCGATCCTCCGGTCTTTTTGAGATGCAAAGTGGTCAATTACTTTTTTCTTTAAAGTCTTTTATCTTCTTTCTTAATGACCTTTCTATGGTAAGCATAGCTAAAGAAGATAACCTTTCCTGACCCATGGTATTTCTTAAAAATGTCTTTATTCTTTTTAAGGTGGAAAAATAACGTTCACTTTCGACGGTAGTCATAGGGAGAGTACACAAGATTTTTAACAGTTTGACACTTTCAGAGTATTGCACAAATTATTGTTAATAAAAAGCTGTAACAAAGCAACTGCACCTTCACTATTGGAAAAATCTTCTCAGCTATATAATACTTCTAATTCAGTTTTAAGTTTCAAATGATTTATGACTGGATACTCCGTTTTAACTAATTTAAACATATCTTGAGGAAAGCTTTTTTTATAATCTTTAAATCGATCTGCGTGAAATAACTGAGACACTGCTAAATAATTACTGAAGCCAAACCTGTTTTTGATCTCAGATGTAATTATATCACAAACTTCTAATGAAATTCCCCTTTTTGATTCTTCCGTTTTACATGTCTGGGCAGACTGCATGGATGTCTCCTCCAAATAGTTATTCAGAATTTTATTTCTGATGTCTTCAATTTTACTATTAAAAACGCCAATACACTTATTTACTGTTATGATATCGATATTACATTTTTGTAATTGATTGAACAATATATCACAATGAGGCATAACCAAATGAAAAAAATTTAACCAGTAAAGAAAATGTTCATTTTGTAAGTAGTTTTTTAAACCAATAGCTTGGTTTAGAGTGTTGTTTTCTGATGCACTATCAACGATTTTTTCTAAACAATCTAATAATTCTGTTCGATAGGTATAAACACCCACTAAACATTTTTTTGTTCCGGAGATGTTTCTGAAATGAAAGTACTGAAACATGAAATGTTTCTAGCAGCGCAACAGAAATATTCCAGACGCGTCACAGAAACTAGAGATGTCCTACCCAAGAAACGTTTCAAAGAAACATTTCAAAAGACACGTACCCAAAACATTTATGAATAATTACAAAAATGTTTCTCACACATCTCAAGGAACGTACATACTGCAAAATGAAACGTTTCTCAAACCGCAACAGAAATGTTTCAGATACATTGTGGATACTAGAGATGTACTACACCAAAAACGTTTCAGAAACATTCTAAAAGATGTATCTGATACTTTTGTGAATTCATTCTCTCTATCGAGTACTTACCACTTCTGTAAAATTTAAAATTTAGTAAGAGAAACATCTGTGCCGAATGAATCGGACAGAGGTCGATTTTTCAATATACTTCTGATTACCACATAAATATCTCTCCCAAAAAATTAAAAAAAATTGTTATCTCTATCGCCGATATCAAAACTTTGGCTTCTAACAAGTCAAACATAACAATGGAAATAAGAGAGAACTTTTCCGAAACGTTAACAGTCACGATTTATTTCACAATTACATTTATTTTTAGAAGCGAGGCATTTTGTAGTAAGAAGTATTAAAAAATTAATCTCTGTCCGATTCATTTGGCGTGAGACTTATTCCTTCAATAAATTTTTAAATATTTTTACAGAAGTGGCCAAATGCCCAATACAGAGCAAGAAATGAAGAAAATGTCACAAATAAAGGATTATAAACAATATATTTTATGGATTGTTGCAAAATAATTGCGTAACAAGGTTAAGCTGATGGTTGGGTGAACTTAAACTTTAGTTAAACTTTTTTTAACGTGTATCATGTAGTTTTATAGAATAATAACGTTAGAAATTGTGCAGTTAGATAAGGGGTCGATAGTTGTACATAAAAAACTGACACTAATGTTTAAATTATTGATGGCTATTTTGTCATAAAATTCACTACAGTAGTTCGGTAGTAGCTCCAACAGAGTTGCCAATGGTCTGTGATCCCATTCAATTTTATTCCTTAAAACTTTTAGGTTTTTTACAAGTAAATTAAATTATAGTCAACAGTGTAAAACAAAATATATATTCAAATGTTTATAAAATATATAAAACCTAATATAAAACTACAATATGTTTTCTACATGCTTCCACTACACGTACCCACTCTTACAGACCAAAAATAAAATATAAAGTTAAAATGGAAACATTAACGGTGTGTACTTCAATATCAGCACTAACTATAGCGTTTTGTTCTTCTTTCTTCTATCGTACCTCAGCTGTGCCTGGCGTAACCACGTCGAAAATAATGTTTCAAACAGTTTATCAGTAATGATATTGTACCTTTTTCGCACAGCCGCTGAAAAAAAAAATAAAAAAATCTATATATTTACACAGGATATAGAAATGGCAAGTCAATGAATATAGTAACATTTGTTTGTCTTTGTTTTTATTATCGATCGATATTTATTAATCTGCAGTCTGAAGTCTAATGGCGCGCGGAGCCGCACGGGCCCTATATACAGATAGATCTTTATTCATTGTAAGCAATAAAATCACACTAACCTTCATTGAATAAGTATCGTACATTGCCGGACAACCAATGTAAATATCACAAAAACCACAACACTATAAAATTAACAAAACAACTGGCAAAACGAACTAATCACCACGTCTACTACAGGATTACAAATGGCAAATGGCGGCCACTATACGTTCCACATACGTTCACGTTCCCAGCTCTGTCTGTACTATCCCCACTCCCATGAGCATATGGTCCATAGATAAAACAAAATAGACAGAATCGTCATGGATCACGCATATGTTTCATTTCAGGATTTCTACAAGTTCTATTGGCGTATTGAATACATTGATCTCTTGATTTGTGTTCAGATTTCCAGTAATTACACTACTTAGTTTCGTTATAAAATTATGTTTTAATTACCAAATCAAGTATAGTATTCCAAAAGCAATCGAGAATAAGCGTAATTTTACAAACAACAGACGAGGCATTTTAAAAATAGAGGAATGGATATATTTACCCGATGTCATATATTTGAATTCATAATCGTAAAAATATATTTACCACTAAAACAATATATGTACCTATATGAAATGTTTCTGGAACATGGCAAAAATTATGAATTTACAAAATGTGTTAGAAATATAACAGATACGTTTCTGGGAAATGTTTCATTTATTTCTGATTACAATTTTTTGGAAACATTTCATACATATTTCGTGTTTAGTGGGCAGTCTCTATGCACTTTGTATTAAAATTCCATCGTGTTGAAGCAGCTTCAGGTGATATCACCTTAACAACATTATCTAACACGGCTGTTCTTTTTGGCGATTTTCCAAAGAATGAAGAAAAGCTATGTAAATTAGCAAAAAAAATTTTATGCTTTTATCCTGACTTGATGCTTTTTGTAAAATTAAATTTAGTTGATGAGCGTAACAATGAATAAAATTTGCTGAAGGATAACTTTTTTTAATTAAACATACCTATTAACTTCTTTTTTCTTATCAAGAGATGTTTGCTTTATCGTCATATTAGGTTTTGGACGGCCACCACCTTTGAATTTCATTCAGTCTTCATAACCCAACTTATGTCCATCTTTCAGTTTTAATATATTTTGTACAACACTCATATTTAATAGTAAACACCAAGAACACTGTTTTACTTAATTTCACGACAAGTAGAGATTTACTAATAAAACGTTCACAAATAAAAACATTAAAAACAACGCGATAGAATTTATCGACCAACGCGTGGTCAACATTACGACTGCTGACTATAGCGACTGCTGTACTAAATTTCGTGCGTTACCGTGTCAGGGTCGTCAGGGACATGGTCCCCTTCAGTGTTTTCTGTCTCTTTTGGTTTCTGACGATTCGTGCATAAGTCTATTTCACTATAATTCGTTATAAATTCAGTCCGTAGTTAGCTTTGAGGACCCGTTGTGGATTGTTCCAAGATTTTTAAGTTCTATAAATGAATAATGTAATGATCTACATATTGGAATAGTATTGTGCATAGAATGAACTTTAATATATTTTTTAAGAATATTAAAAATGTATATATTATATATTTTTAAACTTCAGAAAATGAATAGCTCTATTTTTTTATTTGTATGTGGGAGGTCATTGACCAAATAACCCTATAGAAGAACCGCCAGTGATGCCAGTGCCGATACATTGCAACAATGCTAACAAAACAAATATTTTTATGTTATGTATTTTTCAGATAATTTGTTTTATTCTACAAAAAGAAAAATATGTTCTAGTATTCACCGTGAAGAAATGTTCAGACGCATTTCTAAATAAATTTTGCTCCGCCCCCCTGGAAATTTTGGAGGTGACGACCATACAATCACTGAAAAGTTATTAATTATGGAAAAATGTAGTACGACTCCTTCTCTTGTAAAAGAATTTTATTCAGATGGCAGCATTAACCGTTTCCGTTTTATAGTGGTTTTATAAAGTCGCAACCATATTTATCTGATATTTCAGTATGTAGAAAAATGATGAAAAAAGGAAAAATATCCTAAATTATTTTATCTATATCTGGGGTACTCTAAGTATGTTTAAGGGCTAGTTTTTCCACCTTCCATAAATCTATTTGACAAATGAGTTTCACTATTATGAGGAATAATACAAACTATATCCAAGAAAACTGTTAACCAAATAAATTGAACAGGAAATGGAGAGTAGAGTTTCCTTGGATATAATTGTATCAATAATTGTTTCCATTGAACTTACTTATCAAATAGATTTATCGGGAGATGGAAAAACCGACCGCAGTGTTAGTGCGCCCTCGTCGCCAGGATTGCCAACATACAAATTTATATCGCTGTTAAAATTTTTCTATTGATGAGAACGAAAAATGACAAATAATTCATCTTAAATACCATATGGATTTAATATATAAAATTACAGGCAATCCTGATGCGTATTTTCATTACTAATAAGAAATACAATACAAGTGTATAATTAATGATGATCGAAAATTAAATTCGGTCAATTATGAGAAACATAACATATTTTATTTTGAAAAGTTGAACGAATTTGTGATAACTAATCTATAAATTAAACGAGTTACAATTTACTGAAAAAAAAATTAAAATTACGTTCAAAATAAACTCACAGCCGTAGTGCCTTTCAGTATTGAATAAAACTGTAAATAACAAAGCAAAATGCACAAATGAGAATACGTAGTTTTGTGTCATTAATACACCTATATTAGAACCAATAAGAAAAGGTTTGTCTTATCTTGATTGAAATAATCTCTATAATTATAGGTATATGAATTATAATAAAAATAGTTATAACCAATTAATAAAAAACAAAAATTTTACCTTAAAATTATGATTTCTATTTTTATTATAATTTCTATATGATAATTCTGGAGATTATTACGCTAACTTTGTTTTAGCTGCATCACTGGAATTTACCAATAGTTGGGATAAGGCAAAATAATATAAAAGAGTGGTAATTTATTGTTAAACATTTTATTTTTTATTTGAATGTGTCAAATACAATGATATATGATTAAGTTCCACGTCCACATATATTATACTTAGTTAAGTAAAAAATATGACAAAATTTTAAAAACGAAATTACAAAACATACAAAATAAAACATATTATTACACACATTAATAATATTAATTCCAATTATTACTATACAGTCTACAACAAACATCTATACATTTTGGATCTATGAAAATTTCACCTAGCACCTACAAACTGACTTTCAATTAGCTCTGGGTGGAATTTTCATGAGTTACTTAATGAGGGGTGGTCAAGTTGGGGATGAAAAGGGTTGACTACAATGCAAATGGCAGTGGGCCTTCGGCCTGTACAGAGGGGTATTTAAATTCTCTTATAAACAAAGGTTAGAAACTTCAGCAAATTGTTAGGCATTGTGTCTTGTCTATCGCCCTTTAATGACCCTTTCATTATTATTTTATCACACATTTTGCTACGGCTTCAGCATTCCTAAGTAATTTAGTCACAACCACAATTTGTGTATGTTTCAATCTAATCTAATTTCTAAATAATTAACAATTCGGCTGTTTTTGCGTTAACCTTTATCTATAAGAACGACAATGTAAAATGTAGAAAATGGAAACCATGAGTTGTTGAAATGTTATATATTTGATGAAATAGGTACTATTTAGATGGAATAATATTCAAAACGATTTTATCCTAAATTTGGTATTTTTCTCTACTGCCTATTGCGGCGGGGAGCTGAAACAAAAAACTCATATTAGTTACATAATTATTTAAAGATACATTTATTTTATTACGTAGGAGAAAGAAATTGTTTTACAGGTCTAGTCTTATGCATACTAGTTATGGACACTACATTATCTCAAAAAGCCATTAAGACAAACAACTTTCCCCTGACGTCAAGACATTAATAAATAGACATTAATATATAAACCCATATTTTTAGTAGATTTAGGTCAATATATAGCTTACAGCCGAAGGCTATGTTTCACTGTTTTGAGTTCCTATTTGTAAACTTAAGTTAATAAATTCTTTTTAAAAACAAAGTTTATAGAAGTTAACATTTAACTGGCGCTGCGAACAGGATAGTGCAACAAAGAAGAAATTACCACGCGAAAATAATTAACTTCTTTGGTAGAATTTTAATTCTTTTGTGCGCTATCGATCGGCTTTGTTCCTTCAGTGAACACCTCCGAAGAATCTCCTTCAGTGCAGACCTTCGTTGGACGACTCCATCATCGAGTACGAGGAAGAAAAACACTGGTGCGAAACAGAAAATCTATAGAAACGGCAATGCTATTCTCCTTCATTTTCCTGTAAGTACACATTTTCTCCTCATAATTAACCTAGCTTAAGAAAAGTGACCAATATTGAAATTATTTTTTAAATTCATACAAAAGTGTTCCTAATCGAATTTACTGTGGTCAAGATTCCGAACCGCACCACAAAATTTCAATGCAAAACGAAAATATTACTATTGAAGTCGTAGAAAACAAAAATTTCAGACTTTCACCTTATAATACGTCTCGTAGACATTTAAATCCAATTAACGAAAACTCATTACCAAGCAGTTCGAGTCAATCACAAGAACAAACAAGTGAATTAGAAAGTATAGTTTTGGACGTTTCTAATTTTAATAAGATGGCTAACATTACCACTAATGATATCTCGGAACTTCTTAAAACATTACCAACTTTTCAACCTAATGATAATTTACCTCTATTTATTACTAAAACCGAAAATGCTGTCGAGACATTACGACAATTTGCATTAACACCGTTCCAAACTGTCTTAGTTACACAAATAATTTTAAGCAAAATAAAAGGTCAAGCCGCTACAAATATATTTTTAGAGAACACTAGCGAGTGGACGACTATTAAAGCTGCTTTAATAAAATATTACGGTGATCATCGGAATGAAAACTTGCTAAATTCTAACTTAAAACAAATTAAACAAACTGCGAGCGAAACGCCGTTGCATTTCTATCATAAAATCGTAGAAGCACAAAACGCTTTAATACAGTATACACAATTGCATATTAGTAACGCTGATATTAGAAATTATGAAATAGAAAAAACAAAAATCGCAGGATTGGAACAGTTTAAAATAGGTGTTAGAGAACCGTATCGAACTTTACTAACATATGTTCCCCCGAATACAATTGAAGAGGCTTTATTAAAATGTCACGAATACGACAATAATCAAACGGCTATTCGACAATTACACGCATTTTCTAGACCACCTGCACCCGTGAATAATCTGCCAAACCGAAATAATAATTCGCGTCAACCGCCTATTATTAATCGTACTGCAACTGAATTTACACCACCCAGTTACAACACGAACCGATCTCAACAATCATCTCAAATCAATACGCCCAAGTCTTTCGGAGATATTAATAAACCAATACATCAACGCCCGAATTTTCCTACAAATAGAGAAGTGTTTGGACCACCTCCGAGACCTTCACAAAATCGATCACACACTTACAAACCAACACCTATGTCCGTGCAAACAAGCAGTACGCGACCCCCTAGTAGGAATTTCCCCCCTTCAGCGACGGGAAAACAAAACTTTATTTCCAGAGAACTTCACAATACCGAAATCCAACCCGAGTTAGACGATAATTTTGAGTACTATGACGATAACGAACCTCCGAACTGCTCAGAAACCATTGACAATGAAAATTACGACACCCTAGATGAAAATTTTCAGATATCTGCCTCGGAACCTCCAATATCGATCTAAATAACATAAACTATGGATCTAAGCTCCCATTTTTCTATTTACCCGAGAAAAACTTAAAAGTCCTAATCGACACGGGAGCTACAGACTCAATTATAAACCCAAATAAAATCAACCAATTTAAGCAATTCTTATTTCACGAAAAATTCCATGTAACAGGCTTACACAAAACAATATATTCGGATAAAAACCTAAATTTAAAACTATTAGATGAACTAGGAATTAATAATAACATCAAAATCAGAATAATCCCTTGGCACAAACGATTCGACATACTCATCGGGTCCAAAGACCTACAAAAACTCAATGCTAATATAAACTACAAAGATATGACGCTCCAAATAAATGACGTAGTAATCCCATTTTACCTCGAGTATAATGAAACGCAAATAAATTATATATCAAGCGACGAAAATTACGTTCAAATACCCACCAGCATCGAACACGGAGAAGTCTATATCCCTGAAACGCCTTTAAATAATAACTTAGTAATTCCCGAATGCTTTGCACACGTACAAAACGGTTTCGCGAAAATTCCTATCGAAAATCCCGATAACATAGAAATAAATTTTAAAGAACGCGTACCAGTCCTTCCGACAGAATATTTTGAACAGACTACCCCCGAACGAGACGTGCAAAAAATCGAATTCGCTGAAAAAATTAGAACACACCACTTGAATGCTGAAGAAAAAACCCATATTATAAATTTGTGTTATAAATTTAAAGATTGTTTTTATAATGAACATTGTGATTTGAGTTTCACAAACCAAGTAAAACATCACATCAGAACTACGGACAATGAACCAATATTTACGAAATCTTTTCGACATCCTCGCAATATGCAGGAGGAAATTCAAAAGCAAATTTCAAAACTACTAAATGATAAGATTATAAGACCGAGTATCTCGCCATACAGTTCACCTGTGTGGATAGTCCCCAAAAAAGCAGACGCGTCAAATAAAAAAAAATATCGTATGGTCATTGACTACCGGCGACTTAACGAAAAAACCGTAGAAGATAAGTACCCCCTTCCAAAAATCGAAGAAATACTTGATAACCTAGGTAAATGTACGTATTTTACAACTCTCGACTTAGCTCAAGGGTTTCATCAAATAGAGATGCACCCCGAAAGCATTGAAAAAACAGCATTTACTGTCAATAATGGTCATTACGAGTACTTACGCATGCCATTTGGCCTCAAAAACGCCCCGGCTACATTTCAACGTATGATGGACAACGTGTTGCGAGAATATCAATATAAAACTTGCTTTGTCTACATGGACGACATAGTCATTTTCTCGAAATCCCTTCAGGAACATATGATACACTTAAAACAAATTTTCCAAAAACTCAGGGAAACGAACTTAAAAATTCAACTCGACAAGAGCGAATTTCTAAGGAAAGAGGTATCTTTCTTAGGGCACGTTATCACACCTGACGGTATCATACCAAATCCATCCAAAATAGACGCCATTCAAAAATACCCCATCCCCAGGACAGTAAAAGAAATAAAATCATTCTTAGGACTTATAGGATATTATCGTAAATTCATTGCGAATTTTGCAAAACTAGTACAACCAATTTCTAAATGTCTTAGAAAAACTGAAAAAATTAACCATAACGATTTTGATTACAAGGAAGCTTTCCGGTTATCTAAAGAGGCCATCATAAATTCACCTGTCTTAGTTTACCCAGACTTCGAAAAACCTTTTGTCTTAACAACGGATGCTAGCAATGTAGCTATCGGATCAGTCTTAAGCCAATCAAACAAACCCGTAGCTTACTATAGTAGAACGCTAAATTCAGCTGAAAAAAACTATTCCACAATAGAAAAAGAACTTCTCAGTATTTTAGTATCGTGTAAACATTTCAGACCTTATCTTTTTGGCAAAAAATTCACTATTGAAACTGACCACAACCCACTAGTCTGGTTATCAAAGATAAAAGAACCGAACTCGCGACTAATCAGATGGAGACTAAAATTAGACGAATTCGACTTCGAAATTAAATATAAAAAGGGTAAAGAAAATCTAGTCGCTGACGCGCTCTCACGTATCGAAATTAATTTTAACGAGACTGACTCTATAATACCCCAGATTGACGAAAGCCCAGACCTAGGTGAACTTGACGACATATCTCTCGAAGAATTAATAGGAGACTCCCCTGAAATCGCCCCCGAGATAAGTAATGAACTACTAGAAGACCTTCTCGAAACCTGTCACTCGATTAATAATGACGATAATGGTTTAGTAATACCCATCTCTGAACACCCCGTGAATCATTTTAAACACAGAATTATTATAATAGCCCAAAAAGACGTCACTGAAATAAGCACTGAACGATCAATGTTATTCGAAAAATCTAAAAGCCAAATATTAATAAAAATCCCAACAATAAATATCGAAAAACACATTTCAGAGATTTGTAGAAATTACATAAGCCCCAACACGCCCTATTGCTTATATATACCAAACGAAAACTTGAAAAACAAATGTCTCGAAATTTTTAAACAAAACTTAAATAATTCAGTTAAATTAACTATTTCATCTACCTATTTAAAAGACGTCAATACATTACAAGAACAACAAACAATAATTTCCAAATACCACGATGAAACTCATACCGGCATAAATGAATCACTTAATCACCTGAAACAAAAGTATTATTTCCCAAAAATGAGAGATCTCATTACCTCCTACATAAATAAATGCGAACTCTGCCTACAAAGCAAATATGAACGAAATCCATATGACCCAAAATTAAAAGGACCAATGATCCCCGAAAAACCATTTAATACATTGTACATCGATATTTTCACCTATAAAAATGCAAAATTCCTAACACTAATCGATGCCTTTTCAAAATATGCACAAGCATATCACGTTAAAGCAACGACAGCATCAGAAGTACTAAACAAAATTAGACACTTTATATCGCACCATGATCGACCCAAACGCATAGTTTGCGATCAAGGTACGGAATTTAAAAATAAAACCTTCTCAGAATATCTAAACCTTATAAACGTAGAACTACATCATACCACTATTTATAACCCAAACTCAAACGGTTTTATCGAAAGATTCCACTCTACTATCTTAGAAAAACTAAGGATAATTAACCTTAAGAATCCGAAAGAATCGCCTGATAACCAAATGATAACCGCTATATGGATATACAATCAATCCATACATTCCAACACGGGTTATTCCCCCTTTTCAATTCTTTACGGACCATACCAACATGAAATTAGCTTAACCTTAAATCAGAATACTTATGAAAATTATAATCAAAAACGCAAAGATGAGTTACTGCCTTTTATTAATCAAATTTACGAAAAAAGCTAAATCCAAAGAAACGCAAGCATTAGATAAAATCAATAAAAATAAAGAGGACGAACAATTAGACATAACCCCTAAAGGTGACGTCTACGTCAAAACAAACATTAGGGCAAAACTTTCAAAAGATTCCCCTCTCTATAAGAAACAACAAATTGCAGATTACTCTGACAATAAAATAAAAACATCTAATAAAAATAAAACTAACGATTTAAGCATTAGGAAAATAAAACGACTAAGAAAAGAACCTTGTCCACAGGTACCTCATCCTGACGACGCAGAGTCTTCGGATAGTTCCGATACGAACTAACGGATTCTATCAAGAGCCATTAGGATATTCAAAAACCCTTAACTTTTATCACAAAGTTTATTTTTCCTACAATCTCAACACTCTAAATGCATATTACCAAAGACAAAAATTAAACACGAATAAATTCATACACAACAACCCGCCTATAAATCACTCTAATAAATTTGCCATAGTACAACTACAAAAAAAACTTATCACCTTGGAAGAAAAGGTAAACAAACTAATTAACCCCGTACATACAGATAGATATAAACGCGGACTAATTAATGGTTTAGGGAACATAGTAAAATTTATAACAGGCAACCTAGATCAAGACGACCTAAACACAATCAATAACAATATTAAAATTATTTCGGACAATCAGAAATCTCTCAATAAAAAGATATCACAAGGGGTAACGTTATTCTCAAAAATAACTGACAAAATGTACAACGAATTAAAAACTATGGAAATAAGCCAAAACTATACTCTAACCATAATAAACGATTACATGACTCAGAACGAACAGCTATATTTCATTCAATTACAAAAAGAACGTCTTGAACAGTTCGAAAAACAAGTTGATATTTTAATAAGGACTATAACCCTCACAAATGATAATATTCCAAATCTTGAAATAATTACAACTAGCGAATTAAAGGAAATTCAATCTAATTTATTTAGTGATTATGACAAAAATACTCTAATATTTTACGATTCAACGCATCCTTTCGAAATATTACAAAGTACTAAATTCGGTATAGTATCACTAAACAATATATTGGTCATGGTTCTTAAAATACCCATCCTTAATCCTACCTCTTACAAGATATCCCAAATATATCCAATACCTAATAACCAATCCATAGCATTGATCCCACCAACAAGATTCTACCTAGGACACGAAAGGGAACACAGATGGACAGACGAATGCCAATCTACAACGAAAATGTTCATATGTCAAACACTACGAGAAGAGATCTGTGATCTAAACAACATCGCAGATTGCCAACTAACAAAAACTTCACGTACAAATGCATACAAGCTAATTTCCAACGGACTCCTAACGAGCTTCTCAGAACCAAAGGAAGTAATTGAAAAATGCCAAAATGTAATAACACGCCACATCATTACACATAACAACTTGCTGATTTCATCCTGCTCAGTAATAACCGATAACAACTTGATGACGACGCATCACCTGCAATTAAACGCTACCCCACAGGAAATGGGACCATTACTACAATTACCCTCACCTGATACGCAGATTCATCTTCAATCAACACACCTAGACGACATCTCCAAACTAAAGAATGACCTTCATCCCCTGGAGACCGAGACCCTGTTAGAGACGCCCGAATTTAACATCGCACATATATCAACCACAATTTTGCTATTTATGTCATGTATAATCATAAGCATTTTTATATGTATTTTTAGGAAAAGAATTACCCAGCTATTGTGTACCAAAAGACATGTTATAAAACTCGACCCGCAAGAATTCAAGGCCCTGCAAAATAAAACAAAGGACATAGAATCCACCCCTTTTGACGAGGACGCCAAAAACTAAGGAGGGAGGAGTTATGGACACTACATTATCTCAAAAAGCCATTAAGACAAACAACTTTCCCCTGACGTCAAGACATTAATAAATAGACATTAATATATAAACCCATATTTTTAGTAGATTTAGGTCAATATATAGCTTACAGCCGAAGGCTATGTTTCACTGTTTTGAGTTCCTATTTGTAAACTTAAGTTAATAAATTCTTTTTAAAAACAAAGTTTATAGAAGTTAACATTTAACTATACTGCATCGCAAAATTAACGCATAATACTGAAAAATCATGTCTTATAAAAATGTTTACATTGCAAGCCAGTGGGACAACATTTTGTGAAAAATGAAACGCATTTTTAAGTAACAAAGATATAATAACAATTAAAATGGCATAGTATTCCAACAGTGAGATCTGAGTAAAATTAATTTACAAATATTAAATACAAAAAGTTATACCTAAACAAGGTACCAAAGTCGTAATCCTCTCACTTCATTTAATGGAAGATTAAATAAAATTGCCACACACACACACACCTTTTGATGATTTATAAATTTGTATCGTATAAACTAAAGTGATTAAGCTTTAATTGCGATTGCCCACTGGTAAAAGACTTTTACCGAATAAATGGAAATCTTTCTTGAGAACGTAGCGTATACCATTCGCAGACCTGTTTCTGGTTTTTGCCTTCTTCAGTGCGAAGCAGGTATTCACAACGACAATAAGAATGATTTCAGAATCATAAGTGTCTCTAGGTGAAAGCAGTACCAACGAGTTGATGGTAATTCCATTTACCAGTTACCATCGACTCGTTAGTACTCTGCTGATACACTACAGGATTTAAGTCTGGACTCCCTGGTGGCTAGTCCACTGTGACAATTTCGATATCTACGTATTGCTGCACTACGTTATCAACGTGAGGGCGAGCACTATCGTGCATTAATAAACAAATTTTACCCACAAATGGACCGAATTGCACGACATGGGGTTAAAAAATGTCGAAAATGTACTTTTGTACCATTAATCACTCTTTTTGAATAAAAGTAAATATGTGCGAGCTTCCAAACGACGCCGCCCCATATCATTACAGGCCCGCTACCACAGTTGATTTTCCAAGGATGTTACATTGAGTGTATCGTTCTCCAGGGAGTGCGTCGATATGGGCTCATACGGAGATCATCGCTGTAGAGACAAAACCTGGACTCGTCACATTGTCCTGGAGTGACTTGGAACCTTTGATGTGAAGATAATCCTGACGTAATTTTCGTCAACCAAGTTGACATCATCAGTTGACATAATCTCAGTTTTAATCATATCCAGATGATTCAAACTTGGTTGGCGAAACGCGCGTCGACTGCAGTATATAGTGTTTAAGTGTTTCGTGGAAAACTACGTCAGTGTTACTCGTCACTGAACAATACGTTAGCCCATTCATGATTTCCAAATAAATATATTTTCGTTAACCAACCTTTTTATTATTGTATTCTCATATTCTCACTAATAAGAACATTATGCCCTAGAATTTGAAGACTGGGATACTCCAAAACGTTGAGCTTTGAGTTTACCCTTCATCAAGAAAAGCTATGACAGTTGCGCAGTCCTCACTGGAAAAAAATCGGGAATAACGTTTACTAGGATTTGTTTTAGAGAAACAAAACCAGAATAACTTGTAAGTCAAAGTGAAAGCGCCCAAAGTAAAATTAATACGGATATGTTATTGCAAAAATGTGTGTATTCAGATGTCGTAAGGGCTTTTCAGACTACTATCGCAAAGAAGGTTAAAAAAATACTAAACATTTAGAGCCTACGAGCGTCTATCAAATATTTTTATAGAGGATTAATTTAACTTAAAAATATGCATTAATTTTTCAGTGCATAGATAGATTGATAATTTTATTCATCAATTATTAAAGATACAAATTTTGTACATTTGACAAGTTATTGTATAAATAATTACAGTAAAGGCTATGGAAAAACGAAAACAAAAACAAAAAAAACATAACATAATATGTATATAGTACGTACTCATTTTATAGAAATTGTCGATAAAGAAAAACACCTAGGAATTTTATTTGCTTATCAAAGAAAACAAAGAAATCTGCTATAGGTCTTCTAAGATATAGATTTAAAAATGTGTTTTCGTTGAGTATAAGAATATTACGTTGACACCAGGCACTAACATTGTCAAGAACAGTTTTTATTTTCCAATCCATTTCCTCAGCAAAATCGGCGACTATTGTGCAACTAAGATCATCAGCGTACATAAGTGTCAAAGCATTTTTGATGAAATCAGGTAGATCATTAGTGAATATCATGAATAGTAGTGGCCCCAAAATAGAACCTTGTGGGACACCCAAATTACCTTTATATTCTACAGAATCTACATTATTATATTTGACCCAGATATTCGTATTATCCATATAGGAACATACCCACAGTAGTAAATGACCATTTACGCCAAACTTTGACAACTTAGTTGAAAGAATGGTCTTATCTACCATATCAAGAGCTTAAGATAAGTCGAATATTTACCACATATTTGATACCATCTATATTGCTGTAAACATAATCTAAAAATTGATTAGATGCAATCTCTATAGATCTTCCTGGTCTAAATCCATGTTGGGATTCAGTGAGCAGGCCCTCCCTTTCAATATATTTTAACATACGGCCATAAACTACTTTTTGAAACATTTTAGATAATACGCTTAATAGGTGAATTTGCCTATAATTCTCAATATTACCTTTTTTAAAAATAGGAATAACAGATGCCATTTTTAAGAGATCTGGAAAACAACTTTGAAATAAAGATAAATTAATGAGATAAACTAATGGATTTATAATATGAGAATTTAAGAGTTTTATTATTTGTACTCTTAGGCCATCAGGACCACCAGATTTTTTGTTTTTAAGATTTTTTACTATTTGTGAAACCTCTTCATTCGTTACAGCAATTAAATTAGATATTAGTCGTTGGAACTGGAAAAGTACATGGAAGCGGTATATTAGAGCCAAAATGATTCTGAATGGTATTACTAACAATTGTGGAGAAAAAGTGTGCAAATAAATTAGCTACTTCACTGCTGCAGGAAATAATATTATTGTTATACGTAAAATTATATCTTTAGTTTTCTTTGTGTTTCTACCAAGTTTTTTATTTACCATTCTCGTACTGAGGACGACTCAGATAGAAGAATACATTTATGTGAGATAATGGTGGTACTCCTGAATGGGGATTTGTTAAACCACACTATCTCGATATTGGTATCTCGTAAATCCTCACTGGATGCAAGAATGCCACACTCGGCATCGACACAAATTAAATGTTTAGGTTAGAATTATTGGAAGGCACGTTGCAACACCTTTCAAATTCGTGAAAACCTCTTGCAATTATCTATTTAGACCTGTAATCAAATTGCACCTACGATTACAGTTTTGTTCTTAAACGACGAGCCAGTGGAATTACTCATAAATCAAATATGGTTGCCGCAAGACGGAGCTCTACCGCATTATGGAGTGATTACTTCTACAATAGTGGATCGGCAGAAGAGGATACATTCAGTGACCACCGAATACGCCGGATTTATATCCTCTTGAGTTATTTTTTGGGGGACTTAAAATCCGTAGTTTATAAAAGCAAACCCGCGAGTTTGGAACACCTAGAGAACAGGATACGTGCAACCGTTAAGAAAATATCACTGCTTGCTCAATACGTTATGTAACTTCAGAAATCGAGATTGATTAAGATATTGTCAAGCAGAGGAAGTATTACTTTTCTGGGTTTTATGTAAAATACTTTCACCCATTTAATAAGAACATCTATAATCTAGCTGCACAAAAATCCCAGCACCTTCGCCATTTTCTATTCAATTTAGCGATTATTAAGAGTCCTCGCCAGTCGTGTAAATACACAATTACCAAAAATAAGTACATCTCATTTAACCAAACAAATAAGAAAAATCGTTTAATACCAGGAGAGGAATATACATAAAAATTACTGTGGCTGTAATTTCAAGTTTTTGTTTAATTTTTATATGTCGCCATAGAAAAGAAATATAAAAAAAAACACGAAATAATAACAACAGTGATGTTAATTTATATTCCTTCATTTGAGATCGTACTAAATTGTCTCTAAATTTTTCACTTTGAGTGAAATTTTGTTTAAAATTGTATATTATTTTATAGCACTGTGAATTGCTGCAATATCAAATAAAAACTATAACGCATAAAAATATTGACTAAACTAAGTTCAACTAATATTAATTGCTATGAAATAAAGACAATAGGGAGACCTTTAAACTGGAAGCGACATACCTATACGTACATATATTGTTATACAAAACTTGTGTAAACGTGTTTTTAATTCGAACGGGAAAGAAAACCAAAGTAACGACGACGCTTCGCTCATAATATGACATTATTATTAATGTGAGTGTTTTCAGTTGGACCCTTTGTTTTTCAGGCACGATTATTTGGTATTTTCAGTGATTACTAAATGAGTTTTGTTCATTCAGCTATTAGGCATTTGATCCAGCGAGAGTGTCTTTCCAAGTGTCATTGAGGCCCATGTTCTTTCTTATTTCTAAACATATTTAAAGATTCCGGAATGAGTAAAGGAAGCTTAGGTGCGACAAAATCCCATTTTTTAAGAAATCGTGATCGTAGTCATATTCTTAGAGAGAATGAAATATTAAAAATCTAAAGACGCGAAAATAACTAAGTAAGTAATCGTTGATAATTAATATCTTCCACCTGTAGATAGAAATCTACCTCTTTCAATAATTATTGCATATAATCAGCGTTGCCAGATCTACGTTTACTCTACTAGAGATTTTCCTTAAAAAAAAATGAGCAACAAATTCTTCAAGTGAATTAACTTTAGTGAAGAAGCGATCCAGAACATCAGATTTTTCTTTTGCTTATTGAAAATTGAAATGTTTCTGGGAAGAGGCATGTTTTGATATTGATTTCTCACCGTCATGTTTAAAAGTAAATTTTAAATTGAATAGTTTGCACACAATATTGAATTCGCCTCCTTTTTGAATTGGTTTTCCATTTTTCCGTGAAGGCGATGTCGTTTCGCCGTTGATACTGAGTTCACTATACTCATGTTTCGTTTTTTTCACACAAATCATTCATTATTTTATCACACGACTGCATAGACCATATACCTACCAAACAAGTTCAAAATTCTACAGGTCGTGAATGCTCACCTGTAACGCCGCCAGGTACTGAATTTACCCGTTTTTAATACAAGTCACCTGATGTGGGATTAGTTACGATTTGCACGGTTACCAGTTGGGAAGTTTCGCGGTATAATGTAATAATAATAATAATAATGTGATTAAGTTTTCCATATGTTCTTATCAAACGCAAACTGGTGAACAAAAGAAATACATTTTTTTCGTTTTGCGGATTCTGTCGGATATTTGATTCTGCTTGTCAGAGGTGGGGGATCATAGTCAAAACTGGAGACTCCGGCAGGGCGCTGGAGATCTGGCAACTCTGTACAAATAGCTGTAAATAATTCTGATTATTAGTGGAGAGAATTAGTCTTGAAAATGTAACATATTTTTTACGACTTTAGGTCAGATCGATATAAAGCAGATATATGAGAGTTACCGTATTATTTTAATTTTGAGATGTATTTTTTTTTTTTTTTTCGTAAAGAAGCATTAGTTCGAGATGTGGCACTTTAAATTATATTATTATTTACAGCTTTTATTTATCACTAAGTCTATACTGGAGTTTTAATTTTTTATTGTTATTATTTTGGTTCCTTTTGAGGGTCACGACACATTGACTCTGCTTGTTATTTGTAACTGTGATAATTTTTATACGATTATCCTTCAAGAGATGTAAAGCAGTCGGTAGATATTAGGCAAGCAAAAAAATCCCTACTATTTGATAGAGAAAAGGGTCGGCAACGTCTCCTAGAGTCGGTGATTGGCCCTGATAGCGGAAATAGGCCTGCGTTAAAGAAATGAAAAAAAAATATGGACGGAAAAACCAGTGCTGTTACCATTTTAGGTAGATTTGAAATATTTATATCAGTGATGTAAAATTTTGTTTTTATTTCGGGATTTGGTAAATAGATTACTATAATTTTTTCTTTTTAATTTTGTTTGTCTGGTCATTTATGATATTTGTATTTTTTCAATTTAGATTCATCTTTTTTAGTTTTTGTTTTTTTTGGAGTCTGAGTTATTAGTAAATACTGCAACTCAGGTAGTCATTTCGGGAATGTCAGGGGCGAAATTAGCTCGTGTACGAACACATCAATATTCATATGTGCAAAAATGATATACAATTCAAATTAGACAATATCATACCTTACTTTTGACAGGTGATTTTTGTAACGTCCAAAATTAGAAAGACGCTGAACATTGAGCAAGAGACACTATTGCGCTATAAAAATTATTTTGTGGCACTGGAATAAAAGTATATTATTAATAATTGTTCTAAATAATATGGAGGTAGATTCCGACGCCTATCATTAAATATCCATTTGTAGTCTGAAAACGACCGTTCCGCGTCTACAGATATAACTGGAGCGTATTTAAAATTAGTATCAGAAGAGTCCACTTCCTTGCCTGTAAAAAAGATCCAGTATATGACACATAGTATTAAACCTCGGATTATTATTCAAAACTATTTAAAATTGCTTAAGACTGTGTATGCCTGAGGAAATTTGTAGAAAATTTCCATGCATGTAGGTAGACCTTTTCATGATTTGTTGGATTCGTAAATGCTCAGGTGACATTTTTTAACAATAACACAATAATCTATCGAAAGGCAATTGCAAACTTCTGATCGTCGGGGCTGCAAGGATACACGTGTCTTCAATTGCGATGTATGTAGTTGGTGGGTGTTCTGTCGTAAATGTATGTCTGCTTATTTATTTATATGAACTGCAACATACTAATTTCAGGTATTTCCCAAAATCCTGTATTGTATTTTTCTCTACATTTCGTATTCTCAAAACCAACAATCTCTAATTTATTTTTGAATTTCCAGAATTTTTTCCTAACAATTGTTACTTTTTTGAGTGAAGTTTTTAAAAGTGTCCAACCTTCAACTGCCATTAATGCTCCTGTCTGTTCATGAACATTTATTTGGACTACCATTCAGAAAAATTTTTAGAATGAAAATTTTGATATACCTAATTGAATCTTTTCTTACGTCTACAGAGTGTTTCGTTTTTGTTGGATACAAACCAGTAATTTATATGAATATAGCTTCTGGTATATTTGTCCATCTCATTAGAATATAAGTGAAAAAAAAAAAACAAAATATAGACATCTAGATTGTCAAAATAATTCGACTGTTTTTGTACAATTCAGAACAACCTTACTCAAATATAATATTATTTATACAATGTAACAACTTTCGACCATTTACGTCTGAACCAATCTTACTAGTCGAATCCCGCCACCACACCGGCACTGGCGTTGTCGGTGAGACTGGTTGTATGTCCACGTTTTTTTAAATATAACCCCCTTCTGCTTTGGATTTAGAGGTTGTCTAATTTCTATAGTGTCTATTATTTTTTAAAGCAAAAAAAATGTTATATACTTTTTTATATTTGATATTGGTAGATTATATTCAAGCTGGCTGAATGATGAATGAAAATAAATGTAGGTTGTGAGCTACGCTATGCTATGCAATCCTCAACAGTACTCTTTATTTCACAAGAGTATATCTACAAAAGGAAATTAATGATTAGTTTCACAATTTCAAAAGATGCGCCATTAAATTTTGATGCGTTTTATTTAATAGTTAGTAGTGTATACTGCATTTATGTTCATTATTTTGTATTCCTTAGAAATGAGCATACATTTTTAACACATTTGTTTCAGCTCAAGTGATGAGATGACACATCATTTTATATTTTTAAATTTTGTAATCACTAATTACTAAAGTACGTGAGTAAATAGTACATTCCAGATCCGCATCGGCTCGGTGGAGTAGTTCGTTAGAGCACGCGATGGCAAGTGTGACTAGATGATCTTTCTATCGTCGTTGCGGGTTCAAATCCCGCGACCGGCACTAGCAATGTCGGTGGGAGTGGTTGTGTGTCCGCGTCTTTTCATGAGTGTAACCCTCGCACGTGCAACTTCAGCTTTGGGTTGGGAGGTTGTCTAATTTTTGTGGTGTTTATACTTATGTACCATACTCATCAGCTTGAAGTCACCACCTTCTCATATGTTCCATTTCTAGCACTATTTGTAGTGAGCATGCCAGAAAGAGAGCAGGAAGGAAGGTGGTGATTTAAGCTCATGAGCATTATACATATTGTATCGTAGTACATAGATATAAAATAAGAGCGCAATATATCAAGGTTCAATAAAACATGGTTTTCTGGAGCAAAGTATTGAAATATTCACCGAGTTATAATGTAGACATTTAGAAGTTATGTATAAAACAACACATCTGGTAAATGAACGCCACAGCCTACAGCCCATAGCCAAAAGTCCAAAGGTGTTAAATCGCAAGAGTGTGGCGCCCAATTCTGATCACCAAATCGAGTGATGACACGACCAGAAAGAGACTCGTGCAAGACCGGCAAGGTTTCACGGGCGGCATGGCAAGTGGCACCGTCCCCTGCTGAAACCACATGTCGAGAGCAATATCTTCCAATTGAGGCATAAAAAACTGGATTATCATAGCACGACAACGTTCGTCATTCACCGTTACTGCATTACTTGCCTCGTCTTCGAAGAAAGACGGCCCAACGATTCCTCCAGACCACAATGCATACCAAACAGTGACACGTTTTGGATGCATTGCTTTCTCATGAATCTTTCGTGGATTTTCTGAGCCCCAAATGCGGCAGTATTGCCTATTAACGAAGCCATCGAGGTGAAAATGGGCCTCATCACTGAAAATGATTTGGTCCGCAAAATCGGCATTCACTTCTTGTTGTTCAAGGATTTAATTGGTGAACTCTCTTCGCTGTGCATGATCTTTTGGCAGAAGTTGTTGAGTCAGTTGGACTTTGTAGGTATGGAGGTGCAGATCTTTAGTGAGAATACACTGAAGAGTGGCTGTTGTAACGTCTAATTCTTGTGCACGATGACGAATCGACGTTCCTGGACTCTCGGCCACGCTCTCGCGAACTGCCATGGTGTTTTGTTCTGAAAGACCTCTACAAGCTCGTTTCATATCACTAACCGAACCAGTACTTTAAAATTTTTCGATTATTCTTTTCACAGTAGATGAATGAGGAACATTACTTCGACCGAAAATTGTACGCACTTTACGAATCGTAGTAATAAAACTTTCACCATTTTGATAATAATGTTTAACAATCCGGACGCGTTGTTCTATCGTGTACTGCTTCATGTTTACTAACTCCCATCTGTCTCATATCGACCTGGCATGTCATAATCTTGTGACATAATGACATAATTCAAATCTTGCGCTCTTATTGAAACACCTATTATATGCGCTCTAAATTTATAACAGACCTTTTTACGATCGTACAAAACCTACATTTAATTTAGTGCTTTGTTATTTACTTTTAGGTAATTCATATGGGCTTAATTAAGGAAAATTTATCACAGACATTTTCAATTAAGTATAAATCTTCTACATTTAAAAGATGACAATACAGCTAATATTTGTAACATGACGGCGCGGCGCCCACATTTCAAATATACAGGGTGTCCCATCCAAAAGTAGGCACCCTGATTAACTTTGGAGATAAAAATTTTTTGAAAAATTGGTGAAACAAGTCGACCTTGTTTCCAAGGGGGACATATTTTAATGTAATACTTGTGTACCTATCATCATCCCTCTACCCTACACGGCCACCACCTCAAAAAAATTCAAGTGGCAAGGGGGGGTCGAGTGATACATCTTTTGAAAGATCTTTCAATTCCCTACATAACTGTATATTTCTTAACTTTTATCGATTTATTCTTAAGGAAAGTAATTTTATTTTTGATGATTACACACAATCGAAATCGTTTAAGAAATCTAAGATACACGGCACTGGGTATTGGAATTTCTAAAAAGCTAAATTTTTTAGTGCTCTCAAATCAACACGAGTTTTTTTCGACAAAAAACACTTTTCTTGTCCGTTTAGTTTTAGAATAATAGAAGACTATTTGATAGTCCTTGAACATTAATTTGTTCACAACCAATTTTAAATCGAGATACATTTTACTAGAGTGAGTTCTCAAAATGGTTTATACCCTTCAGGAGAGAATAGAAATTGTCAGCATTTATTTTAAAAACGATAATTGTGCTAGAGCTACGGAGCGCATATTCAATAGAAATCACCCAGATAGAAGGGTTGGTTCTCAGTATATTTTACAATTATTGACAAAATTTATGGAAACAGGTTCTGTAGGAAACAAAAAGCAATAACCTCAGCGACCGATTAGGAATGAAGCAGTCGATGTGGCAGTTCTGGGTCATTTGCAGATGAATAATACTCAATCGATCAGGAAAGTAGCTGAGGCTTCCGGTGTATCACGAAGCAGTGTTCATCGAATTGTAAAGGCCCACAAATTTCATCCATATAAATTTAAATTGTTACACGAATTAAACGAAGATGGTCCCGATCGTCGGCTTGATTTCTGTGAGATTTTTAATGAACAATTAAACGGTATTGCCAATCTACTGTACAATACGTGTTTTTCTGATGAATCGACATTTCAGTTAAATGGGGAGGTAAACAGGCACAATTGTAGGTATTGGAGTGAAACCAATCCACATTTGTTCATGGAAACTCATACCCAAAGGCCTCAGAAGTTAAATGTTTGGGCTAGCATCTTAGATCTTAGGGGATCACATTGTCGGGCCGCTTTTTATTCCTGACAATTTAAATGGCGATCTGTTAGAAAATAACATCGACCCAATGATTACCCATATCCTCGAAGAAGACGATAATCTTTTAGAGGGCGAACTGTTTTTTCAACAGGATAGGTCACCCCCACATTTTGCTATAGCAGTCCGTCAATGGATGATCGGTTTCCTGAGCGATGGATTGGAAGAAGAGGTCCTGTGGAGTGGCCCGCTAGGTCACCCGATTTAACTCCCTTGGATTTCTTTCTGTGGGGACATTTGATATCGAAGGTATTTGCAACAAAACCCGCATCTCTGGAAGAGTTACGTGAAAGAATTGTTCGAGAATGCCGTTTATTGACTCCAGATGTGTTCAGAAATGTTCGTACAGAATTTCAAGACAGATTATACTACTGTATGGAAGTCGGTGGGGGTCATTTTGAACAATATATACGATAATTTAAACTGCTTCTTTTATTTTTATTTCTCGAACCTAAAATAATGAAACAATTATTTCTCAGGAACGAAACGAAAAAAGTTTAAAAAAATACACAGTTATGTAAAGAATTCAAAGACCTTTCAAAAGATGTATCACTCAATCCCCTTGCCGTTTGAATTTTTTGAGTGGGTGGCTGTGTAGGGTAGAGAGATGATGATAGGTATACAAGTATTACATTAAAATAGGTCCCCCTTGGAAACAAGGTCGACGTGTTTCACCAATTTTTCAAAAAATTTTTATCTTCAAAGGTATTCAGGCTGCCTATTTTTGGTTGGGATACCCTGTAATTTGTGGTTTCTTCACCGTTTCAATAATTAATTACGCGAATACGCAAATGTGTTGTATTTTGCAAGGTTATTAATTAATTCCTAAAAAAATCGTCTACCATTAAATTTCACAATATTTATTCTCATTTTATAGTTGTACTTAAGTCTATATTGGAATGACTGCCTGAGATGCGGTCTCCGTATTAGTATTTTTATTTTGTCAAAGTCAAATTATTGTTTTATTGTTTGTGTATCTATATTGCATCACAATACATATACAAGCCTTAAAATATAAATTTGACTTTGAAAAACGAAAATTCTAATGACAAATTCACTCCACTATATTTGTCATTTCCGCATATTGCTGGAGAATATTGATGAATACAAAATTTTCACATCGAAATAAAGTAAAATTACTAACATTATTATTAAACATTTCTACATATTTAAATATGCCGAATAATTAATTAAACAGTAAAATTAATTAATTTCGAAAACTAATTTTATTGCCTTTGTGGTACCACCGCAAACCATTTTTATATTATATAATTTAATAATTAATTTATCATATGCTCTCATGTGATTTGTGTTTTAATTTTAAATATTCTAAATTATAAATCTATTTTCGTTTCGAAATTGACAATTTAATTCAATTATGTAGCTTATTGGATACCAATTATAAATATATCATTTTCACGAGTACCTTCTTTAAAAATAGTTGAAAAAAATTTTGAAAATTTTTATTGCATTTCTGGATGAATCTCGACGAATTATGACGATACACAAAATTTCAGACGAAACAAATTTTCTGTCTGTGTGTCTGTCTGTACTGATTCGCGATAGCAGCTATAGTTTTTGAGATCAAACTTTCAAATTTGGTACACACATTCTAGAGGTCAAGAAAGAGATTGAGTTCATTGATGAGCAAAATCGGTTCATAAAATTTGAAATGTCAAAAAAAATATTAGTGACATTTTGAAACATCAATTTGAAATGTCAAAATTTTCAAATTTTAAAATATTAGTGACATTCCACCAATGCGACTTTTTTCAAACGTCAAAAATTACTTTTATTACAAATACTCCGCCACATCCAGTTTTTTTGAAACGTCAAAATATGTCTTTTTGAAACGTCAAAATATGACTTTTTTGAAACGTCAAAATATGACTTTTTTGAAACGTCAAAAATTACTTTTATTATAAACTCCACTACACGTCGAGTTTAACTACGGTGAAGAAGTTCTGATCCCCAAATAATTGGGAGCGGTTTGTTACACTTATACCATTCCATTTTCCATTTTAATAATTTATTGGCAATTGATATTTTTACAAGTCATGCCTTAATTAATGTATATCATTTATAGTTATTCATTGTATTTTTATAGTACTGGTTTTAGGCGTGCGGTACATATCGCGTGAAGCGGTAGCCACTCGCCCCGGCCGCTGTTATGGCCTTATACTTCATAGCATGTGTTTTACTGCGTATGGCTTTTTCCTGTGACAAAGCAATTGCCGTGCTAAATAGAACGCAGGGTTTTTTTTAAATAATTAATTTGTATAGCATGTTTTTTTGTTGTTTGGTGACTTCTTGAATATATACAGGAAAAATTTAAGAGAAAAACCTATTTTTTTATTAATTCTTGTTGCTTTTATGTGTATGTGGGGGGAGGGGGGCGGGGTGATTTGGTAAGACAGGAGGGGTATTATGATAGTATGTTGTCCGTTTGTTGTTATTGTTACCGTTGCTCGTCATACAGTGGTAGTCTTTCGTGTATGTATTTATGCGTATGTGGTATGTTATCGTATCTTCTTATGTGGGTCAAGTCCCTTGTCAAGTTTGAGGTTCTTGTGTTAGTTTTTAGAAATTTCGTCGCAGTTTCGTATATGTATGGTTGTATAAGTTCTATGTTAGATTGTCTGTGTAGCTGTAACATGTTTATACATATATCTGTTTGAGTTAGTTAGGAGTCTCAGTAATTTATTTTGTGTTGTCTGTAGTCTTTTGTATTGTGTGTCGGATATGTGGCACCAGGCTGCGCATGCGTAGGTCAGAGTCGGTCTTAGTATCGTTTTGTATAGTAATAGTTTGTTGTCTGTCTTTAGAATTTAGAACACTTATACCCAGTCAACTAAACTTGTAGTAATAGCCTAATTTATGTGGTGTGTTATGTGGTGGTGTAGTAGTTATATAACCAGATGAGATTTAAAAAAAAACTTTATTTTATAACTAAATGTTGCCCTACCTCAGTATTTGTACCCACTATATTTAACATGTTCATTATGTGATAAAATTTCTTCTTTGTTACGTAAGAGTCATATAAGAGAAACAGTATTTATATAATATTGATAAAATAATATTTTATAAATCCTATGGAAGACAAATTTATAACATTTATGTTAATTTATATTATCAGTGCTAAGTAACGGGTTCCATATTCGGCGCTTACTAAGGTTCTGTTAATATTACGTAAATTGTAACAAGGTTGTATAATTTACAAAAATTGTGATATTCTGCAAATACTGGTGTTTTATCATAACTCCATAAGGATAAAATTTAAATTATTTATAAAAAAATAATTAAATATAATAGTGATAAATGTTATATGCATGCTTTTCGGAACACAATACATTTATGCGCATACCGTACTTGACCATTAACTTAACCTAAAACAACAGAATGTTCTTAGCATTCTGTCAGTTTCTGTTTTCTTTAACTGTTATTAGTTTTTGTGCGCGTTTAAAATTTGTTTAAGTGATTTCAATCTACTTAACATGCCTAGAAATTGATATTTAGATTTATCCTATAGACAAAAATGCAGAAGAATTGTTGACGCTGTTGAACGAGTTGAGGCTATCGTTGTCAATAAAGAAAAAACAATTTCATGTATAGATATGACACTGGTAGTATTACTGGAAACTCCAGTGACACAGCTGAAATAATGCCTCTCTCTACACTGTTTGTAATGAATTAAATCCTCTTGAATACAGCGAGATACCATTTTATTTAAAAGAAACAACCGTACTTAACAAATCTGTTCCAAAATATGTTACGGAACATAGTGTTGAAAATACCCTAAAATATAAAAGTACATTACAGAACGGCTTAAGAATGTGGACAAATAAATATTCACCAAGTCATTCTGCAGTCAATAACATTGCAAATCTTAAGAGCAAACTTGCCTGAGCTGCGATTACCTAAGAATGCTCAAACCCTCTTGAATACCCCAAAAGTTCTTAGAACTATTTATGTTGCACCATGTTCCTATATACATATAGATTTACAAGAAGAACTATGTAACTAGTGTTCAAAAATTTCACTGCCTATATGCACCTTTAATTCGATTTATTATCAAAACGGCCGATTAACACACTTCGTTTAATAACAAGAAATATATATTTAGCAACACTTTTTGTATAGAGCACCAAAGATATTTAAAAACAAACTCATTCACCCTTCTCCCTTTAACGACATGACATTAACGCAGTGCTGCCAATTTAATTTTTTCTTACTTCCAAATATTTCTGCATGCCTATATTTATTTATAAAGATCATCACATTATATATTATTACTAAATTATATCAATTTCGGGCATAACAATAATTAATAATTCTTAATTCACTTAATTCATTGCGTCGCTAAAAGTATTTAGGTTAAGAAATAACTAAATCTGTGATCTATGCTAGGCCTACAGCTTAATTTCGGCGTCTGCTGTCGCTATGTTTCTGATTTGAGCTATTTGGCGTATGCTTACATAACGAAAAGTAGATCATAAAAATGTTCCTTAAATGCTTCCCTAAAATCGCCTTTTAATTCGAAAAATTGATATTTTAAGCAGTGTTGATGACCCTATATCGATTGTGTACCTTGGAATTTTTGAGAAAAAATAAATTTTATTTTCTATAATTAAATTATTATTAAAATTTTAATATTTCGGAGGGCCCATTTGTTTTTTATGTAAGTTTACAGTAAAAATGCCTATTTTCAGTGCTGCAGAATATGTGGATTCCATTTTATTTCGTAATCATAATCAAAGTGAAACCACACCCATTTTATGTACACAGGATTAAAACAAACCACTGCGTCTTATATAAAATATAAACGGTTTCATATTTAAATAAAAATAAAAGATTGATAGCATAACTGTTATTGGGCTAATTTACAAAAATCTTATAATACATTTATAACAGCTATGATTGTGTTTTATAAATATTTCTAAACAGTAAAGTAACAAACTTACGAAGATAGCGTATAGAGAAAAGACTTTTTAGTGCTGACAGTCACATATGGTACACTACATGGCCTTTACATTTGACATAATTGTTACTTACTGGGTAATGTGTATTAACTAATGATTATATAATAGATACAAGATTCGGTTGACTGGGTAGTGGAAAAAGTTTTTTTTGTAATGTGTGTTGGTTTCAATCTATTTAGTCATTTTAAATTAATTGTTAGTTTTTATTGCCATGCGTCTTTTATAAAACCTTTAGATGAAAAAATGGGTCAGAGTAGGCCATGAGAAACGAACACGTGACTTGGGGTTGAATCCTGAATCATTTATAAAGGAGGACTGACAACAATAAAATGAGAGGGCAGAACTAGTGACAGTATAAAAATATCACATAACAAACAATGATAATGTAAAAAATATCATTAATTATCAAATGTTGAAAATGTCCCCATATATATGTACAAGTTTAAAACCTCATATTTCCGACATATTAACTGATGAGATCCACACATAGTATGTTTATTTAATCGTACATTTGTAGAGGCGATTTAAAAAACTGCATGATATCAAATAAAGTTCTAATTACCACAAGTCTCATCTTCTTGGATTCCAGTGTATTAAAAAAAAGTTTAAAACTATTGGCGTGGCACTAATGCTAAACGTTTAAGAATAAAAATGTATCGTACTCAGTGCGCAATTTGCCAGCCACGACACTACTGAGGAATGAATAAAACTAAACTTAAACGAACTTATTTTACGAATGTACATATATACACAAACTTTTGGGTCATTATATGAATACACTATAAGGATTTATCATTACATGTGGTTCATTCGGTATGAATTTTTTTTACAATTCTAATAATATATTGTTGATTAAAAGGACAATATTTTCTTATAAAAAAAAACAATTATTTTAAGAACGGAAAAAATACAATTATTTATACAATATTATTAATTTGTACCTTTAAGAGGGCTAATCGAACCAGTGTTTGTAAGGTAATTTTTCAAAATTTATTTCTTCCATACGGTTTGGTCAAATTACACCAAATTTGGAGGATCAGTAGTTGAAAGTGTACTAGAGGGTACATGTATATCTATTTTAATTAATTTTCACTTTATGTAGGGAAAATTTATACTGTAAATATAAGTGAAAATTGGACGTGATTAGCTCCTGAATTATGATATCAATTGGTAAAATTCGAGGTAAAATTCATACATGTCTTCTAGAATGAATCTTCATAATTATGCTCAGCAAGTTTCAAACTTTTATTCCGTACTATTTGTTTAAAAAGAATTTTCTAAATAAGTATCTTTGTCACTACAAATGGAGCAAGGAAGTGTTACCTCCATCGAGAATCGCACCTCAAAGAAGTTGGTGAATAAAACGTCAAGAGCAAAATTATTCAGCGGCGCATGTATAAAGACTTTCTAGAGAGTGACACAGCTATCCGAAGCTTTTTCCCGACTAGGCCCCTTATTGATTATCAAAACAACAATTTGTAAAATTAAACAAACGAGCAGATGAAGTATTTGTTATGACATAACATTATGACATAAGTAATAACTACCCATAGGTTACTTTTAGTTAAATATTACTGTGACTAGTTATTTTCGCTCATATGACTAGAAATGGACGAATTTTATTTGATTTCTTCATTCAGACAAAAAAAATTTCGAGAGAATTAACTTGGGCGCGAAATGTTAATCAAAGCGTACTGGGTGGACCAAATTAGATAGAATTTGGGGTTTTCTCTAAAACTATGGCAGATAGGCAAAAACCAATATAGGTGTTCTGAGCTCAATTTTCCAGAAACAAACAATGGCACAAACCGCGATCGTCTATCTTTTTCGACTACCCAGCTACAGAGCGTTTTTGGAAAATTGTCATTTTTGGATGACCTCTATATCTCAATTACCACGTGTTGAATCGAAAATCGAGTAACACATTCTTAAGGCACTTTTTTGAGTAGAATCCATTGTTGATAAGAAGAAAAGTATGCATGGCTTAGTTTTAGACATAACTTGTGTTTTTTAAATGGAACAACTTTCCAACGATATATCATATGTCATATTTATCTCTAGAAAAAGTAGTTAGTTTTCGAAAAATTAAATATATTTGTGAGGAGGCCAAGGAAAACTATTAACCACAAAAAGACTTTTTATAATATAAAATAATTTTCCAAAAATAGGAAAAACTAAACTACAATAAATGTTCGAATTGTTTTCCAATGACATCTATGCATATTTATCGTATTTCTAATATTTACTGAAAAGGCCATGGTAACAAAAAGAAAATCAAAATAATCGTAAATGTCAAAAACTAATTTGTGAGTTAATTGTGAGTGAGCATTTTTAAAAATTCAATTTATTAATTATGAAAAATACGATATGATTAAGTGTTTTATAGAATGCGGAGAAGATTCAAGTTTAGCTTCCGAGCTTTATTTTAATTGGTAAGTTATAGACAGCAAAACTTTGTGCCAAAAGTGCCGCCTAAACAATATTTTTAGGTATCCAGAAAAGTGACAGCCAGACATAAAAATATTCAAAAGGCTACAAAAAAATTTAAAAGAGTTTGGATCATATGTAAAACCTCGAGCAAAAATAATAAAGCAGGTAGAGAAGCTGTAGAAAATATTGCTTTAGAAACTGTAAGAAAATCCTAATATACAGTACTGCCATGTGTTGCTTAAAAAAAATAAATTGAAACCCTACAAAATTAGGATTAGTCACCATCTACCCCCAAACGATTTTCAAAGGCGTCTCGATTTTGCCAGTGGTTTTACGTCAGTGCAATGAAGTGCCAGGATTTGAAGGAACAATTATATGGATAGCCGAGGCCCATATAAGCTGTGCCAGAATTTATAATCAGCATAATAACCACCATTGGGCTCATGAAAATCCGCACGTAACCGCTACAGTTAATCGTCAAGGACGATTTGGATTTGGTGTATGGTGTGGTTTTATTGGATCCCAAATAATAGGTTCTCATTTTTTTTCACGGTAATTTGAATACCGAAACTTATATTATCTACGACACGAAATAGAGTCCTTTGTAGACAATATAGCTGGTTTTTCTTTATTAAGCGTATTAAACGTGTGCTTACCAGCGCATTGTACGATGACGTCACGAAATTGATTTCCACAAAAAATTGAACGCTTCAATTTGACAAGTTTGACATTTCACAGCTTTATTCAGTAGTATCTCTAACCTCGTTAGTCGTTACATAGTTAAGAAATATATATCCTTAGCCCTTGAGTAGTGTATTGTGTATTTGAAAATACACAAATCAATAACCTCACATTCAACTTCTACAAGAATAAACAAGATGATTTATCCCCACTTCTGAATACATTTTATTAGCGTTCTCAGAGGACGCTTGCCGGCGTATTGAAGCGCATTCATATATGACGTCACTGCTTAACCAAGAAAAATTGCCCGCTTATAAGCATATCAATACGCTAAATCAAAAAAAACCAGCTTATGTCTATAAGAAAATGTCAAAGATTATGTTACCAACAAGATGGCGCCCCAGGTCATACGTCAAATGAAACACGAAATTATTTAATTGCTCAATTTGGGGAGGATTGGATAGGTATCTATATATCACTCAGCACTAGTTTATCAATGTCTAATTAGCTAAGTTAATTAAATTGATAAATAACAATTAATTTAGCTAACTGGACATTAATAAACAACAAAGTAGTTTAGATATTGTTAAATTTTTAGGAAATAATGGTCTTACTTTGTGGCCAGCTAGATCTCCCAATATAACATAGCGAATGTTCTAATAACATAGAAGAATTGTAAAACAAAACATTAGCTGCGTTTCGGACAATAACTCGTGTCATGATTAGAAATGCAACAAATGCTGTAAGGTGAAGGTGTCAAAAATGCGTAGATGTTAATGGAAGACAATTCGAACATTTATTGTAGTTTAGTTTTTCCTATTTTTGGCAAAATTATTTTATAAGTGTTGTTGTTGCTTACCACTTTCTCTAAAGATAAATATGACACATGATATATCGTTGGAAAGCTAATTTAAGTTGTGATCAAAAGTGAAATAATTTACAGGGTGTTCCATTTAAAAAAACACAAGTTATGTCTATATCTTGAAAACTGAGGCATGCATAATTTTATTCTTATCAGCAGCGGATTGTACTCCAAAAATTGCCTTAAGAATATGTTACTCGATTTTCGATTTGACGCGTAGTAATTGAGATATAGAGGTCATCCAAAAATGCCGGTTTTCCAAAACCACTCTGTAGCTCGGTAGTCGAAAAAGATAGACGATTGCGGTTTGCGCCATCGTCTATCTCGAAAATCGAGCTCAGAACACATATATTCGTTTTTGTCTATCTGCCATAGTTTTAGAGAAAACCCCAAATCCCATCTAATTTGCTCCACCCTGTACAATATTTTATAACAACTTTGAAAAAGAGTAATATCAGAATAATATATTATAAAAGCATACAGGTTGTAACATTCTTCCTTGATTTGATACTACACTGATTATATCAGTGGCGACTTGCTCTAGATAAATAATACCACACAAAGCAAGCTTGCTGTTTTCCAAAAACAAATAGAGTTTCATCATGCAAATGAATTAAAACAGAAAAAAGAGACAGTAATAAATATTTCATAAGAAAAATGGAGTTGCGACATCATGTTAAGTAGATATAAATCAAAGAGGAAATAAATGCAAATGGAAAAGAGAATCGATACGAAGTTTTACTTTTAGTAGGTGGGAAAGAGGATAATTGAATGACTTACTTGTGCTGTGTATTCAACATTCACATTTCCAAGTCTTATACACTTTATGCTTTGAATAATTTTGCTGATATATGCCATATTAAATTCTTTATGCTCAAGAAGGACGATAAGAGGACACATCCTGATTTGCAATGCAAATCTAGTTTGTTAACTCAAAATAATAGCTTATAACGTATATAAAGTATAAGATATTTTACAGCTGATTTTTTCATATTGTTACGCCACTGAACTGTGTAGACTGGTTAGATGAGACTGGAATTATACGCTAACGGCCGGGAATATTCTGGACTACTCTAGATCGTGTGAATGGATATATAAATAAGACACATGGTGGGCCCAGTCTCAGTCTGGAGTCGAACGTGAACGAGTAAAGAAGAAATACGAAAGAGACTTATAAGTATTCAGTTGTGATTATAATTAGGACAGTGATTAATCTATTGTTGTTAATTGTTAATTAGTAAATAAAGTAGTGAGTAAGTGTTACCTGGACTTTCAATCAACGAATCTACGCGTATAGGTGTTTGTGGGGATAGTAAACACGTAACAATATTGTTATGTTATAAGTAAAGTTGGCAAAAATGCACCGCAAGACATAAGCGTACGCACCATAATAAGTGTAAGAAAAGAAATTAACTAGTAATAAAAGCAATAAACCGTTACAATTTATAACAATGTATGCACAACTTACCCTCTTAACTAGCTTGGTTTTCTAAAACTAGAAAAGATGTGTAAAAACTTTACAGCATCATGTATGTTTCTATGGTTGTCTCCGAGAGTAATATTCGACGTGGTGAAAAAATATGCTTAAATTTTGAGAACGACCGTTCGACATCTATTGATGTAATACAAGCATACTTAAAATAGTCTTTGAACTCATTTCACGGATCTGCAGATGCACCATCAGTACCATCACAAATTTGCCTTAATCTGGTAAAACACGTGCGAATTCTTCTCGAACGGGTTTATTTTTTGCGTCACATATAGAGTGTAGCAGCCGATTTACTTCGTCCACTATATGCAGTGACTCCGCTAACGACAACGCACTGTTTTATAAGTTTTGTATAGCGTCATGTAATCCTTTATAGTTCTTGTGAAGAATTTTTAAAGCTGTTTCAACAGAAACATCTTCGAATTTTGTCTGGCTTTCCTTAATAGCTGCAGCCTCGCCTGAATTAAATTGTAGTATCACAGCTTTATTTGTTGTAAATATTCAACATAATAAAATGCTGCCTCCAACCATGTTCCCCAATATGTAACAATCGGCTGTGGTGGTTCGGGAATACCGAGACACTTGCTATGAAATGCGCGAATACGTTTAGGAGATTTAAGAAACACTTTAGTACCTGCTATTAATGCATCTACCTCTGGAAAACCTTGTCGAATAGTTTCTGCCATAAGGTGTAAATCATGCACTTTACACGTAACATGTACTAACCTACAACCGTGTTCTTGAAGAGAACGGCCTACTAAACGCATTGTTGCGGCACTGCGGTCATAAACATAAACACTTGACTTTTTGACAAGTCAAATTTTTCTAACGTCTTCAGCACCACCCGCGTAATTGTTTGGCTAGTACACTCAGTTAGTGTTTTGCTAGCTAGTAACAGTGGAAATGTTGGTTTGAGATGATCCAGTACAGGTACTATAACATTTACAATAGAATTTTTTTTACAATTTGTCGTCTCGTCAACACATAACCACAGCCGTGTATTTTTAGTACACATTTGATCTTATTGGATTTCCACAAAGTAATTTCATCTTCAATCAATTATTTTTAATTATATTTTTCTTATTCCTGTAAAACCGATCGCCCAGTATATGTTATTTTCAAACTTCAGTAGACATTTATAAAAGTCCATACATCTGAAGACAAAACTACATGAACAAATTTTTTGTTACATCGTTGCTGAATTTTTACAAGCGATTGATTTTGGCAAAATAGAGAAATGATTGATAAAAAAATTATAATTGTCTAAATAACTAATAGGTAACTCAGTAAATATGGTTTCATATCTAAAATAAATCTTAAAAAAAATACAAAGAATTTGATATTTTAGGCATGATTAGATATTTAGAGCAAAATGAAACTTCTCTATATTTTTGTTGGCGTTTGTTTAAATGACTAATCGATTTTCTAATCAGGGTTACCGTTTTTAGGCTCACCAGTTGGTGGCACTGGCGAGATGGGTCGCTGTCAAAAGTTACTGTTAGGCGCAGAACAAGTTTATAGGGTTTTATTATAATTATTTCGTACAGCAGTGAATAAAAAAAACTTGTTAATTATGCCTCAGTGTTGTGCAATTCCATTTTGTTTGAAAACAAAAGGCTTCCGAGAGACAAAACTCGCCTAAAACAGTGGTTGGTAGCGATTCGCAGGGATCACTTTATCCTACGAAACATTCGTGTGTTTGTAAGGAACATTTTAATCCTGACGATTATCAGTTACCAGAGGAGTCTACTACAGACAGTCGTAAGTATAAATCATGCACATTCGTTGTTTTCATCATGCTCATGCTTGATATAACCTAACTTTAATGACATAAGACACCTCAGATAGGTACAATAATTCCCCTACTGAGCAAGTAAATTATTACTTTCCCTTTCTGCCATCACTGTGTTAAATGTTCTTCAGCTAATTTTTATAAAAATTACTAAACACTCACGTTAAAAAGCCATAGTAAACATTAACTAGCGCCTCTCGTAGTGAATTCAAGCGCGATAACCCTCATTAGCACGGGATTGTTTCTAATTTTGTCACAATAATGAACGATGTGCTGAAGTAACTGTTCTCTGCCATTTATGGGGACACTGTAAACTATAGTTTTGAGATGTCTCCATAGAGAATAATCTATCGGGTTGAAATCTGACGATCTAGCCATCCAAGCATTAGGTCCTCCGCGCCCGTTCCATCTGTCTGTATAGGTACTAACTATTTAAGTGTCTCCTAACTTCAATACCAAAATGAGAAGAAACTCAGTCATGGTGAAAGTATTGCCCTCTGATGTGAACATCTTACATTCAACCAGGCAAAATATTTTCTAATAAATCTAAATACATTTCTGCAGTTAACCTTCCCGAAAAGATATATGGGCATGTTAGGTGATTATTGATCACACCACACCAAATATTTATTGAAAATTTGTGTTGAGAATGGGATTCCCTTATAGCATGAGGGATTTTCTCGGCCTAAGTATACGAATTCATTAAATTAAATATTCCATCTAAATAGGATTTCCTCTGTAAATAAAGTTCCGTAATTTGTGGGTCTGTGATCAATAATCCATTGACAAAATTGCAATCTATTGCTGTTTCCACCCTGTTTAATCAGTTGCACTTTTTCAATATGATGCAGATGTAAACTTTCTTCCGTTAATGTCAAATTGAAATAAATAATTAAGAGAGACTTGGACTTTTTAAAAAAATAGTTTTTAACATGTTTTAAACTTGGAGTTTCTTGAATATCGTATTACTGACATTTTCATGCCAGGCGTGACAACAATAATAATTATGGCAATGAAATAAATATGTAAATTAGTAATTTTTGGTAGCATTGGAAACGCCAAAAACATATAATTAATTTTTCATAAAAATAGAATGTAAATAACGAAATAGCTTTTGTTTGTAGTGAAACACTCATGACAACATTCTCAACAAAATATTAATTTGTTGTCTGCCTTTGATGTGTTCGAAGCATGCCAACGCATTCTCCCATTGAGTAACCATCACGTACACCAGATACGAACCCTTGCGATTTCTTTCTTTGGGGAGCTATCAAAGAAATCATGTAAGGGTCAAAATCGACACTAAACAGCAACTATGATACGAAACGCTGTCAACTATCCTCGGTATAAAAAATATTAAATTGAGTACAATTTAAGGCTTTGTGTGGGATTAATCTTTGTATAAATGTGCGCATATTCAACATCTCCTACCTAATCAATAAAAGCTACAATCTTTTTGTATTTAATGTATTTAGTTATTGTTCCTAAATAAATACTTTTCCAGGAAAAATCTAGTACATTATTTAAAATTCCTGAACTGGTAAATCTACACTGAAAAGAATCTGAGGCGGTTTTATATTCATGCAATTTTGGGATACCCTGTATAATGCAAATTGCAGATCGGATTTATATTTTACTACTTAGGAGAAAAAGGCTTGGGAGCATCCCTAATGGATCAGTCATAATGATCACCCAGTACAACTATTTCAATAATGCAAACAATATTTGCTGTAGAAATTGACAAATATTTTGATACAAACGATAAAATTGCTTAATTCTAATAATGTGAATTTAGATTGATAAAATTATTTATTCTAATAAACTCATACACGAAAGATTGATCGAGTATTTGTTTGGTAAATATGATCAATCATTGTTATTTGGTAGATATTATGCCTGTAGAAATGAGCCACTTTATTAAACAGCTGTGAAACGACCTGATTATTGATTTTGCAAGAATACAGTACTATAGAGCCTACTGGTTCTATAATATAATGCATATATAACCATCAGCGCGAAAAATCTGTTTAGCAAGGAGGGAAAATCGAGAAATACATAGGTATAAATAATTCATGAGATGAGTTAAGATAGCAGACCTGAGATAAATCAAACTAGAAAATAAGATAAAATGTAAATGAGAATGGATGATCGATACAGTTACCTTTCTTACCTTTCGTTGGCTTGGCACCTTTTGCTTTGCACTTCTTCGTGATTTGCCTATTTTGCTCGCAGGATGCATCACTGTTTGGTTTCAATTTATCATTTCTTGTCATCTGGCTTTGAGCGTTGCATTCACCCCATGTTCCTTTCTCATATCGACATGCTGAAAAACAAAAGAGACGCATAAGCATTATGGAAATCGTGTCACTAATAATATTTCATATTGCCCCAGGCTAATACATACAACACACTTCAATAAACTGTGTTTCAAATCTAAATGAAGTCAAATAACTATTAATTAATCAGTTTAAATGATAATATAATATGCATAATCATCAGAAAGTAGATTTTTGTAGGCACTCCACAGACGACTTTATTCTTACATAATATTTTAATACAAATAAAATCTATATTGTTGTATCACTGGACTGTGTAGACTGGTTAGATGAAACTAGAATTGTACGTGAATGGCCGCGAATGTTTTAAAATGTTCTAGACCGCGTGAATAGATGTATAAATTAGGCGCCTGGTGGGCCGAGAGTCTTAAGTTGAAAATGAAAGAGTAAAGAAGAAATAAGATAGACTTATAAATAAGTGCTTAATTGTGATTATAATTAAGAGTCATGAATCTATTGTTGTTAATTATTAGGTAGTTAATAAAATAGCGAGTAAGTGGACTTTCAATTAACGAATCTACGAGTATAGGTGTTTGTGAGGATAGCAAACACGTAACAATTTGGTGTCGGAAATGGATTGAAAGAGAAATTTCTGGAATATTCGAAAAGATTCTATAGTATTCTTCTCAGAAATTAATGGTAAGATGGAGAATTAAGCTACTGGACAGTGTTTGGAAGATTATTTCTGGACTGATAAGTGACTTTAAAGTAGATTTTCGAGATGTTTCTAGAACATTCGATTTAGATATAGCTGCAATACGCGAGTGCCGCTAGTAACAACGTGTTGTGGACTGAGAAAAAGGACTATTAGTGCAATTTCTGGAAAATTCTAGAACATTATATTTGGAAACCACATGAGATATGGGAATTGTGTTAACGGGAACGTGTTATAGACTTAAAAATAAGACTATCAGTCACTTTTCGTTAAAATTCCAGAACATTCGATTTGGAAACCACAGAAGATACGTGAACTGTGTTAGCGAAAACTAGTTATAAACTCAAAGCAAGACTTAATAGTGACATTTCGGGAAAGTTCTAGAACATTTAATTGCACAATTATTGGAGATAAGTGAATTTCGTCATCGGGAAAGTAATACAGACTCTAAATAAGAGTTTTTGGCGCTGTTTCGAGATTTATCTGGAACATTCCATTATTAAAATAGACGTGATAGCATTTTACGGACTTAAGAGTGTAATGAACTTTATTTTGAACTGATTTACGTGTCGTAAGTTAATGCCAATAACAAGAAGTATGGCGGAGAAACAAACACAGGACTTGCTAGCAGCGTTGTTATAATGGATGAATAATCAAGAAAGAAAATGCTTGAAAGAGAAAGACAAACAGGCAAAAATTGTGATCAAGAAAGAAAGCGACAGGAAGAGAAAGATGAACAAAGAAAATCATGGATGATCAATCAAGAATACGAAGAGAAAAGAAGAACAAGAAAGAATACGAAAAGAGGAAAAAGAAGGACAAGAAAGCGTCAGTAAAATTAAAGAAGATACAGAAGAAATTTGAAGGAGAAATAACAGAAGTTAAAGGAAAAGTCAGTGAAGTTGAAGGAGAGATGGCCCAGTTGAACCAACAATTAAGAGAGAGGAGGCCAGTTGTTACTGTCGTCTGGTACTAGGTTACAACTACCTTCCTTCGATGGTCAAAGTTGATGGTAAACGTATAAGAGACAGTTCGAGGCAGCTGCGCGGTCAAACAACTGGAACGATGAAAAAAATCAACAGCACTGGTATTAGCACTGAAGGGTTAAGCATTAAACCTGCTCCAGATAATTCCTGCAGCACCGCAACAAAACTTTGGCATTCTGGAGGCAGCGTCAGAATTAAGATATGGCGACTAACATCTCGCTCAAGTATATCAAGCTCAGCTGAAATCACGCAGACAACGGGGTGGAGAAAGCCTACAGGAGTTCGAGGCTGTCGTGGAGAGATTAGCCTATTTAGCCTATCCTGATGCACCAATAAAGTTTCAGCAACAGTTGGCAGTTGGAGCGTTTACTGATGGAGTAAGGCACCAGGAAGTTAGGCTGATTCTTAAGTTAACAAGACACAAGCGAGGTAGTGAGGCTTTAGTATATGCACTTGAGATTGAGGCTGCCTATGAGGAAAACACAATCAAACCAGAGAGTACGAGCGATGGCTGTGAAAGAGACCCGGCAGATAAAACCATGGAAGTCGTATTAACCGAGTTACAAAAGTTTTTACAGTTTTAATCATCTCCAGATGATGCCAACTTGGTTGGCGAAACGCGCGTCGAGTGCAGTATATAGTGTTTTGGTGTTTCGTGGAAAACTACGTTAGTGTTGTTGAGTTACAAAAGTTGATTGCACAATTATTGACAAAGACGATTTCTCAAACGAATGGAGGTATAAGTAAGAGTAAAGAAGAAATATGATACACTTATAAATAAGTGCTTAATTGTGATTATAATTAAGAGTCACGAATTATTGTTAATTATTAATTAGTTAATAAAGTAGTGAGTAAGTGTTACCTGGACTTTCAATTAACGAATCTACGAGTATAGGTGTTTGTGACGATATCAAACGCGTAAAAATATTATGGATTTTACGACGTATTGCTTTGAACAATTCACACAAATTCGTGCCTATTTCTTCACAAATTAAATGCAATGGCTTATATTAGTTATTTTTCTCTCTTTCTATGATGTAGCTTTTGTAAAGATTGTGTAATTTAAAATTATAAATAATTCTGATTTTTCACAAATAAACCTAGGTGCTATTTTACGAATTAAATTGAGTACTGAATGTTGGACACCCCTAGATTTAGCTGTTCTACCATATTTAAGATGACCCATATATTCGTTGAATCTAGTTTGAATGGATCGTCTAGTTCCTCCAACATAATTTTGATTACTTTATAGCTAATTTTGTAAATTCTCGTCTTTTCATTTGTTTTAATTTTACCTTTTGGATTGCCTAAAAGTTGTTGTAGATTATTTCCCAATGAATCAACCACTGGCATATTTATATATTTAAACATCTTACTAATACCACAGGCGAATCGAAGATCATGTAGAATCCATACAAATTTCGGATGTTCTCTTTCATTTTGAATGGTCAAGAAATTTCGAAGTGTATCTTTAAATTTACGTTCCCTAATTATTTTATCAATTAAACCCCACAGAATATCCATTACCCGCAACGATATTCTTAATCATTGCCTTTTCTTTTTAAAACCTCTCCTTACTGAGGGGAAGTTTAATAGGGATGAACTAAAAAATTAAAACTCTAAATTAAAGTACTGGTATTATTTGTGTATATGTTCCAACTTATTTTCATGAAGGAACAGTAATGTAAGTCTGTGTCATTATTAAATGCCAGTCTCTTTAAGAACCGACTCGAAATAGAAGCAAAAGAAGAATTCGAATATTTCCCCAGGTTTTGGCTTGGGTATGTGGATTATATTATTGCAGTGTTTGATACTGATATTGACAACTTTGTTTCTAAATTAAACAGTCATTTCGCGTTAGTTAAATTCAAATATGAAATTGAAAACTGAACAACTTTCATTTTTAGATGTATTAATAATTAAAAATAGTGAAAATCTGGTGCTCATCAGACCCCCGCGTACACATATGTGTACAAATGAAATAAAATTTGTTTGTCCTACCCCAAGTTTTTAAATTTAAATTTGGCGCGATAATTGTCCATTATATACACGAAGTTATGCATCGTATTTAAAGAAAATAGGTTAGTTACAATCCATACCTTGATGAGTGCACCAGAACATTGGATGTTGCGAATAAGATTGAAAAATATCGACAAGACGAGGTAAATCTATTTATATTTTTTATTACAAAGCCCATCCAGTAAATTTTCTTTATGTATTACTTAATAAAAGGATGCCTTTAAGGAACTGAATACATATTTTTTCCAAAGTTTTATTATTTTGTAGATTTTGATGAACAAATTTGTCCACAAATGTGTATGTTAGGTATAAGCACCTAATCCAGTGATTTTCTATTTGTACTCATTTGTGTATGATCCCTCTCAAAGACAAAATACAGTGAGTACCTATTTTATTGTATTTTAAGTGAACAAGAACTTCAAGAAATTCTAAATAATAGTGATTTCTATGCAATAGATAGTAACGAAGACTATCAAGTAAGTTTACCTGGAAGTTCTGATACTGACGATAGTACAGATAATGATATAGTGGAAAGTGAATCAAATGCAGTACCTATAAATGAGGAAGACGAAAGGATATACTTGAAACTGAAGACGAACATGAAACAGTAGAATTCAGCCGTGGGAGCACAAGTTGTCTGTCGAATGATAGCTCAGTAGTGCGGTTAACTACAAATAGAATTTTTTACAGAGCTGCTAATACGACGATTAGGGGCAGAAGAGGTGGGGGTAGAGGTAGAGGTAGAGGCAGAGGAAGAGGTGGAGGAACTTTAGAAAACCGACCAGTCAGTTCTGAATGGAGCAATTCTTGTCAGACACCTTGATCTTATTATAAGTAATGACTACACCATAAATGCATATGTTGAACAAAATTATATAATAACAGACCATTCAATAATTCAAGAAAAAGAGTGGGCATATTTATGTACACATGTGAACGTAGTAGGTCAGACTTTTGTAACTAATATATTAGATTCTTTAGATGTTGTAGCGCCTAAAAAAATTGTAAAATTAAAATCAGCTGAAAACAGATGGTTCAATAGAAACTGTAGGGAAGCAATTGACAACAGAAATAGGGCATATCAAAGATTTGTATTTACAGATGAGAATGAAGATTGGAATAACTATAAGCACGCTAGAAATAATACTATAAAAGTTATAAAGGAAGCAAAAATTGTATTTTATGAAAGAAATATTGACGAAAATAAAGCAAATCCGAAGTTAATGTGGAAAAACTTAAAAGACGTAGTTGAAAATAAGAAAGGTGAACATATCTTTCAAAGTTTGAATTGCGATGGAGTAATACATAATGCCAATATATAATACTGATTCAATACGGCGGACGTATTGAATCAGTATTACGTAGGTAGTATTGAAAGTATTGTTATTAGCATAGGAACAGTTCATGTAGATATTGATAGAATCACTGACACTATATCGGTTGTAAACTGTATGACATCGTTTTGTGTAATAACATTACAAGATCTGAAAAAGTAATTACCAATCAAAGAAAAAAATATAGCACTGATGAAATCGGTCTTGATGTTATGAAAAATCTGTTCCATATACTAGGCTATCCTTTTCTAAATCTGATTAATTTAAGTTTAGAAAAGGGTGTTATGCCTGAATGTTATAAAAAATCTGTAGTGGTACCAATACCAAAATTACCTAATACAAATTTAGCTGAGCAGTTGAGACCAGTAAATATGTTGCCATTTTGCGAAAAAATTTTGGAATTAGTAGTTTACAATCAAGTAATTAGTTACATAAACTCAAATAACATCCTATGTACATACCAATCGGGTTTTCGTGGCAAACATTCGTGTGAAACGGCATTACAATTGGTGATTTCTGAGTGGAAGGAGTCGTTGGATAAAGCAGGGGTTGGAATTTGCGCTGTTTTCGTAGATCTTAAGCGAGCTTTTGAAACAATCGACCGTAAAATACTACTATTAAAGCTAAAAAGATACGGATTTGATCACACCGTCTTAAGTTGGATTGAAAGTTATACAACTAATAGGTACCAAATAACAAAAATGAATGGGTATTTATCTAAGCAAATACTAAATAACTTTGGAGTCCCTCAAGGCAGTGTTCTTGGTCCCTTATTATTTATTCTCTATATAAATGACCTTAGGAATGTGTTGAAGAAAATATAAAATCCATCTATTTGCTGACGACACCCTTATCTATTATGAAAATACTAAAGAGATGGTAGCTACTGTAAACTTAGAATTAAAGGTTTTGACAGAAAAATTTAAAATCAATAAACTTAAGGTAAATGAATTGAAATGTAAATGTATGTTTGTGGGTAATAATTATTTGTACAACAAATTTATCAGTTTAAATCTTGATATTCTAATAAATAATGAAAAAGTTGAGCTTGTTCAGGAAATAAAATACCTAGGTCTAGTAATTGACCGGGAATTGAAATTTAATAAGCACATTGAATACATATAAAAAAAAATTGGCAAAAAGATAGGATTTTTCAGTAGAGTTGCTCCTTTTATATCAATGTCCACAAAGTTAACAGTTTATAATACACCAATATTGCCTCACTTTCTCTATTGCAGTTCAGTGTTATATGTGAGTTGTACAAATTTTAGTAGGTTGCAGGTTCTTCAAAATAGGGCAATGCGAGTAATATTAAGATGCAACAGGTTCTCAAGTAGTCAAATGATGCTAGATACATTGAACTGGCTTAACATTGAACAATTTCTTTACTTCCAAACTATGACTTTTATTTTTAAGATGATTAATAATATTTTACCGGACTATCTAGTACGACAGTTATTGCCTGTTACTGAAGTACACCTACGTAACACTCGTACGGCAATTACAAATAATTTTAATGTGAAAAGAACAACTAAAAGTAGTACTATGAAAAGTTTGTTCCACAAGGGAATTGTACAGTTCAATCTTCTTCCTCATGAAATTAAGGCCAGTAAAACTGTTAAACAATTTAAATCTCAACTTTTATACTTAAAGAAAAAACTGCTTAGTAACCTACGAGTAGTTAAATTGTTCTCAATGCAATTTTTGTTTAGTTAAGTTATTTTCAATGCTATTTTTATTTACTATTGTATCTTTTTTGTATTATTATATTATTCTGTCTTGTTGAAACCATACGTCTACTATGTTACTATATTGTGTATTAATTGTATTTACTATATTCTTTAGATAAATAAATGAATTTATTATTATTATTATTATAAATGTGCTATTTCTTAATCCCCAGTTAAAATAGTCAATTATGTGATATTATCATTGAAACCTAATGGCCACATAGGTGTACATTTATTTTTGAAAAAAGTAACGGCAAAATTACAAAAAATACTACATACTCTTTTATTAAGAGTTTATTCAACTTAAAAAATATTATTATTATTAAATATTAAAAATATTTTAAATAATTTAAAAAAACTCTTGGGTCTGAAGAGGATATACAGAAAATATATGGCTCATCACAAATATGGTAGAACAGATAAGTTTAGTGTTGCTAACATGCGTTTAAGAGCAACCATAAAATAGAAAATAACAATTTAAGATTAATTAGGAATATAACAAATACTAGACAGGGGCATTTGAAAGCTTGTAAATTACAAAGTGTAAAAATAGCATGATTAGTGACAGAAGGTCAATCCCATACAGTCCACTCTATTGGTTATTGAATCACGGTTTACCGAACCGTAATAATGATTTAAGTATAAATAGGATACATTGTTAGCATGAGGTTAGTTTTATTCATCTCCAGATGATACCAACTTGTTTGGTAAAACGCGCGTCGAATGCAGTATATGGTATTTTGTGGAAATTCACATCAAAAGTTCCAACCCACTTCAAGATTGTAAATAGAATAACAATTCTCTAGAATGTTTTTAGTTCCCGTTTTTCAATGCTGTCAATTAGTGACTTCTCCCATTTCACATTAACCCATAGATAATTTTGCTAACTAGGCATTGAAAAACCGAGTCTTACGGCAACGTATACTCTTTGGGTATTAATGCTGAGACGTTCTCGGTTTTTTCCTGGTGTGCCTATAAGGATAGAACAATAATTTATCGACACCGAGATATATTAAAATATCAATAAAATTAAAACTCAGATACACTGAACTGATTCTGCGGTTGGCTCCTTGTGAAACATATTTTTCTGGACCCGTTATGTGGATGATGTGTTTTGCATTTGGAAAGGTACGGAAAGGTAGTTAAATAAATTCTTAGGTCTTCTAAATTCACTTAATCAGAAAATTCAATTCACATCAGAAATGGAAAATGACGAGGGTTTAAACTTTTTAGACATTAATATAAAAAATATCAATAACAGCTTAAAGTTTGACATTTATCGTAAACCTACTTGCACAGACACAATAATTCATAGTAAATCTAAACAATCATTGCAAATAAAAATGGCACCATTCCACAGCTACATACATCGTCTATTAACATTTCCATTAAGCGAAGAGAATTTTAAAAAAGAAGTTAACATAATCAAAGGAATTGCGAAAAAACAATGGCTATAAAGAAAACCTAATAGATAAACTAATAAAAAACAAACAAAAGAAAACTTTACGTAAAGAGTTTTATGTCTCTTCTTCTCAGGAATGCAATAAGAGATATAAATGTATTAATTATAGGCCTAAGATCAGCAATAGAGTTAGTAATAAACTGAATAAACTGGGATGTAGAAAAATTTCAGTAAATAAAAATAATTTAGGTAAAATGTTAATTAATAATAAAAACAAAACTGAAAAGCTACAAAAAACAGGAATATATGAGTTAAAATGTAGTGACTGTGATGCTATATACATTGGACAAACTGGACGAAATGTAAAAAAGCGATTCGAGGAACACAGGAAATCTATTGTAAACAATGTATATAGTACGGGCATGTTAACACATTGTATAGAAAACAGTCATTTTATAGATTTAATTAATATCAAATTACTCCATTCGGAAAAGAGAGGAAAGAAACTTGATCTATTAGAACAATTAGAAATAAGTAAGGCTGTTAAAAATAATAAAAATGAACAACAAATTTTTACCGGCCACCATATTTTAAATAAAATAATTTAGATTTAAAAAATAAAGTAAATCAACTTATAAAAACATAATTTACAATAGTTTTATAGTAGGTACTAGATGTGGTTATATAAGCAATGAATACAAATTTTACTGTTCAGTATTCCCTGTACTCTTGACAAAGGCCTAAAAAGCCGAAACACGTGTAGAGTTTCTAATAAAATATTTTTGGAGTATTAAAATGCAAATTTCTTTCATATATTTAAAAAAAAAAATAAAACTCAGATTTAAAAAAAATTAATAAAATTAGTATTTGCTTAAATCGAATTTGCATTCCATACTTTTCTCGAAACTGTCCCGTATTATTCTTTTTATTTCTATTTTAAAAATATATCAGAAAATCCAAATAACTGTAAAACATCGTATACACCTAAGTATAACATATTTTACATAGAGTTATACATTATTTCATGTACTAGTATTCTAAATAAAAGATGCCTAGTCCGTTTCTTCCCAATTTTCTCTTTCGGAAAACTTATTTTTCCTTGAATGAAGGATTTCTATTGGCAAATTTATGTATGGATAAAAGGATAACGTTTATGTGTATAGAAAGATCTTGTGAAAATATTGCTCTAGAGGGTTAGTTTTTGCTGAACTTGTGTTTTGTTAAAAATGTATTCCGATACTGATGTGAAAGGAGTTACATTATTGCTTGTTTCCTATAAGGATTTCTTAGATATCGGTTTAGTTCCACTATTTTTATTTCTATGCATATACCAATTGAAAACTAAACATGACGGCACATATAAAAGTAAAATTTGATGAATTTTGAATGAATTTTAAACAGCATGTACAGTATAGGGTGTCCCGGAAACAATAGACTACCACTGACAGATGATGAGAGCTACCGTTTTTAGGCTCATCAGTTGGCGCCACTGACGAGTAAGGTCACTGTCAAAAGTTATTTTTAGGCGCGGAACAGGTTTTATAATTATTTTGTACATCAGTAAATAAAAAAACTTGTTAATTATACCTCACTGTTGTGCAATTCCATTTTGTTCGGAAACAAAAGGTGGATATTTGCTTTCGAGAGAAAAACTCGCGTAAAATAGTGGTTGGTAGCGATGCGCAGGGATAACTTTCTCCTTCGAAACATTCGTATGTTTGTAAGGAACATTTTAATCCTGACCATTATGCGTTACCAAAGGAGTGTACTACAGAAAATCATAAGTAATAATCATGCATATTCATTTTCATCATGCTCATGCTTGATATAACCTAACTTTAATGACACAAGACACCTCTGATAGGTACAATAATTTCCTTACTGAGCAAATAAATTACTACTTCCCCCTTCTGCCATTATTGTGTTAATGTTTTTCAGCTAATTTTTATAAAAATTACTAAAAACTCGCGTTAAAAAAGCCATAGTAAACATTAACGTTCAGTGACATGAACCTTACCCTACACAAGCGCTTCTCGTGGTGAATTCAAGCGCAGTAGCCCTCATTTCATAAGATTTCAAAAATCCAAAGCAACCTCATATTATTTAATTGCAACATTTGCGATCGTCATTAATGATTTTATTGAAACAGCAAAGTATTTATCTTTGTACATAAGATGAATTAGATGTTATCACGACCTCCGATCAAAGAATTACTAGATATATAATTGCTTTGTTCCAATACATCATTTGTTTTCTTCCGACATAGTAATATTAAAATATTTTAAATTTACTACTGTGTCTTTTGAATGTAATGAGCCCTCACTTTTGTAACGAAATTGCAAGCTATTTCATTCCAATTTGTTGTTGTCCACGATGAATTAAGTTTCTACAAGTCTAGTCCAGATGGCGCCACTGATTTCTACTGAAATAGTTGGTTTTGCAGATTTTTGCACTAAATATCTATCTATCTTTATTGCTCATATTCTACTCTCAAATGTTTGTCGCTTTCCAAACCATAATCGAGTTTAGGTAGCAGAATACTACGGTACTTCTTCCTTTTTACTAGTGTAGCGTTCAGAAGGAAACCATCTTTAGTTCAGCGGTCTGGTAAAATCATATGTTTTCTGGTATTATCGTGTGATTTTATGATCATCATTATTTAAAAAGTTGCTATATTGATTTAAAGTACCTTTGAGGTAATTTTCATAATAATATCGTACCGTATTTATCTTAATTTACGCCTTGGGCGAATTTTCTTTTCGGTGATCAGTTCACCTTGGTTGTTCTTTGGAACAGCCATCATTAATATTGATTAGTATCGATTTATCGTGCCTTGTTGGCAATTTATCTAATATCTCTTTGATATTGTAATAATTCCGTGCTAATATAAACAAACTTTCGGTTATTGTAAATTTTAGATTTACTCGGCAACGGATGAGCAAGAATCTGCAAAACCAACTGTTCCAGTAGAAATCAGTGGCGCCATCTGGACTAGACTGGCAGAAACTTAATTCATCGTGGACAACAACAAACTGGAATGAAATGGCTTGCAATTTCGTTACACTTTGAATGTGAATTAACTAAGACTCTAAAATTTTGGAAAAATTAATCTTTATTTCTTGGACATATGTTAATATCCTGTAAAAGTTGAAACTTTATATTTAAATTTACAATACAGGGTGTGTTTCGGAAACATCGCATTATTATAACTAAAGATGCACCCTTTTTTTCGCGATCTCTGGACACATTAATGCTTAATTACGTATAACTTCATGAATTAAGATATTCGAACTAAATTTGGAGTGTTTTAGAAACATGTCTATTTTCACACTGTAAAAAAAATAAAATAAAAAATGATTTGAGGCATCACTGTACATTTTAAATGAAGTCATTTGTAGGTATATTTTTTTACAACAAATAGGTTCCCATGTCTGGAGAATCAGTATATAAAGAATATCAACAAAAAATCCAAGATTTCCTTGTGGAATTTCGAGGAGAGATGGAAGGGGAATGTAATGCGTCATAGTGTATGCCGTGTTGTGAGTCATACTTTGTTGTGTTCATTTTATAATCGTTTTGTGTAGTTATTCGCTATTATTTCGATATTTTGCTTATAGTTATTATTAGTTATGTTATATTATATTGTTATGGACCTCTTTTTTTATAGTTTTTACGTGATTTTTTGACATTTTAAGTGACATTTGTATTATTATATAAAGGACAATATTTGGTTTAAATTACATTTATTTTGAGAAGGTATGTACAATAAGATGAAGTGTATTTATTTTGAGGAGAAGAAATTTCCAGTTAATAATAAATAATCGTTTTAAAATGACCGAAACTATATGCAGTGTGGCTATTTGTAAGAGAAATGCTGAGAGGGCAAAGAAGAGTGGAGAAAAATATTCATTTTAATTAGGAAAGAGTGTATTAGAAAATGTTAAAGAAAAGGAAAATTTAACCCCGATAATAAAAGACTTTGCAATAAACATGGTACAATTGATGATTTTGAAGGTGGAATAAAATCAAAATTGATGAATGTATTGCAAAAAAAAGAACTAAAAAAAAACTGGTATGCAATATAAAATTTACCAACTGAAAAATAATTTTTGGCTAATTTTATTATGTTTTGGCTATTCCATCACTTAATTTGTTGCCTGAAGCTTTGACAAAAATGCCCAGTCCAACTGCAAGAGGTAAGCGTGTTAAAACTAGAGAGTGCAAAGAGATCGTTAAACAAATTTTAAGTCCATCATCGTCTATAGGAAATGTGGAAAACATTCCATCCACAAGTAAATGAAATCCCCAGGAAGGTGCATATGAGGAATTATTGCGTAATTATAATGTCCTCTTGCTTGAGAATGAAGAGTTAAAGAAAAATCTCAAAGAGAACGAAAGAAAAAATTCCTGAAAATCTCTGAAATGCTTGAAGAATTTTTATCAAACTTGCTGTGCATAATATGAGTACTTTAAGAGACCTCTTTGTTGTAAACATTTAGAGCATTTTTTTTAATCAACTCGCTGTATCTCCGAAATAAATGTATTGACAAAACATCATTTAAGCTTTTCGTCTTAATATAGGTTTGAGAATCATTTCCTGAATTTTTTCGATACATGTACTTAAGGATCACCCTGTGTATATTAGCTATAACATGTGAAAATCTCTGTTTTATCGGAAATCATAATTAATGAACTGGAACATGCCAGAAATATGATAAATTATAACATTTTCTAACTGGTTGGTCGGCATTCTTAAACCACCTTGTATAAACCTAATTTGGTATTTTCGTCTTTGCTCAAAACTATATCCAAAATTTTATTAAAATCGCTTTGGCCTTTTCAGAGATCAAGTGGGGAGTAAATAATCATCAAATTACAGAAAAACATATTTTAAAGACCATGTCAAAAAATTATATGTTGTAATCTGTGAAGATTTATTAAAGAAAATGGTTAAATTTGGTGATAATTTATAATTAAGCCTGGCCAAGCGATGGTAGATTCAGGGTCGGGCGCAATACCAATGCCATCGTGCGCTTGTTTACGATGACAATGATACGACACACTTCAGTTGTTATCTGTACTAATAAATAATAAATAGTGTTGAGCGTAAAGAGTAGACATCGACCGTACGCTGATAAAGTGAATAAATTTATCGGTGAATTTCCTGATTTATTCTATGATGGATGTAAAATAATTTGTAAAGTTTGTGAACAATACTTAATGTGCTGGAATAAATACGGCTGCAAAATTCATGTCAATAATAACCGGCATAAAAATAAAAAAATGGTGTGTCTTCTTTGGAACCTCAGTTTATGTTTGATTTACTGTTAATGCTGATTGCCTGTGATGTTCCTCTGCGCATATTGGATAAACCAGCATTTCGGGAGTTCTGGAATAAATACAATCCCCAGGTGAATTTACCAAGTCGTTCATCGTTACGTAGATATGTACCAAGTGTCCGTGAAGACATTTTAAATAGTATTAAATGTGCATAAAAATTACACGGCTGTGGTTATGTGTTGACGAGACGACAGATTGAAAAAAAATTCTATTTTAAATGTTATAGTACGTGTACTCGACCCTGTTAAACCAACATTTCCACTTTTACTAGCTAGCAAAAGATTAACTACGTGTACTGGCGAAACAATTACGCGGGTGGTGTTGGAGACTTTCGAAAAATTTGAACTGTCAACAAGTCAAGTGTTGATGTTTGTGACTGACGGTGTTGCGACAATGCGTTTGGTGGGCTGTTTTCTTCAAAGAGACGATTGTAGGTTTTTACATGTTACGTGTAAAGTGCATGCGTTCCATCTTGTAGTAGAAACGATTCGAAAATGTTTTCCAGAGGTAGATGCAGTAATAGCAAATACAAAAAAAGTATTTCTCAAATCTCCTAAACGGCTTCGAGCATTTCCCACACTGTGTATTGGTATTGCGGAACCACCAGAGCCGATTCTTACACGTTGGGGAACGTGGTTGAAGGGAGCTTTTTATTATGCTGAATATTTTCAACAAATAAAAGCTGTGATACTACAGTTCAACCCTAACGAGGCTGCAGCTATTAAGGAAAGCCAGACAAGCTTTCAAGATGTTTCCCTTGAAACAGATTTAAAAACTATTTATGACAATTATAGAGGACTACACGACGGAATAGAAAAATTGCAAAATACTTCGTTGTCGTTAGTGGAATCGCTGCAAATAGTGGACGACGTAAATACACAGCTACAGACTATGAATGACGCAAAAAGTAAGCTCGTTATTGAAAAATTCGAAAGTGTATTACGGAAAGATCCTGATTTTACCAAATTAAGACAAATTTGTGATGGTGCATCTACAGCTGCGTTAAGTGAGTTCACAGAGTGTTTTACTTATGCCTGTATCACTTCCGTAGATGTCGAACGGTCTTTCTCAAAATATAAATATATTTTTTTCACCACAGCGAACATCGCTTACTGAGACAACTGTAGAAACATATCTGATGCTATACAGTTATTTTAGAAGTGCTCCAGTTTGTGATAACGACAACCAAGCTACTTCATAAATCTGCTTAAGAAGATGAGTTTTGTATATATTTTTATAAAGTGTACCAGTATTAATAAAATTTATTTCCATTTATTTAATTTATTTATTTATTTATTTATTATTAGTTATCACTTAGATATACAATGTATATGTGTGAACGCCATTTAACAGTTTAATAATAATGTGCAGCACTAAGCTTACAAAATATAAGGAAATACATAGAAAAGAATTTAAAGCGAACGAAATAGTACAAAAACATACATCACAATATATAAAATATTGTTATTTTTATTATTGTACTTATTCAAGTATTATGATATGATGCATACCCAGTACGTCTCTGTAAGATCAATGACCTTGGCCAGGCTTAATTATAATCGACAGTATAAAATTTAATAAGACTAGTAGTTTTTATTTTGATCATGCACAAAGCAAATAAGGATAAGGAAATAAATGTACACAAGTTTATTCAATAATTAAGTATTTCTGTTCTTCAATTATTTTCATTATGAGCTATTTATAGTGTTCTTTCAATTATTAAGACATGTTAAATTAAATAATAGACATAAGTATATAAAAATTAACATAATTCATAAACTCTAAAGTTCTAAACGAAAGTATACCAATGTACGCCATTTCAATTCTGGCATACAGATTACGTATTCCCGCCATAAATTTTATTGGTCAAAAGTTAAGAGGTTATAGGGGACATGGTAGCCGAGTGGGTAAAGCGCTTATAGCTATTTACTCGGTACCGAATGTCGATGGTTCGAATCTATCCCGGAGCAAGTTGGAAATTTTATTTGTAATTTGTTTCGGATTAAGATAGGAGAAAACTGTCGATGCCCTAGATGTGGTTCGGAATCCACAATAAACTGTAGGGCCTCGTCTCTCTTTACTCAACACAAAGTCCTAGGATTTTCTGGGAGTTACTTTGGTGACTTGAGAGGCGATTAAGAAAACATTTAAGAAAACAAACATTCAACTTAGTCCTTTACGAACCTCGACTGATAGCGTTGCAAAGCAGGTACCAAGAGCTGCGACCTCTAGCTCTGGTGGGCTAAACTATGTACTGAATAAGATTTACAGGAAACAACTATTTGAATTAAACCTACAAGTCAATACAGGTCGGGGCTCTTGTCCGCTGAGTAGTCAAGTAATCAAAATTAATCTGCGAAAATTACACCTTCTTTTCAGAATTATAATTCTGAATAATTTTGAATAATTATTCAAGATCAAGATTTGTCAAAATATAGCTGACCACCCTGTATTATGCTTAATTCAACATTTATTTTAAATGTAATTCCTTCATTTATTATTTATGTATAATTTCCTTAAGAATTACAAATAAAGGATAATCGTTTTCCTTGTGGATACTAATTGAAGATAGATATGTCAGTCTTAAAATTTATTAGAACATCATGTAACCTTAATAACCAAATCTCGATCACCAGTTTAATAAATACTCAGATTTATTATGGAATGGTTGAAAATGTTAATTGCTGAACTTTTTTCATTGTAAATAATCACTAACCGCTTTTTGTCAGAAATAATTTAAAGCTATACTTCCTCTCTTGTTATGTATAGTTTGATATATTGTTTTCCATTATGTGGGTCACTCTGTCTCTCTCTCTCAAGCTCGGATTTATGGAGGTGAAGAGTAATAATCTCCCCCGGGAATTCCTGTTTTCCAAAGCTGCACTTGTATAGAATTAATGAGGTTTGCCAAAAACTTCAAAATTTAAATCATGATGAAATAATGGACGCTTTCTCTTATGAATGTGTAAGGTTAATAGATATTGAAATCATCATTATTAAATTGCACAACTGTGATTTATAAACTTATGGTGTAAAAATAAGTTATTTATATAACAAAATGCACTTTTGTGTCCTATTCATTAATTGTGTCACATATTAACGATCTTACTCTATTCATTTGAAATTCTAAACGTTCAACTCCCAATTAATGGCTACATTCGAATAGCCAATAACCTAAGATGTTTCAAGATAAAATATCTCCTTGTATAGATAGACTACTTGGTTCTATGGCTTTATTTTTGAGTTAGTTAAATAATTCAGATCAGTTTTTCCACAGTTAATCTAAATATGAAAACCGGAAAACACCTGAACATTGATCAAAGCAAATATGGTGGAAAGATCAAAAATTTCAAAAAATAAATGTATCTGCATTCAGGATAAGGTTAGAGATTAAGAGTCTCTAATTCTGTGCATAAAGTCCACTTTCTGTAGTCTTAATTAAAGGTAGATTTTCGTGTTGTTAAGTTAGCAATATTTGTTAGGTTATGTAGTGTCATTACCGGCATGACATAAGAAATTATAATTATATAAAGCAAATAATATTCTAAATAAATTTATCAAAAATAACAAGGATAAAAATAAAACAGATGATAAAAGTAGAGCCATTAGGTGTACATGTTGTACATATGGTACACTCTCCAAATATTCTATACATTGGGCAGACCTTATGAACGTTTGAAGAAAGAAGTACAGAATATAAAAGTTATGACAATGAAAAACAAGAGTGTGTGTGTGTGTGTGTGTTATACGTTTACTAATTCTAAGGAAAAACATTACTTGTCACTAAAACAACCGTTTTTGAGATATTTAAGGATTAAAAATTAACTGACTACTACACAGGGCACAGTATTTTCATTATTTGCTGACGCCATACTTGCATTTTAATAGTAAGCGATTACAGTCAAATGTTCATTATTAATATTGTACTGTTATTGTGCAATTAAATTTTTGTCACTACATTTTCTTACTTACTTTAACAGATTTGAAAACTTTTTTTTGTTATTTATAGTTTATGAATGGTTAGTTTACTTAAATTACATGTTTTTTCTATTAAAATTTGTAGTTTAAAATACAACGCAAGCCTATTTGTATATACTGTATTGTAATATCTAGTTAACTATTAATCCTTAAATATCACGAAAAGGATTAATTTTAGCAACCTCAAGCAAGTATATCTTTTTACATTGCATTAGTAAATACGTCATATTTTCAATTAAAAATGTGCGTACAGCTGTATATTAACTAAGCACATTTTACTTAAGCATATTTGGTTAAATCTTCATATTGTTACGTGTTTGCTATCCCCACAAACACCTATACTCGTAGATTCGTTGACTGAAAGTCCAGATAACACTTACACACTACTTTATTGACTAATTAATAATTACCAACAATAGATTAATGTCTGCCTTAACTATAATCACAACTAAACACTTATAAGTCTGTTTCTTATTTCTTCTTTACTCGTTCACTTTCAACTTATGACTGAGTCTCGGCCCACCGTGCGCCTTATTTATACATCCATTCACATGGTCTAGAACATTCCAGAATATTCCTGGCCGTTCTCGTGCAATTCCAGTCTCATCTAACCAGTCTACACAGTCCAGTGGAGTAACACTGCCCCCTCCTTAAGCCTGAACGTCCCGATCAGGCAATTTATTGTTCCCTGCATACCTGGCTAGTCTCTCTATATGCAAAACCTTCATATTTGATTTTGGACTTTGTTGAATTCGGTATACGTCGTCGTTTATTCTGGTGACAACAGTTTATGTCCTTCCAAAGGTGGTGAAGCTTCGGGGACCTGCCTTCCTTTCGTTCTGGGTTATGTAACCAAACCAATTCTCTCACCTGGTACCCTCCTGAATTAGCCTTAAGATCATAACGAGCCTTCATACGGTCACTTGTTATTGCAGTTCCCTCAAAAGGAGCCCTGGGGTCATATTGCTTATTTCTTATTTGTGACCCCATTCTTGCCGCGCAAACTTCCATTGGCGGCACCAAGCCTCCATATCTAGAAGACTGTTTAGCCAGTAGAAACGTTCTCTTATTTTTGTCAGGGTTTTGTTGATGCCAAATTGTCCGCCAGACGTTCCATTATGCACTTGCGGAAGTATATTTGCTACGTGACACCTGGGGATTACCAATTTCAAAGTAACTTTCCTCCCATCTGTTGTAACTCGGTTAATACGATCTGCATGGTTTTATCTGTCAGAGTCTCTTCCACAGCCATGGCTCGCACACTCTGGTCTGATTGTGTGGTGTCCTCAGAGGCAGCCTCAATCTCAAGTGCATGTCTCATGCCTCACTACTTCGCTTGTACCTGATGGCTAATTTAAAGATTCGTCTAACCTCCTGGCCCCTTACTCTATCAATAAACGCTCCAGCTGCCAACTGTTGCTGAAACTCTATTGGTGCATCAGGATAGGCTAAATGGGCTAGTCTCTTCACAGCAGCCTCGAACTCCTGGAGGCTTTCTCTGCTCCTTTGTTTGCGTGATTTCAGCTGAACCTGGTATACTTGCGCGAGATGTTGATCGCCATTTCTTAGTTCTAACGCCGCCTTCAGAATGCAAAAGTTTTGTTGCTGTGTTGCAGGAATTGTCTGGAGCAACTCTAATGTTGGGTCCCTCAGTGCTAATACCAACGCTGTTGCTTTCTCTTCGTCGTTCCAATTATTTGAACGTGCAGCTGGTTCGAACAGTCTCTTATATATTGAAAATGAACCTTGACCAATGAAGGAAGGGGTTGTAACCTGGTACCAGACGACAGGACTAACTGCTACTACTACTTCTCCTTCTACGATACTGACTTTTCCCTTAACTTCACTGACCTCTCCTTTAGTTTCACTGACGTCTTCTTTAACTTCATTAACTTATCCTACGACATACTTTTCCTGCGAGTTCAGTGACTTTTTCGTTAATATCTCTTTTAAATTTTTCAGTGAGGGCGAAAATGGCTGCCTGCTGTTCACCTAGGCTTCTTCTGAATTCTTCTCTTTCGAGTCGCCACTTTTTTTGATCCTCAAACATTTTTCTTAATTTTTCATGACGTTTTCTTTCTTTTTCTTCTCTTTCTTCATGTCGTCTTATTTCCAGGCCTTCCATTACTTTTCTTAAGGCATCTTTTTCTTCCTGTCGTCTTCTTTCCAGGACTTTCATCATTTTTCTTAAGGCATATTTTTCTTCCTGGCGTTCTTTCTTCTGTTCTTCCATTTGTTGCACCAATGCTGCAAGTAAGTCTTGTATTTGTTTCTCCGCCATGCTTCTTGTTGTTGGCATTAACTCACGAGACGTAAATTAGTTCAGAATTAAATTTATTACACTATAAAGTCTGTAAATGTTGTTATCACGTCTATTTTAATAATGGAATGTTCCAGAAAAGTCTCGAAACAGCACTAAAAAATCTTATTTAGAGTCTATATTACTTTTCTGTTGACGAAATTCACTTATCTCCAATAACTATGTAATGGAATGTTCAAGAAATTTTACGAAATGTCACTACTAAGTCTTGCTTTGAGTCTATAACCCGTTCCCGTTAACACAGTTCACGTATCTTCTGTAGTTTCTAAATAGAATGTTGTTTTCTCAGTCCACAATACGTTATTAATAGCGGCACTCACGTATTAACAGCTATTTCTAAATCTAATGTTCTAGAAACTCTCGATAATTCACTTTAAAGTCACTACTCAGTCCAGAAATAGTCCTCCAAACAGTGTCCAGTAGCTTAATTCTCCGTCTTACCACTAATTACTGAGAAGAACACTGTAGGACCTTTTCGAATATTTCAGAAATTTCTCTTCCAATCCACTTCCGACACCAAATTATAACGTGTTTACCATCCCCACAAACACCTACACTCGTAGATTCGTTGATTGAAGGTCCAGGTAACATTTACACACTACTTTATTGACTAATTATATAATTAACAACAATAGATTAATGTCTGTCTTAACTATAATCACAATTTAACACATGTCTCTTTCTTATTTCTTCTTTACTCGTTCACTTTCAACTTAAGACTGAGTCTCGGCCCACCGTGAGGCTTATTTATACATCCATTCACACGGTCTAGAACATTCCAGAATATTCCCTGCCGTTCTCGTACAATTCCAGTCTCATCTTACCAGTCCACACAGTCCAGTGGCATAACAATATTTTGAGAAAAAGAATCTCTAGTTATTCTATGGCCCATTCTTAATAACTTACCATGTACAGAAAGAAACAGAATATTTCTCTTGTTTATTTTGAAATTAAACTGGATGGTCAGAAATTGGTAAATACCTGTTAAAATTATTTATTCGTTTATATTAGCAACACGTAATTATTGGTTTAAAATATAACTACGCTTTTAATTTAAGCCACAAATGTGACACAATGCTGAATATATTTAAGACCGTGACTAGCTGATAACTATAAAAGTGCCACTTTCGTAGATACTAGGTTTGTTCTGACTTCTGAGGTTTGTTTGTAAAGCAGTTTCCAACTCAACCGTTTGAAACTATCAGAAGCATACGCACATTGCTGTAGAGATGTGCTTGTTCAATCAAAACGTTTTTTAAAGCAGAAATATCGTAATAACAAATGCATATCTATAGTCATAAAACCATTGCAAACCGTCTTTACGAACGAAGCTATTGTATTTTTTATTATTAAAAACTAGTATAGTCTGGAATAAAACATATATAAACAGTTGTTTTGCCCATAAAAAGTACGCCGCGAATGTAAAATTTGCAATTAAAATAACCTCAAAGCTGGGCTTATGCATTACGTAAATGGATATTTGGCCTGACTTACAAGCTTAATAAGGTTTAATTTATAATTTCGCGGCAACCATAAATACACATTTTATAGGATTTGCTACATTTACGAATTTTTTAATCTACTCTTATTAGTCTTATTACTAACCCAACTTGGTTTATGATTTTAATATTCTACGCCTTACTACTTTGCACCGGGACATATTTTATCATTTTATGAAATTTGGCAGGTCTGCCGTACGATATTAAATAAAAGAGCAACTTTGTGTAATATACCTACTCGATCTGCTTCCCTATTAGATTTACACACGGTTTGGAACGAAATATGATGATCTTTCAAAGAAAATTTATTTATAACTAGTAAAAATAAATTGATTGTTTAAAAAAAAGGACAAACAAAACAGTTAGATGAGAAAAAGATTTGAGGCCTGTCACACACAGAGTACAAAACTACATACACTGACTGGCATAAAAAGTGACACAGGAAGAAAAATTGGTATATTTTTAAATAAAATTTTTTCTCTGTGTACACAAAAGATGTAGAATCATTTGTTTTTTATTCTTGCAGCTTTTTTGTTCATTTTCTCTTCCCAATTTTTTCTTTTCCTTATCATTTTAGAAACTGACGAATTTTAAATAATCACTATGAGAAATCTTTCTTTAGTATTGGCCTGCACTCTGCCGATTGTTTTAAGCGTTGGTAGGATTTTCAAAAATTTCTATTGGTTCGAACAACAATTCACCAAGTGAATTATTTTATTTTTTTGGGATGATGATGTCTTGGAAATGTTTGTTACCTTTTCAAATACGTATGTTACCAACAAAAACAAAACCGGAAATATAACTAAATATGAATTGGAGACTTTCCAATTTCTTTGGTATAGTTTATTCAATATGAATTGAACCACTTCAGTCTAAAGTGTTTATACTAGGAGGGCGCATTTCCACTCTCATTGTCAAAGAAATAGAGCGCAATTCGTGTTTGTATTTATTGAACGATACCTCTACATTACATTCGATATGAGAATGTGGCAATGCAGAGGACCAGATGTGAAACTCGGGCGGTAGTGTCCGAACTCTGACAAATTAAGTCGTGATTTGAATAAATAGACTACAGGACTAGTTGTTTATATTGACCGTACAGTGCAGTTCATGTAATAATTTTGGATAAATAGAATTATTTTCTGTGAAGTATTTATAGCATTTTAGCGATCTTATTAAGTGGTTTTAGTAATATTTCAATATCTGCATTAATTATTATTATTACCATGGCTTTTTGGGGGCCCTTTGAAACGCATGAAAATAAATTATCTGAAGAAAATATTGAACCGGTGGCGCCGTTAATTAAAACCAGTTCGGAGTTTAATAAGAACAAGGATTTACATGTTCAATGTCACCGTCTTATTTTAAATATTTATGAATGTTTAAAGAGAGAAAATATTGAAACAACAGATAGGGATATTGTAAATAGAATTCATGAATTAACTAAACTTTCGACTTCTACGATTTATCACGTTATTAAGGAAGGGGATGTTATAGATCCCAAAATTTCTTCCTGTTTGTCCGATGTATACTTTAGGGCATGTACCACATGTAAGCTTATAGACTCCACTTTTTTGTTCTTGTTTAGTTTTATCTTTATTGTTAATAACACGCTAGGAAAATTCATTAAAAACAATAAAGATAAAACTAAAAAAGAACAAAAGAGTGGAGTCTATAAGCTTACATGTAATACATGCCCTAAAGTGTACATCGGACAAACAGGAAGAAATTTTGGGAAAAGATTGTCCGAACATAAACGTAGTTTTAATAATAATAAATTAGATTTGACGTATGCCAGCCATTTGTTAGAGGAAAATCATTTTTTTAATAATAATTTTGATATTTTACACACAGAAAATAAAGGATTAAAATTGTCATTGTCACTGCTAGAAATAGTAGAAATCAATAAATTAAAAAACAGTGATATTATTTTAAATGACCAACTAGATTTAAACTGTTCACCACTACTAAATATTTTCTAAATTATTATGTACTTTGGTTAAGTTTATTACTTGTCCATTTTATTACCCTAGGTTAGTCTGTTGATACGCATATATCGGGTGGCCATGAGACTAGGGCCATGCTTATATATCTTTCAGTTAAGAACTGATTTAGACGAAATTTGGTACAAAGATATTAAACCAAATTTTGGATGGACATGCAGATATAGTCAAAATGGCCGACTTATACTTTTATACTTTTACTAAATTGTAAGATATGTAATACTCCTTTTAGTTTGATAAAATAATAGTTAGCCATGGAAGACAAAGGTGTCTAATGTCATGACATTAAAATAAATTCAGTTTTAACTTCATCTAATTTTCATAGTGCATTTAATGGTTTCTTCCCAAATGGAACATAATAACCAAAATCGTTATTCTCGAAATGAACAAATCAATATGATATTGAAATACGGGGAATGTCACAAAAACGCTATTAATGCAAGTGTGCTGTACGCTGCTCGTTTTCCTTTAAGGCGGCATTTACCAAGAACTTATTTTAGAAAATTGGAAATAATATTAAGAAACGAACCAGCTAATCAAAACCACAACGAGTTTATCGTCAATAAAGAGGCAGAAATTAACGTATTGGCTTATGTTCAATTTTCTCCATCAGCCTCACTGCGAGAATTAGAAAACAAATGCAACGTGAGCAAGGAAAATGCCAGAAAAATATTAAAAAAAACATAAATATCGCTCCTATAAATATAATTTACGTCAACATTTATATGAAAACGACTCGGAAAGAAAACTAGAATATTGTCATTGGTTTTTGCATAATCAAGACTTAAATAATAATTTTGTTTCAAAGATACTGTTTTCAGATGAGTCTAGGTATATTACCAATGGTATGTTCAACAGAAATTATACAAGGCGGTGGGCTCAAGAAAATCCTAGATTGTTGAGAGAAGGTAATTTCCACGAAAGATTTGGATTCAACGTCTGGATAGAAATTATAGGGACAAGAATTATTGGACCTATATTCTTCGACAGATCGTTAATAGCCTAAGATATGTTAGATTTTTGGAACGTGATATTGAAAATGATATAAATAATTTACCCCCGAACATCAGAGAAGACATGTTCTTTCACCAGAATATGGCAAGACCTCATAATGCTGCCATTGTTCAGCAATACCTGGATGACGCTTATGGACAGACATGGATTGGAACAAATGGTCCAATTAGGTGGCCAGCGAAATCACCTGATCTGACTGCTGTAGTATACCCTCGCTTGGTAATAAAGAATTTAATCTTTTATTCACCAGCTGATGAAGCCACTGTGTGGCGAAACAATCGTCATGTGACAATTAAATTGTGAAAATCAAACGTAAGTATATTTTGTGTTAATTTCTTTTGATTCTCTTTGTAATTTTGCATTATAAACTGTTTTCTGTATTTTCAATAAAAATATAATACTTATTGTCTTTTCAAAAGGACAGGTGTTTTCTTTACATCCAATACATTTTTTTCAAATATTGTTCTTATTGTCACCACCAGAGTCTTTTTGATGATTTTTGAGACAATAAATTCAAGACAGAAAAAAAAATTGAAGGCATACCGGAGAGATTCTAGATATTTTCAAAGCTTCAGGAAAAGTGAACGTTTCAAGACACATATTAAGGCGTGTTATTACAAAGAATGTTATTCTGAAAAGTATTCGTTTTGTATTTATTAAAAACCTGCAATGCGGTTACATCCTAAACATGATTAGAAAGTAGCTTGAGTTTCAAGATAATATATAATTTTAAATGTAACTTCAAGAAAATGTTAGGGTGGAACTTCGCCTCTATGACATTATTCATGTTTTCCTGAAAACTAACTTTAAATTTCTTTAACTAAAAACTCTCTGTGTAATAATTTAAAGTTGCGAGTATAGCGACTGGAAGAACGCGGGGGTCGCTACAACATGATGCACTTTGCATGTTATTGATATAAAACCTCACACAAGCACAAAATTCGGAAACCTCCGAACGTAATATAAATTTAATGATCCCAAAAGTTAGTTGCCAACTGTGCCAACCGCGGGTGATGCTGAAAATCACGCTGAAAATTGTAAATTTAGGTAAACGTTAGTTTGATCTCTTTTGTTGCTCCTAGAGTTTCAAACGAAAGCACAGCACTCGTTATCGATCTGTGCAATATTGGGAATATAAATCAGCCCCGTTTTTGTGATTATAACGTCCATTTTATTTCACCCAGGGATATAATAAATTAAATGATTCTGACACTGTTTCATATTTCTTGATGAATTTTATGAGATAAATTCGAAATTTGCTGGATATTAAGGTGAAATATGGTAATTGTTTGGTTAAATTTCTGTACTGAACCGGCATGAGAAATAATATTAAAATTGTCATTGAAATTAGATTTTAAGAAGACATTAAATATAATTCTTGAAGTACACCATCAAATTTAATTAAAGAACATACTTGAATATACAGAGTGTCCTCATCTAAACCGATATTGGTATATCGCTTATCTTAAGCGGAACTCTTGCTTATTTTATTAAGGAGCTGGTATACAAGAACGAAAAAAATGTGGAGGGTAATAATATGCACCTAATAGAAGAAAACAAAAAATGATGTTTTTAGTGTGTACATCAAAATTATGTAATAGGGTGTTTGACAATAAATTATTAAATTATGTGAATACGATATTTTACCGAAAACGAATCAGAAATTATCGGTTTGTATTCACAAAGACACGAAATTGATTTTTTATTTAAATTTTAAAATTGCAATTTTTTTGTCTGTGAACTACGTCGCAAGACGATACCCGCCATTATGGTTTTAAATGTGACGTCACTCTTGTAGTAAGCAAAACCCACAATTATCTTAACGTGACTGCTTTGTGAATATTTGGATTGATTTCGTGTTGTTTTTTCAACTTTATGATAATTAATCATGGAGGGCGATTTTTAAACGCGGATAATATGAATTTGCCAAGAATTGACACAATAAGGGTGGTTAAATTCTTTGCGACTAATCCTGATTTCTGTTCTGCCGAATTTAGGAACATTAAAACATCTGTGCAAGTATATAATATTTGTTTACTTCTAATTTTAAAGCTAAGTAGGTACTTATGTTTATAAAGTAGGTAATTAGAACATGATTTATTAAACAATCTTCAACATAACCTCAAAATTACAAACATGACAGGCTCGTGTTTTGCGCCAATTTATATATTTAAAATTATAAATGCAATTTCATTTAAGCGAAATAAAAATTCCTGTGGAATACTCCTACTACGATATGAACATTTTAAGATAATTTAAAAATAAGAGTCAAATAGCCTATTAGTTCTAAATTTGGTAAACACAAAAGCCGTATCTAAAATTACCGATCCATTCAAAATTATTTCAGTTCTTTCAGTTTTTAATAAATGAATATAAATAATAAACCACTTTTTTCCTACATGTCATTCACAAAGAAGCTAATGCACTGTTAATATTCAAAGCCTAAGTTATTTTGACAAGAGTTAACAAGAATTTGTGTTATGTGTTCAGATACTGATATAATATGTACTTGTGATACTTATTAATTTGAGAATTATAGGAGAGCAAAGAGAGAGAAGTAATAAGTTGAGAATAATCAGTAAGGAATTGTGAAAGGAGGCATTGCATTAATGGTTTATGACCTCACATTCCCATTTAGTGACAGTAAAAAAAATTATTTACGTTAAAATAATCCAGTAAATTTTTTATTACCAATATTTGAAATTTATTTGAAAAAGAAACAATTAAAATTATAACAGGACCCGCAGAAAACGTTAGTATTATTTGATTCTTATAAGTGCTTACTGGTTGGGCTGACGTCATATGCTCGCAGTTCAGTGGCTTCTGCGAGGTCCATTGTACGTACTGCGTCGGCAGAACGACGCTCGTAGTACCTTATTTAGAATATTGCGGTTTACAAGGGTTAATATTTATTACGTAATGAAGAAATAGAATAAAGTTTTCAGAAAGGCGATTCGTATAATTTGTCTCATGTAGTCATCATTATGGCGATTTTCCAACAACAAATAAAGATTTTAATCAATGGCAATCGGGTGATGTAAAGGTATTTATTTATTAACTTTATAATGTGTTACTTGATTGTTTTCTAAACATTCAACAAAGATCAACAACAAATAGTATTTGTGGAACACAGACAAGGCGCCTGCTAATTTTATAGGCATAGTAGTTTGTATACTGTGTGTTTCAGAAATATTATGCGAAACTTCAAATGTATAGTATGGACCAAAATAAGCGTTGTTAGAAGGTTCGTGTGTAATTTGGACATAAAATAATAACTACTATTTATCTATATTGACCGGTTTCTGCATTTAATATATGCCTTCATCAGAATCTACAATGAATGTAATACAAGTAATTTAATGATTTGAGACAGCGTCAAAAATACACCAATATAGCCAGATATTTTTACACCATAACACGGTTTCGGCAATATCAGATAATTCATATAACATTTTTAAAAAACAATTAAACAGTGTATATAAAAAATGGTCTTTTTTATAAAATGTACAAATACTTTAAAACAAAATTGCGATCATCCAGCAATTTATATTGATACATTGTACTGATTCTGCGGTTGGCTAGATAAAATAAATAAAACAGAAAAACTACAAAAGACAGGTGTATGAACTAAAATGTAGTGACTGCGACGCTATATACATTGGCCAGACTGGACGTAACATGAAAAAAGTCTATTGTAAACAACGTATATAGCACCGGCATGTCAACACACTGTATAGAAAACAACCACTTTAAAAATATGGATAATGCAAAATTACTTCATTCCGAAAAGAAAAGCAAAAAAATTAAACTTACTAGAAATATTAGAAATTAAGAAAGCTTCCAAAAATAAAAAAACGATTACAAATGAATTCGCAGGTCACCACATTTTAGATAAAGTAATTTAACTTTTCTAAAAAATTCCAAATCTTTCAAACCATTTTTATTAGTATAAGTTGCCAGATGTAACATGCAATATATAAGCAAGGAACACAAATTATAATTTAGTACCTCTCATCTGTATTCTTGAAAAGGGCCTAAAAAGCCGAAACACGTGTAGAGTGAAAATATAATTTTGAAACATTTAAAAGCAAATTTTCTTTGTTTATTTAAAATGTTTATATTGAGATTAAATTTTACATATTCTTCTTCTTCTGCCAAAGTACCTAATAAATTGAACAACACTAGATCATTTAAGACAGATCCAAGGTATACATTGTGTTTCTCAGCCTGTTTAGATGAAGAAGAATACTTTAAACTCACATATACCCTGCTTCATATAGGTACTTTTTTAAATACCTATTAAAGTCTACATATTACAAATAATTACCAAATCTACTACCCATATCTATCATACCAATTGACAACATCTCCACAAGTTTACCCATAAAATAGCTAAGATGGAATCAACTAAAAACATGATTCCATTTTAATCTAATAATTGTTCAAAATTCCGCCCTCGAACCCACATTTTCCACACCTTCGGATAATTCATAGGCAGCTCTTCTAATTAAATTCTGCGATAAGTTTTGAAATGCATTTCTTACTCTCTGCATACAATCTTCAATAGTTGTTAATGGACTCTCATAAATTTTATTTTTAATAGTTCTCCAAATAAAATAAACTAAAATTTATAAATCAGCCGAGCGAAGAGGCCATAGGTCCATTACTGGCGATCCATTGATCGTAAAAAGTTTCTTGTAAAAAAATTATTTATCAAATACGCGTTATAACGCTCGGGTTTCCCTCGTTATTTATTTTTGTTTTTGAATAAAACGCACAAAGAAAATAAATACATATATTTCATATATATATATATATAGCAAAAGACATCTAGGGCGTGGTCAACAAGTAATAACCTGGTTAGTATACAGTACATAAACAAGTATATATAATTCAGAAAATATCCTAAAGGCAAATAATAAGTCTTTTCCGTAATTTCAACAGTCTATTTTAGGGCGCCACCCGCCTTTCTTTTTATATAAAGTCTCGGAAAGTACATATTGCAAAAGTCTAAAAATCTACACTCACTAGGGCCGTAGAAAGGGGGAAACAACGGTTACCTTTCAATAAAGTTTATAGCACAGTTCAAGATCAAACCAAACTCTAGGGGGCTTTCTCCACCTCTAGATATATCGGCAAATCTGCCTTTTGAAGCCAGCTTTAATTTTTAAATAGGTACCTATTTTAATAATAATAATACGAAGGGATCCTACCTTCTCACACAGCTTTCTACGTAGTAACTACTTTCCCATAATACATAGCTTCACCAGAACAAATCGTGAAACCAGCTCAGCAACGTACACTTACTTGCTCAAAGTCTAACTCCAGACTGCTCCATAAAATATAAGATAACGTAGTACAACGTAAGAGACCATAAACACACATCTGCTCGAGACCGTGGCCTCTCAGCCTCTGCTCCCGAAACCTTACTGTTCTCGTTCTAGCGTCCCCCTCGTCCCTCACACAGCGGTGTTCGCGCGGGTGCACTAGAGGTCCAGTGTCGCACACATTATCAAAGATTTACAAATTTACAAATCTACAAATTTAATAAAAGTCGGTTCTAGAATTTGTAAGGTTGACCTCCAACCAAATTATGCAATTAGCATTAAATAAAACGAAAGTTAATTAAATCTAGAAATGAACCGTTACAGCGTTATGTGGGGGAGCACCGTCGTCCTGATGAAAACTGTTTCTATGTTCGGCGAGAGATAAATTTTCTAAATAGTTTTATTAAAATTTTGTAAAATATTCTAGATAGGTATCTATCTCCTAAAGAAAAAAAAATTAACTATACATATATTAGCAGAAGAAGAAATCTTTATAACTTACTGTTAAAATTTTCCTCATAAAATTCTAATACCACCACTCTATCGTTTCTTATGGCACAGTAAACATTAAACTGCCAACTTTCCTGAAAATGTCTCTCCCTGAATACATGAGGATTCGAATCACTCCAATAATGCGAATGGTGTCGATTAAAAAGTCCATTTTTGGTAAATTTAGCTTCATCTGACCATACAATATTTCCCAAATAAGAATCGTCGCCTACAGACCTTATTAGAATAAATTCACAAAAATTTTCTCTTAGGAAATCTGTTTCTTTTAATCGTTGAACCATTTGGAACGAAAAACGGGTAAAATTTATGTTTAATTAAAATTCTGTGAACTGAATCCTTGCATAGTCCCGATTCCAGAGCAGCGTTAGAAACAGTAGATAACATTTACAAACTACCCTATTATAATATATGTATATTTATATGTATATTATTACACTATTATATGCAATATTCTGGCCTACTATATTTACGATTATATCATTTATATTACCAGCATATTTTTTTTAGTGTATGTAAATTAACAGTAATGTTATCTATTACTATAACTCGGAAGTTATCGATTATCAAAATTTTTACAAAATGAATAAATATTGCAGATAAATGTTTCATTAGTAAAGTTCAAATATTTTACATTTGTTAGTTTGAACTAATTTGTATATGTTTGAAAGTATGCTTCAATTTGTGCAAATATTATTCACAGTTGATGCATTATTGATGTATAGTTGCATAGAGCAAGTCTGGACTACCATTATATTAATTATGCATACAATGTTTTATTTATAGAATTCACAGAATTTGGATGCAACTCGAACAGTTTTTCAATAAGTTTTGTTACCATTGTCAATATTTTTATTATTCTCTTTAGTAAATTTAAGAAAAATGAAATAAGTTGATCTTTTTTTTGCAGAAAAGTAAATTTGAAACTTCATTATCAATGGCGTACTTAGATTCCAGCCATTTGCAACTCAAAACGAATAATTTTTTAAATATTATTCCAAAAAAGTAAAAAACAAATTTTCAGAGATTTTATTTTCACACTGAAATTTAAAATAATAATTATGCAGTGAAGGTACAGTGCGCTTCTGAGATATAGGCTAAAATTTTTGTATTTAAAATTAATTTTGCAAGTCAGAAATTACCTAACTAACAGGGCCATAAATAAACTTATATTCTCTGTTATACCACATGCGGGACAATCAAAAATGAACTATTACAAGTCACTAAAATTGAATGTCAGATTTGATCTTTCACATATACCAATTGCGTTTTGTTTTCAAGATAAGATCTTAGAAGGTTGCAAACACTCATTCTATACCGTTCAACATCTCTGTGATTTATATATTCAGAGGTGTTGCAATGTCCACACAATCATAACACATCACATGGGCCCACCTTAAAGCTCCTGCCATATCACCAAAAACTTTCCCTTCCTTTCTAATTTTTATTTTTTATTGAATGTTTATTGGTTAGAATATTCTACTTCAAGTTTTTTCTTTGTAATAGAGTCAAACATTCCAAAATACTTCTTTGTAATATTTTCAACTCCAGCCCTGTATACTATAACCGTATAGCTTTTAGTTGTATATCTAGATAAGAATCTTTCCGATTCATCGGTTTAACGACATTACTGCAAAGTTTGTAGGCGAGAAATCACTTTGATAACTACTGTTGTCAGTGAACAAGATTAAAACAGAACAATATAAAGTGCATCACCATTAATGGTGGTTACTTCGCAAATACAAACTTACTCCTCCAGATATGCTTCAACTTAAACTTAATATTAGTAACAAAAAAATATATCATTTTTTGTTATATATTTTATCCCTTTTATAAGAGAATATTAGTGAGCTGAATTTTCGGTACAAACGTTTCTATCATTTTCTAAATTTCAATGAGGGACAGTCCATTCAAGTAAAGTGATTTTGTAGACTTGACCTTTTTTTAAAAAACTGGAGATTTTGCTATTTCTTACTTCGATCTTATCTAGCTTTCCTAGACTACACCCAGAAATCTACTACATCATAATAACATATTTATGAATATACACGGTGTTTTCTAAAATCAGCGACGAACAACAAGAGATTCTATGACCCAAAAAAAAGACAAAAATTGTTATAAATTATTTTCCGAAAATGCTTCCTAACCGAGATACAGCTTGTTGAAAACAATTTTTTTGCTGTTTTTCAAAATTTGCCAAAAATGTTAAAATTTATTAAATTGATATATGGCACATTCAAGTGTCTAATTAAATTTAATTAATCAGTCTGAGGCAACTGGTTCAATCCAGTACTGTGAAATATTTTAAATCAAGTTTAATTTAATCAGAAGTGCACAAGCAATCATTGGAGACAAAATTTAAAGATGCAACATTGTTTATAGAGATATTAAGAATTTTCTTAAATAAAACACATATATTTACAGCACACGTTACTAGGTAGTTATTTATTTTACAACACGGAAAACTAACATTTACTTGCGCTGAAGAAGGTGTAATAAAACACCGAAACCTCGACTTTAAAAAATATGGTTTTCGTTAACTAAATACCTAAGCCCAAGAAAACAGATCAGTATAAAAATGGCTAGTCGTAAATATACACTAATTATTTGTATCTCGAGCCTTTCTAGACATATTCCCTAAATTTTGTACAATAAAATAGTAAAATAGTGGAAGTTCAATTTTAACAAATTATGACCAGGTTCCTTTAAAATGTTTAGAATTTTAGCCCCCGATTTCCTTACCCGCCTATGACAAATAAATTAAATTATCTGAAACGAAAATTTCCTTAATCATGCATGTCGAGTACACCAAAAGAAAATTGATTAGTGAGAACAGTATAAAAAATCGTATTGTGACCCTCGCCTCCGCCAGAATTACAAAAACTATAAATATGTACGAATTTTATACATACATAAATATAGTTTAAAAAAACTAAAAAAACACGCTTTTAAAGCACATCAAACTAAAAAAGTGAAAAATAATTATTAATATAAACTGAAAACAATAATGAACGAAAAATACTAGTATTATTGTGAAAAAAGCGTGGGTTGCTCGATATACGAAAAATATGGCACAAAGCGCTCCACGCTTTTTTCACAATAATACTAGTATTTTTCGTTCATTATTGTTTTCAGTTTATATTAATAATTATTTTTCACTTTTTAGTTTGATGTGCTTTAAAAGCGTGTTTTTTAGTTTTTTTAAACTATATTTATTTATCACTTTTCAGTTTGATGTGATATGAAAGCGTGTATTGTAGTTTTTTTTAAACTATATTTATATTGCTTATTGATGCTGATATAACATATTACGATCCAACAGATATTTCTGAAAAAAAAAATTTTTTTTCAGCCGTGGGATTTGAACTCACGCCCTAGGAGTCTGTCGTTTCGCGTCGACTGCCTTAGCCCGCTCGACCACCGAGCTAACTAACAATCATGGAATGTACTTACATATTAAGCCTTTGGTCTTCCGCAGAGGATACGTGAGGAAAGGACTTGAGATCCTGATCAGGATAATGACATAAACTTATCAAATTATTGTATTGTTACCGGTTCTTCGTAAGTGTACAAAGTTTCAATTAAATCTGTCCGTTTAAAGTGGGTCAAAATCGAGTCCAAAGAGTCGGTTACAAACAAACAAGCAAACAAGCAAGCAAACAAACATACAAGTGAAGCTAATAAAAGCGTGTTAAAAACCTATCATGGGGAACTATTAGTGATCAATTAACAAATTTGTATGTTTATTTTCAAGCGTAGATACAGTTAAACAATAATAAAAAGTACATTAATACGCAATTAGTAAGCTAGACAGTATGGTATAATTCTGGTGTATTATGTATTTAAAGTATATCATTGGTTTTATATTTGGTATACATCACGAATTTATGCATAATTTTTAATACGTCTTCCACCCAAATGGAATATTTTAAATCTTTTCCTAATTCGAAAATAAATAAATGACCTTGTTTTATTAATACATCAATGTTTGAACTAGATATGGATTCAATTTTATGAACTTTGTGTTTAAAATTAAAGTTAAATAAATAATAGTATCTATGATACGTTTAAAATTTGTATGAGGTATATTTAACGACCTTTTAAAAATCTATTTCGATACAAATTGTAAATGTATGTTAAATCATTAAGTCGATTTAATATGAATGTTCTACCAAAGTGTACTGTTTGGGAACTAATAATTATATACTCGTATGTCGTACCCACTTAAAACAACCTTCCTTCATCATTCAGGGTTCATTATTTCCTTTTTAACAAATTTTGCTGGTTTGTGTTTCTTAAAATAGTATTTAATAATGCGAAAGAAACTAAAATTGTTGCTGATGAAGTTTATCTATCAGTTTGGGTACTCTCATTTCCTCAATGAACAGAACCAATGAGAGAGCGAAAAATTAAATACTTTAGCCATGTTACCTATACATTAATTGGAAGGATGTTATTTCTCACGTAATCAAGAATAACGGCTTTTAAAGGAGGAAAGGGAATAGAGACGAATTATTATCTCTCATTTCTTATGAATTCGAGATGAAGAGTCATAAAAAGTTGTAATTTGTTGATAAATCCTTTTGTCTATTAGGTAACGTACTACGATAGATTTCAACAGCATCGTATAGCACTGGATATATAAGAAATATTGCTTCCTGAAGACAAAAAAAGTAGGCAAAATATAAAAGTCATCAACACTTTCAACCATCTGAAAATAATACAATAATGTATTTGTTACTCAGTAAATTATATATTTTATAATCTAAAAATCTAGAATCAACAAAAAACTATATACAATACGATACTACCATTAAAATGATAGACCTCGATACGTAATAACTGTCATATTACTACTGTATAACTGACATTACACACGACGCCGACGAGAAGAAATGATTTTGGTAAATGTTCAACAAATCAGATTATGACCCTCGCCTCCGCCAAAAGTACAAAAAGTTTCTTGATTTATATAATAAAACAACGGCCTGTGTGGCTTCTCAACACCTCTGCGGATTGGACGAGCGCCTCGTGGATAGAGAGTGTCACAGAACACCTCCATTCATGGAAAGGAGCGCGTCTTAAATTCGTGCAGGGGCAGGACCTTCCCAAACCTCATGTCTGTGTGGCATATATCCCGGATGAGGCCGGTAACCAACTGTCCTCCGAGGTAGTGCTGAACAGGCTGAGGAACATGAACCACTGTCTGAACACCCGGGAGTGGACCATACTACACAGGGAGGAATCGGGCCCTGGTTAAACATGGACGTTCTCACTAGATGAAACGTCCATGATTACACTGGAGGGACTGAATTTCAGACAATTCCACGGATTTGGACACATCCAATTCCGCCCAAAAGTCAGAGGAGGTAAAGACCCCTCTGACAAGAAAGCGGTGGCAGAAACACCTTCAGGGAAAACCACCTTCGAAGAGGGGAACGACGGGGAACCTAACCCAGACAAAACCACTTCCAGGAAGAGTGAGAAACATTCACCTTCCGGGAGGAGGAGAAAAACCCCACCCCCTCTTAACTTCCTTTCAGACCCACAACCTAACCCTACCTAACCCAACCGTCTCTCAATACTTTCACAACTAATACCCATATCCCTAATCCCTATCCTCAAATCAATTACACAATGACATCTTATATTAAGTGTCTACAGGCGAATCTACAAAAGGCCAGGGAGCCACATACCTCCTCTGCTTGTGGAAGAAGGGCGGCAGTAAGAACGGTTCGATAGGAGGAAGGGATACATAAAACAGTTGAGGCCAATCCTGATATTGCAGCAAAGAAACGTTTGACTCACATGACGATTCATCGCATACTAAGAAGCAATCTGTTGTATCTCTAATATTTACAAGGGGTTCTGTTGCTGAATTCCGAGGATACAGTACCGCATATGAGATTATGCGCATGGTTTCCCTAGAAATTGTATTCAAAACCATTTATTTCATTATTCTGTATTATTTACGGATGCAGCTGAATTTAATACGGATGGCATTATAAATTTCCACAAAAAAGCCAAACCTTGAATACTATATTTGATGCGGTAGCTTATTTGAACGGATTATTCGTCAGCAACGTCGTGTAATTTATAGAGTCTACTTCATTAATTTTCTTCTATTATAATATTTCAATAGACCTTTTCTATATCAAAAACACAAAATGCAGATGTTACCGAAGTGATTGATGTTGACGCATAGTTCGTACAAAACCATAAAAGAACTTACAATACAATGCTCAAGAATGAACGTAATACAAAAGATTTAAATATAATGAACTTCTTTTAGTAAAAATGGGTGCTTTGCGGTTAGCCATTCGCTTTATCTGTGCAAAACAATCTAGTGAACAGGAATAAAATTAGAAAATTCTCTATTTGTACTTAAGCAAGGTCAATGTAATTCCGAGGTATAATTTAAGAATAATGAGAAAAGTACAGAGAAAGAAACTGTATCGCGGGATTATGTGCATTATAGTACAAAATAATTTGATTTAACGGGTACGCCCGCATAAAGAATGCAAGGTGGAACAATGCAAAATTGCAAAGGGCAGAAGAATGCAAACCATGGACACGTGTTTCTGACTAATCGGTCGTCCTCATCACGGTGTAGCTAAGTTAAATGATGGACATCTTCCACCTTGCATTATTATATATATATATATATATATATATATATATATATATATATATATATATATATATATATATATATATATATATATATATATATATATATATATATATATATATATATATATATATATATATATATATATATATATATATATATATCCGCCACAGAGACATCTAGGATGTCGGTCGGATAGTAGCATTCAGACCATATGAGAAGTTTCATACCTCTCACCACTATTCACTTCACCTTAGTTAGTATATAACTAGCAGGTCGGCCACTATCATTTGTCTGTTCCATAACCTATGGCATACTAAAGAGAACAAATAAGTTCGAAATCGATCTATGTCTGGTTAGGAATTGACAAATGATATTGACTATCGATCTATCATGATTTGAAGGTGTAATTCAATGCAGGTCGGGGTATTTGCCCGCTGAGTAGTTGTTTCCTTCAAATCATATTTAATCACATTAGTTTAGTCCACCTGGGCTAGGGGTCGCCGCTCTCGGTACTTTCTGTGACGCAAGTCGCTATCCGCCACAGAGACATCTAGGATGTCGGTCGGATAGTAGCATTCAGACCATATGAGAAGTTTCATACCTCTCACCACTATTCACTTCACCTTAGTTAGTATATAACTAGCAGGTCGGCCACTATCATTTGTCTGTTCCATAACCTATGGCATACTGAAGAGAACAAATAAGTTCGAAATCGATCTATGTCTGGTTAGGAATTGACAAATGATATTGACTATCGATCTATCATGATTTGAAGGTGTAATTCAATGCAGGTCGGGGTATTTGCCCGCTGAGTAGTTGTTTCCTTCAAATCATATTTAATCATATATATATATATATATATACATATACATATACATATATATATAGATATATATATGTATATATATATATATATATATATATATATATATATATATATATATATATATATATATATATATATATATATATATATATATATATATATATATATATATATATATATATAGTTTTTAAGAAGTTTGTATTCTTTTTTATTTCTTGAACCTTGTTTCTATATATTTTCTTACTGTTTTTTCTTGGGAATTTGGTTCTTGTTTTAATAATTAATTTTTTAAATTGTGATGGAATTCATTTATTACTATTTTTTTTCCGTATAAACGTTTCGGTATGGATTTATACCTTTTTCAATATATTCTTAAATTTAGATTCTTAAATGTGGCACTAAACTACTTTATTAACGTCTTTTTTTTTAATGGTTCTTGTACACTTTTAATTATATTTCTTTTTGTATATCATTGCTCTGTTCTCTCTATGAGCACAAACGATGAACTGTTCATCGTTTGTAAGTATATATATATATATATATATATATATATATATATATATATATATATATATATATATATATATATATATATATATATATATATATATATATATATATATATATATATATATATATATATATATATATATATATATATACATATATACCAAGAATGCAATATGGTGTTAAAAATAATATGACAATTTAAAATATGGGAAATAGAGACAGATTTCATCATACGTTCTCCTGAAGTCACCTCAGTCACTATAACTTTTTACTAGGACGCCAAACATTGACAAATACTTTAATTGAATATGTTTAAATTATTTCATAAAATAAGCGTTAATTTGTAAAAATGTTATACAATATGTCGCTAAATTACGCGGTAAACTATAATCACGCCAATATTCGTCGAAGTTCTTTTGGATTAAAACCACAGGTGATACAACGCGCCATCTCTTAATGGAAAAACATAGTTCACAATGTGTATGTTTTATGGGTTGTCGCATATTTGACGGTCTCAACTGATTAGCAGTTAAATATATCTGTCCACATCTCAACGTTGTTCGCCAAATGTACGGCAAGCCGTAAAACATACACATTCTGATATGTCTTTCCATCAAGAGATGGCGCATTGTATCACCCGTGGCTTTAATCCAAAAAGAACTTCAACGAATATTGGTAAAACGGTTCATTGCGATGTCATTCCTTTCTCCAGCCTGTAGTACCGATAAATTCATAGGACAACGAAATATGTCTACTGCTAGTGGAGAAGGGAATCACATCGCAATCGCGACATACCAATATTTTCTTCATAAAATATTTGGTGGACTGATATAAATATTCGGAAGATGTCGATATTCAGATGATGCGGAATCGGATGATCAAAATACGCGGGTTAATGATCCGATTTCATATAGGACTGCGGCATCTTTCGACAGATGGCGCCTGCTCACGATTCGTAATACAGTGCCCGTGATGCCGCCGAGACCTCTCCATTCCATTCTATACACTTGTCGACTATACGTATACGTTATCTTAAATTTTAATTAAAAAAATCTAGATTTACAAATTTAAATTAATATTTATTTTAAATGTCACTAATTGTGATAGTGTGAGCTGTACCTAGTTTCAGTTACCAAATTTTTGTTTAAGGATTACTTTGCGTTTTAGTTATGTTATACATTTTTTGATCATGTGTTTATTTTTATACAATGCAATAAATAAAAAATATTGTTTCTTCGTTAATCATTAGTTTATTTTAATTTATTGAATTTATTTTCTAGACTAATTAAATAATCAAAGTTTAAGTCTATAAGTTTGAATGGTCAGCTCTGTTGAATTATGCACCTAACTAACATATAACGTGCCCAGATCGAGAACTGACGTACTACATACCTAGTCAAAGCACTCATCAGACCACAGCTGACCTACGCCTCCGTAGCATGGGGATACCAAGTGAAGACCTATCTGAAGAAGATCCAAGCTGTGGAAAACGTGGCCACAGGACAGCGGTGGGCGCACCATGGTACGTTAGAAACGCTGACATCTTCAGGGACCTGGAGTACACACCAGTCACCAAAATCATCCGGGATAGAGCGAAGAAACTGTACACCTTAGCTGAGGCGCACAGAAACCCGCTGATCAGGGAGGCCACCTCCTATGACCCGGCCGACGTACCAAGGCACAAAAGGTCGAAGGTACAGTTACTGGACAACGGGTAAGTATAACTAATCTTTTCCTTACAGATTGACCAACCCACGGAAGAGACATGACGCAACCAACCACCTTCTCACAAACCTTGAGGGCGCCGATCAGTAAACTGACCAGTGCCCGTTGTCCCCTGGCTCCGTGAAGGACGAAAGTGCTAAGAAAGTACTTAGGCCTTCACCTCCTAGAGCTACACAGTTCATTCTCACCTTGTCCGATGATCCAGATGACAATGCGTCAATTGACACTTTGTGTAGTGGCAGTCAATCCCAAGTCACTAACCCGGGGAGGGGGCAAGCTGGCGAAGAAAGAAGACGAAGACAGAAGAGCGCCAGAAGAGGCCCTAGCCAGCAGGGTTCATCATCCAGGACCCAGGGAGGTTGGCCGAAATTTTCGGCACCGCTCACATATTATTATGTGAGTGGGGCCATTCGTAAAGTAAGCTAACCCGCCCTGCACGAGGCCGGTCCAGGTCTACAGCGATGACTAGGGTAAAAAGGCAATAGTCCTGCCTGGCCCTAGCATCCGAGACCGTCATCAAGCCAAATGGATATTGGCGCATACATACCAAACTGAGTCAGATGTGTGACGTGTACTTGTAGTATAAAGTTGAAATTATCATAATTCATATCAGATGTAGGTACATGTATTATCGGTTCTCGGTTCGGTATGGATTTATACTAGTCTATCAAAAGTATTGTGTACTAGTGTCGACTCAGTGTTTTGTCGTTATCGGGTTTAGGGTAATACGAACCTTTCTAAAATCGGTAATCCTTACCATACGATTTATACGAATCGAACTGCCTCTATATCCTGTAGTACCGATGAATTCATAAGAGAACGAAATAGTTTACTGCTATTGGAATAGGGGGATCACATCGCAATACGCTACATACCAATATTCTTCTGTATAATATGAAAGAAAATAGTTGTCTAAAACGGGAGTTTGTGGGCAGAGGGATTGATGCTACCCTACATATATCTTTTTAGGCTATCCAATTGAAGTTATCAAAGAATGACAGCATGGCAAATTAATTACTGAAATTTTTTGCCTTTCTCATTTTTTCTTGAAGGCAATGAACAGGTTTCCAGCAAAATTCGTGAAATCATATGCGTTTATTAACATGGATTTAGACAGAGAATAACTGAAATCCGCCTAACTGGAAAAGTTATTAACTTTTTTGAGGCGAAATTTAACATGCAAATTACCAGTAAAGTATTGACTAATTGTATATTTTATGTTCATGATAAAGACTTTTTTCCGTTGCCCATGTCACGAACAGTCCTCACGTGGCCTTTAAACCACACGGTAGTCGAGCTGGCAGATTAATTACAATCACATCCCGCAGTGTTAGTGGTTGCTGATCTGTTTTTGCACCCATTATGTCAGCTTTGTTTTACTAAAAAATCAAAAAAAGAAATTTCTGTATGACATAATAAAAGACACATTTTATTTTGTTTTTTATCACTAATTTATTATAACTCAATGTTGCTGCAGTTTCGGCCATTTTCAAACGATTCTAAAAACTTATCATATACTAAAACTATTTATGAATATTTGCTACATTAAAAATGGGAAATTTTAAATTCAGATTTATGAATGCAAATTAGGTTGACAAATAAGGGTGTCTGTGATATTTTATCATAAAATTGAGGATTATTTACTATGCCGAACTAGGAAATTTTTATAAAAATGGATGTATAGAGGTGATTAAGTTGCAATTTAAGTATATAAGAAAGTGTAGTATAATATAAATCCAACTCATCATTCAGTAATTTCCGACATTATTGTTTGATTCAAAACTTTCTATAGATTCTAGTAAATTTAATTTAATAAGTTGATTGTTTAAATTTGGAATATTCTAACAACTCTAAATTATGATTTGAAAAAGTTGAATCTGTTTTTTGAGTCTGAAAGGATGTAAGTGTTCTTTGCATCTAATTTCGAACGAAAGACTGGTTTGCCCTATATAAAAGGTATCATAATCCGGACATGTCAATTTATAAACTCCTTTGATAGTTTTAACTTTAACGTTATACAGAATGTCTGAAAGTTTTGACTGATTTAAAACTAACTTTTAAATTATGTTGTGACAAAATGTCATAAATTTTTTTCTGAAATTGTAAGTTAAAGATATATATTTATTAGTGTCGTGGTCTTTAGTCTACGGGTAAATACTATAATAAGCCAAGTTGGGTTTCCTTTTTTTATTAATTAAATTTTTCATAGTTTTTCTGAAAACCATTGTTTAAGGCTATTGTTTTTTGTGTTTAATTCAATTTTTAAATGTTCTTCTGAAAGGGGCAATGATGATATATCATATCAGTTACATGTTGCTAGTATATGAGACTTGAGTTTGAGTGAATAATTTGAAATTGTAGCATCTGTTTAAGTATTTTCTTATGATTTCAAGTGATGTTTATTTCATAAGTTGTGACATCACAACTAATAAAGTCCACCTTACCACTAGATCGGTTTTGAATTGTACGAAACACAAATTTATAGTTAAATTGTGTTCTGCATTTGTAAAATGCATATCATTATGTTGGCATTTGTTAAAGTGGAAATACGTGCTTCTACCACGATCAGAGCAGAACCGATAGCTTTAAATTTTATGGAAGTAGTTGGTAGCAGGAGTTTATCTCTGGCCGTAATCTGGATCTAGCGAACTTTGACCTGAGTTGAGATTACTGACTAGGAGTGAATTAAACATTCAGCTGGAAACTTGAGAATATCCCAAAGGCAAAATTTGCCACGTAAGTCACATAATTTTGTTACTTATTTTGTACATTTTGTTTATTTTCGGGCTTTAATATGGAATTCCAGTTTGAGAAATATCTAACAGACGATATTTTTTTTATCGACTATTTAATACATTAAGTAGAGCATTGCCTCTTAAACTAATGTATGCAACCCATTATATTCTCTGTGTTGTATATGACAGGGGTGCAATTTTTCAAGAGAAAGGGAACACGTTTAAAAGAACACAAAAAAAATTTCAAAAAAATATCTAACAGTATGTGAGAAAAATAAATAAAACACTTGTCCTTCAAAATATATTTGGTGAGGAATATAAATATTATTTAAAAATAATAATAATAATAATAATAATAAGGGATGCAAATGTCGGCAGGGGATACATGGCGCGGTTACATGACGCCTGGTGTATCATGCACCCTGACCACCGCGCCCTCTCTCAGCAACTTCTGAGAGTCAAGTATCCTCTTTGCTCAGGTCAAGTTACGTAAGGGCACCCCATCAGCTAGAAGAACTGCCATCCACAGTCTCACCGTGGTAATTAGCAGTTGATGGGGAACTTCCTGTATAGTTCACCAATGTAGACTTAAGGACGAGGGTTAGCTTTAACATCAGGGCTAAATCTAAGCCACAAGATCTGGCTAGAATGGACGCGGTCATCGATGAGGAACTTCCAGAAGTTGTAGATATCTGGCAAGTCAACTGTGCCGTGTAAAACGCCACGAAGCAACTCGTCCCCCATGAGAGGTCAACTAACACTTTAAACGGGGTCGAGAAAGCCAAGCGGCGTGTAAAAAAATCCAAGGCAAGATACAGTCGGCTAAAAAACACCCTTGTCAGATCCAGAGTGTGGTGAAATATAGTCACTGAACTTCAGCCAAATCGCCTGAAAGCCCGAATTAGATCTGCTGAACAGAAAAATCAGTTTCGGCAGCACATCGATAAACCTCAGCATGGTTTCTATAAGAACACTGGGTTTATCGACCAAGCTTTTCTAAGTTCAGTCAGGCTCAAGTTGGAGACCGAGGGATTCATTATGGCCTGCCAAGATGGTATTATTAACACCTTGGTCTACCGTAACCGCGTGTGGCGTGTAGAGGTTCCTAACATAAACGGCAGGCTCTGCCGTCAGGCGCCGTAATCGCTCTTGCACTTACTATCTGCATGCCCCGTATAAGCGATTTCGGCCTACATCCACCGACATAACGCGGCGTTATGAGTACTATGCTGCCATCTAAGGCACTCATACGGGGTAGACCAGACACCAGTGCTGGCTTACGTCACTGGAGATATTGAGTCCGTTGACGAGAACGAGAAATGCCGGATTTACTGGAACTACTCGTTCCCGACTGTTAGGCTAATCCAAGCCAACAAGTCTGATATAGTCCTCCTTGATCATCAACTCAAGGTGATGTATGTCATAGAGTTCTCGGCACCTGCGGAGAAAAACATCACATTGAAGGAAGAGGATAAACGGACCAAATATCGCGATCTTCTGTACGAGCTTAAAGTGCTCTACCCAGGCTACTCGGTCAAAATTGTCGTCCTAATAATCGATGTACTCGGAGGGATAAAGCCTACGCTGCTCTCGGAACTGAAGATCATACCGGCCTGCCAAAAATCAGCCGAGTGGCTGGCAGGCCAAATGCATAAGGCGATCATTCTGGGTTCTCTACGTCTGTTTAGGGCACACGAATCTGGTATCAACAGTCACTAACCCTGCGGGATGTGGGGAGTGGCTGTAGTTAATGCACTGGCGCGACTCCCGTGATGCGTCGGAGGCCACGGGAGGACTGTCCGGCATCGGATAATCCGAAAAAAATAATAATAGTAATGCCCGTGCGGGATGTGAGAAGTGGCTCTAGTTAATGTGCCGGCGCGATTCCCGTGGGGTTTAGGAGGCCACGGGAGGACTCTCCGGCATCGGTTATCACGAAATGGGTAATGTGCTAGTCTATTGCCATACTAAATTGTCCTGAAACAAGTTTTGGGTTTTCATCTAGGCGAACAGGCGACTGTTGGGGATCTTATCTGATAGGCCACTTTCAGTTTGAAATATTTTTCTTCATCTACGTGAAAGAATGTACAAATCGTATTCATATAGGGAGATAGTAAGGGATCAGTGTAATAAAAAATTTGGTATGCCATCCTTTACCTCGCCGCTCAAGACAAATCGACATGAAAGTGTAGACTTCCTGCTATTGACCTACGTCAAAAAACATTTTATACTATACGAAAATTCAAATTATTCTCTATTCAACTGCATTGGTGTTCCACTGCTGAAGTAGTCAGAAGTATAAGGCGAATCATTTTAAATGTGTACCTCATTCCCAAATTATGACATTTTAGTCATCTGACATCAATACTTATAAAAAGGAGAGTAAAACAAGTATTTTCAACTTTTCCGCACTATAATTTTTTTTTGTAACTTTCAATTTTGATAAATATTTCAAAAATATGACGTGATATTTTTGTTCTGACTGCAAATTCAAATTCATGAATTGAAATTCTAGAAATTTTACCCTTTTCATCTTTGAGTATAAAACCTTGTAAACTTGTGTAATCGGTGTATTCGGAAGCATTGTCGTGACAAACGTTAGTAGAGAAACGAGGTGAGGCGAGAAGCGCGTACATACAGGGTCTCATCGGCCTAAGCGAGAGATGTATCAGCTCCCTCTCGACCAATTGTCTTACCACGGCCGTCATCTACTATATCGTTTGGCGATACCACATAAAGCCTATGTTGCTTTCAGAATTAAAGACATGAATTTAAGGCACGCCAAATGTAGGCGGCTGTCATTCTATCTTATCTTCCTCTGTTTAAGGCATATGACTCTGAAATCTACAGCCGCTAATCCTGCGGCATGTGGGGAGTGGCTGTAGTTAATTTGCCAGCGCGACTCCCATGAAATTCGAAGACACGATAACATGATAGAACCATCCGGTTTCAGAAAATCGAGAAAAAATTATAGTCTTTATTTAATAGTGGCTCGATAGAGTTCAGTTTCCCTTTTTTAAAAGCAGGCTAGCAAATGGCCTTTGTAACGTTTAAACACACACACATACACACTTATAGCTGGTTTATAACTAAATTAAACAAGGTACTTTATTAATAGTGCCTATGAAGGCCCAAGAAGAAAGCAATTTCGGCTACAGAAAACTACAATTTGGTGTATTAAAATGAAGGTGGTTGTCTATTAAGTCAATTTTCTTCAATATTCTACAAGGCCTAACTCCAGTCATGAGTGTTACTCAAATTTTCATTAGCAAAAGTCACATTAAAATAATATTTCATCAATAGGATACCAGTAATTATTTCTTAGTATTCTGAATAGCAGTTTCAATCTGTAAACACATTACCAATAATATTAGCAATTCACAGTAAATAACCAACTACAACGTTGTCAATGCAATAGCGTAATTATACACCGACACACAAATATTATGTTTACTTCAAAACAGAAAGCAATACAAACAGTAATATTAATACGTTGTGTACGGATTTACAACCAGATTAATATTGTTTGTATTTATTTGATCAGAATGGTTCTTTGAAATATGTATGAAAATTAATTGTTTGTAAGTAATACAACCTATGGTCTGAATGGCATTATTTAATGACAGCTTATATTTTTGATTCTCCGATCGATATAAGGGTAAAAATATGATAACGGGCCATTTCATGTCCCAGGTTGCTTAGATGTCTTAAAAATCAAATTTTACAATATTTTCTTAATATGAGTTAGTAGCTGTTACCTAATAAACTGAAAAAATATAATTTTACCCGCAAAACGCAACGACGGTCCCTTGTCCCAAGTCGCCTTTTTGAACATGTATAATGGTGTAAATTATCTTTTATTATTAATGTCCTCAAAAACTATTTATTTTAGGCATTAGAACAACATTATTATATTATTATTTGACATAACAATATTCTTTTGAAATATTATATAAATGTCCAATCAAAAAAATATTTAATTGTGTCCCATGGTTTTAAACTTTACCGGGTACTATTAGTTCAAAAGTGAATAACAGTTGTCGCTGTTCACTTAATGCTTTTTTAAATATTTTTTCAGCTGTCAGTTAGTTGTGAAGTACATGTTTAATGGTAAGTACTTTTGTTTACTATCATATAATTAGTTGTTAAATTGTTTTTTTAAATATTTTTGAAATATGTTTTTTTAATGGTAATATCAGTCCCTAAACATATATCAAGCAAGTGCTATTTATTTGGATCTAAAATGATATTGGGAAGTAAACAAGTATGAGTAGTACATAACCTAGCATTTTCGTAGCTTTCCATTTAGTTGTTGATTTAAAATATACGTATTTTAGTAGAAAACATAACGACGGTCTCTGTGACGACGGTCCCTTCCAAAAAGGGACCGTTGTTACGTGGCGGGGGACCGTCACTACATTATTCAATATAGTATATTAATTAATGTCATTTTTTAATAGATCAGAACTAAAATAGCATAGCGATTTTGCAGTTATTAAAATAATGTGGAAAATTAAAATGAATACAAAAAGTACGATCGATAATAATGGTGGAACCAGCCAATTAGGACAAACAAAAAGAAACGTCACAGAAAAGAGCAAAAAAACGTAAGACAGTTGAAGAAAAAAGAATATATGAAAAAGAGAAAGAAAAGGCGACAGAGAGCCAATATGACGGAACAACAGAAAGAGATAAAGAGACAAAAAGATAATGAATACAACATAACAAAACGGAAAAAAATTGACGATATGAGTGATCGACAAAAACGAAAAATGAGAAAACAATGCAGAGACAGAGAGTCAGAAGATTTAGAGAGAAGTTAAAGCAATGTAAAATTCAACAGAATATCATGCGGATGAATACTCCACCTCAGTCTGATAATGAAAATATTCCTGCAAGAGAAAACCGATTAAATGAATCTAGGCGATTAAGTGGTAGAAGAAAGAAGAATAGGAATAGGTCTAAAAACTACATAGACTTAAAAGCAGTAACGTTAAAGTTCCAATTAGCTGAACGCCGAGTTGAGCGGTACAGAAAAAGGCTTCAAAGAATTAAAAAAGAAAAAACACCGGGTAACGTCGATCCTTTTAAAACGTAACTACGGTCCCCATGAATTTTTGTAAATCTTTGGATAATCAATATTGTGCGTGGACACACCTTTTACATATTTAAGTAAGTTAAAAACAATATGTTTTTATCCAAATTTTTAAAAAATGTTCTTAAAATATTTTCAAAAAAAAAAATAAGCAATTTGACACATTATCGTATTTTTACCCATAAAGACAATTAGATTTAATATTAGGTCTCAGTTTCGTCATATACAATTACAATTATTTTAAAAATTAAGTATATTTTTATTATATCTACCAAATTATAAATTATGAATAAACTGACAAAAAAAAATATTCTCATAATTACCAGGTGCCGGAAATATTTGCCATTTTCATTCGCTACGATACACAGTGAAAATATTGAATCATTTTAACACTCGCCAGTGTGAATTTAGTCCATAGTGCTCAGTATTATGTGTGTTTTTGTAATATTACTATATTAGGAAAGGTAATTTGACACAACAGAAATTACGTATTTACATACATTGAAATTTATGAGAATTATAAGAAATTTATGATACAATGTAGAAAAAAATTACACGTAATGTTGATTTATGGCCAACTCAAAAGACCCTACTGGTTTTTTTTACTTATATTTGGGTACATTTTTAACACTGAAATTTGTAAACTGACTTAAATTACGCGTATAATATTTTCTCAAATAATTTAGATAATATTTATTTATTTATTTATTTATTTATTTACAATAATTTATCCAAAGAGTGATAAAACCCAGTTACAGGATAAATAAAACAGATATACACAAAAAACCAAAATAGTGAACAATTGCGTACAAAAATATATAAAAATACAATAATACAAAATATAACAACTATATACCGGTATACAAACAGAATAATATAAATTAAAATAAAATATCACACAATAAATAGAATATAAAGACATTAATTAAACATGCATTAAATAAATATTTTTTATATCAGCAATTTTACAGTTAAAAATACCCAGACTGTTCTCGATATTACTATAATTTAAGCACATTTGATACATAGGAGATGCAATTAAAATGTTTGTACGAGAGGTAGGAAACATAACTATATTATTTGTCCTTGCACTTAATCTGGGAGTTTTATATTTAATAAGTGAGGTAGATAATAGGAGGACAGTCATCCTCATTATTAATTATTTTGTACAAAGAAATTACTGAGTGCATCACTCGTCTCCTAATTAGACTGCTCATTTCAAATTTATTTAAAAATAATTCTTGAGGTGTTCCTCTAACTGGATATGTACCCTTCAAAATAAAAATTGCAGATTTGAAAAATCTTCGACGTACTTTTTCTAGTGCTGTTATGTAAATATTGTAACTAGGATTCCAAACAATAAAAGCATATTCTAGTTTGGACCTAACAGAACTAACAAACAACATGCGTAGAGTAGACAATTCCTTAAAATCTTTGCTGTTGCGCAAAACAAAACCTAAGTTTTTAAAAGCTCCAGATACACATTCTTCAATATGTTTAGAAAAAGTTAGTTTGGAATCAAATGTAATGCCAAGGTCTTTCATAAACTCGGGTGTTTCTAGGGTGGTGTTGTCCAATCTGTAGTCAAATATAAATGGATTTGTTTTCCGTGAAAATGACATGACTTTTTACATTTGGTAGCATTTAAAGGGAGACGATTGTTAACGCACCAGTTATTAAGAATGTCAAGATTGTGCTGGAGTCTCAGGCAATCAAGATCATAGTTTATGCAGAATTCTAATTTTAAATCATCAGCATATAGCAAATAATGTACATCTAGGTTATCAGCAATATTATTAATGACTAATATAAAAAACAGTGGACCGAGTATAAAACCTGGCGGTAAATTCAACAGATTGATAACCATGATATTGTACAAATTGAGATCGATGAGATAGATATGAATAAAATAAATTTGTCAAAGAAATGCTAAGACCAACTTCTTCCAATTTTGTTAATATTAAACCATGGTCCAATCTGTCAAATGCCTTGGAACAGTCAGTGTAAATAACGTTCACCTGACCTTTACGATCTATTGCTTCGGAGATAAATTGAGTCTTGCACACAGCGTTCGATACCGCGGATCATCCTTGAATAAATCCATGCTGATCTTCAACAACTACAGTTTTAGTATGAAATGAAATATAATCATATATCAAAAATTCAAAAACTTTAGAGAAGTTGCATAAGATGGTAATGGGACGATGATTTTCAATTTCGTGCTTATTACCCTTTTTAAATACTGGACAAATTCTGGATTGTTTCCACATATCCGGAAATGTCTCACTTTTTAGTTAAAGTTAAAAATAATGCAGAGCCGTTTATAAAAGACACTAGGACAATCTTTAATAATAAATGCAGGAACTTGATCAGGTCCAGTGATCATATTTGCTTTCAACTTAATAATATACCACTTACAGATATTGCGTTAAAAATAACTCTGTAGACATACGATTAGAAGTCTGAATTTTTGCTAAAAATCACATAATATTAAGAAATTATTTCAGTTAAAGGATTGGAAAACCAAGTTTTGCATCTATCTTATACAAGGAGCGAATTTTGCAAATAAAATGTGCAAATACTAGTAAAACAATAAAATAAGTTTAATTAGTTATTTGATTATTAAAACAAAAGTACAACAATATGCTCAAAAGTGTGTTTCAATATGTTGCAGCACACATTTGATACTTTGTAATTTACTTGGAAAATAGTTATATTTAATATTAAAAACCACGTAATTTAGGAAGTAGTATAATCCAAGAGCTTTTATAAAAAAAATATTTACAAGTTATTTAAAAGTATTTTGTTTATTAAAAACACATCCAAACATGTGTTGGACCACGTGGTACATAAAACTGCATCATGATTGGTTAACAGCAAATACCAAGTTATGCATCTGACGGAGGCAAACCAATACCACAAGAATAAATTCTTGTGCTAATACTGAGTATTACATCTGAGTTAGATTTTAATACTTACTTTACCATGCAAAATTCTCGTAATTTTCGACATCTTCGCATTTACGATTAAGTGGGGTGTAATTATGACGGAAACAAAATTATTAATATGCAATTTACTGACAAATGGATAAACACTGTCATAGATGGCATACGCCTACTTGGAATAAAAATATAAAAAAATAAACTACTAAAAGATTATCTATTAAATACTTACATATTTAAAATGACCCCACATATCATATATAGTTTGAAAGAGAAAAAAAATCCTTTTTAAATAAACCATGGCAAACTATGATTTCTATTTAAAAAAATAAAACTTTATGCCATAACTCGAAATTGCACCTTTTTTTAAATTTTTTTGACGCTACTGTATTGTACAGAAAAAGTGCCTCAAGAATGTAAAAGTTGTTTTTCATAACTTTACAAACAACCAAGATATTGACATTTGTCTAAAAGTCAGAAAATCGACTTTTGTTTATAACTCAAAGACAAAAGACGATAGCAAATTTTTGTTTTCGCCAGTGAATTTCTCTCAAAAAAAAGAGATAAAGAATGTGTCTTCCATTTTTTTGTATCCCTTGCAATTACCGAGTTACTCTATACAAACATCGAAATTTGCCCACTCTGTACACATTAAATAAATGGAAAATAGTATTTATTATTATTCCAATGCCCTTAATACTCTATAAATAAAACTACAAACTGCGAACACTGTCAATGAATCGCATAATTGTACAAATGCAGAAAGAGTGATTACAACAAACTACCGCGAAAGATTTTTCAAGTTGCTGTGGTGTACCTAGAGCTCGACTCGCTTTGTTCGTAGGTGAACTGGCTTGCCTATATCATACTGATGAGAGGTAATAACCTTGAAACCGGTCCATGATTGTCAAGAGTGTACTAACCTGCAAAGTAGTCCTGCTTAAGTAATTTCTTTAATAATTACTGAGATCAAATCTTTAGGGTAGTTTGTTTTTTAAAAAAGATATTTTCCTAACCGACTCTTAAGTCACCGAAGGGCAACTGCTGCCAGAGAATCTAGACACATTCTCACCCAATAAAGTTATCAGTTTCATTAAGAGACTGAACTTATTGGGTGAAATATAATTAGGCGGGAGCCACAATAGGCCTGCTGATGGCCGCAGTGGAGGGTCTACTGAGACCCACTCACAACAAACCTAACCTAACCTAACCTAACCTCAAGTCACCGAAGTAACTACCAGAAAATCCTAGGATTTTGTATTGAGTAGAGAGAGGCGAGGCTCTACAGCTTATTGTGGAGTCCGAACTACATCTAGGGTATAGACAGTTCCCTCTCCCATCTTATTCCGAAGTAAATTACAAATAAAGTTTCTAACTTGTTCTGGAATGGATTCAAGCCATCGATATTCAGTACCGAGTAAATAGCTATAAGTGCTTTATCCACTCGGCTACCATGCCCCATGTTGTTATAACCACTCTATCTGCATTTGAACAATAATGCGATTCATTGACAAAGCAAATATAGTTTACGTTCTATTTATAGAGCATTAAGGACATTGGAATAGTAATTTTTACTATTTTCCATTTATTTCATTTTCACCTCTATTGATACTTTCGATTCATATACATATGTATACATATATATACATAAACTATTGATCTCGATTTCATGTAAAACGTGCGTTCAACGTAGTAGGCAGTGATGGAATAATAGAAAACTAGACAGTTGTTCTGCGTTACTGCTACATCGGCACAGAACAACGAGAATGAATATTATTTATTGCGGCGTCTCCTCAGGTCCCCGGCTGAATTCGACATTCACTTGCGGATTGTGTAGCGCCAGGCACACTTAGTGGCGACGAAGCAGCAAACAGTCAACTCTCTTCCACGTATTGTCGGGCTGTGGGAGTGGCCCACAGCTCGGTTACTTGCTTGGGCGCACGACCCCTAGAGCTCTATATAAAATAGGTTATAGACCACCGAACAAAGAGTATGAGAGGATGACGATAAAATTTTAACCAAAACTATATTACAATTCCCACAAAAAAAAAAGAAAGTACACTAAACAAGTGAATAATAGAGCGCTCACTGGACTACGCCGCACACTAATATACTTAAAAAATATATAAAAGGACATGTTTCTGAACTTCTTAGAAGAATAATACCCTCCCCATTTCTGGGCGGCGGCTGGCGGCATCCGTCTCCGACTGGGAGATGGTAAACTTTACACTTCACTCTAATCTTAAAATATGCTTCACCCTTTTGGGATTTTTCTCTTTTCTTTTTCTTTCCCAAACACGACAACCCATTTTGGTAGTTATCCTCCAATTTATTCGCATACACTAACGTTTAATTCGTTTCGGAGTTCTGATTCCATGCTCGAAACCGAATGAATTCTATTAACGCCTTTCGGAGTTCAAAACCGAATGAGTTTTTCAACGTTTGTAATACATATTGAAATTTTATCAGACTCAGCATTTCTGGAGTTCATACTGAAACAGCATTCTTTCATTTTGTAAGGAAATATTTTATACGCCACGTTTATACATCGACGGTGTTTCGACAAAAATTTTACACACGAGCCAACAATTGATAAAGATGTAAAATGTGTTATTCTAGGTTTAATATTTTTTTTAATAAAATTAAAAATAGTTAAACAAAAATACCTTGTCCAGTCTCGAGCGCCAGTTCCTATTTTAAAGTGTAGGAACAACACTTTATTTTATCAGAGGTATGATAGATGCTAAATAACTGCACCGAAGAAACGGTATGTCCAGGAGTCTAGTTTTATGGTTGTCGGTTTCGTAGAAATGAACAACTTATTGGCCGAAAGTAATCCTCAGTTACAACCAGATTAATTACTTAAACCCATGTTTAGTAAAAAAAAATTCAGAAATTCAGTTTCTTTACTATATTTTTGTCAAAACGTCGATATCGCTAAGGCCGGCCCTCATGACAGCGCAACTCTGAGTCTCGTCTTTGAAATAATATATTTGATTTATTGTTTATGCGGAAAGAAGTATACTTTGATCTTTCAAAGGGCAATTTTATCCGATAATACCAACGAAACATAAGAAAATCTGCTTTGGATATATGCGACCTCTGTTTTTATTATTGGGGTTATATAAGAATATAAAATTATTTTTTTGTAGACTCTTTTATAGCAGAGAGAAAGTATATGTGCAACTTAAATAAAAGTAATATTTGCTTCATAAAAATTGATAATTTTATGGGCATTTTCTTTTATGTGGCTTCTATAAACCTTTATTTTTATGTTTAATCTACAGAAATTAACAATACGAGCACTTTATGACACTGTTTTATTAAAAGAATTATATATCATTTCCATTCTGTAACATTTATTTTGATGCTGAATTAAGTTTTTAATATACTTATTAGGTGAGGATCCCCCCATGAAATTTTGATATAAAACATTCAATCCATAAGTAAAAAAAAATATTAATCGGAAACTATTTCTACTTCAAACATCAGAAACATAACTTTAATGACAAATTTCGTGAACCTAAACTATCGTTTCTCTGACACTCCATCTGAGCCGCACTAAAAGTAATTTTTTGTGTTTCGGCTGTTCTTGTCGGACTCGTTTCTTTCGTCCGCCAAATACAGTTGCGGTCAATAAAAAATGGGACAGCTCTTCTTCTGCAGTGTAAAAGTGACTTTTTAAATGCATATCAGCTGACGTATCAATATTATGTCGCCTATTAATATTAATAATACCAAATACACAACTAAATTACAGCAAAACTGTGATAAGAGTTGCTCCATTTTTTTGGACCGCAACTGTACATTTTCGATACAAAAAATTTCACTTTTACTCCATATAAAACAGTATACTATTAATTATATGAAACACATAACAGCAACTCAACTCACCATTTTTACTTTCTTATACCTAATAAATATATGGAATATTGTGATTTTTTCTACCTCGAGATTTTGATTGATATATGTTTTGAACCCCACTGAATCCATTCTGCCTATTTTCCTATTGATATCTGTCTATTCGTGTGTATACGTGGATGTGTGTGGAGTAACTGGAGGAAATCATTTCTTGAAAATTTTCCTTTTTGGAGAGTTAATATTATTAATCTTAATATTTTTTTGCTTCTAACACTAAGAACACTGTTATTTTATATTTAATGCAGTTCTTGCTCCTAGACTCAGTATGCAATAGATATTTTTTACTTATTAATGAATAGGATAAATAATTAATTGGCTATTGTATATAGCACCTTATCACAAATAAATATAAAACATGTTCTGTTTTGTTTTGTCTTGAGATCCTAAATAGAGAGAAAGAGGGTCAATTGAAGATAAAGAAAACAAGCTGCAGACGGCGCGGTCCATTTATAATGCTGTCAATGAAAATGAATAAGAAACGTGATTACTGATAGTCCAAGAAGATTGGTATTCAATGTGTCGCAACACTAAATTTGTCAGATCCAAGCACGCGAAGAAAGTTAATAAAAATGAAGTTAATCAACTTAAATTTCGTCTAAATTTCACGAAAACAGTAATGAAATTTATCTGTTTGTGAATGATGAAGCACACTTTTGCCAATGGGATCAGATAATCCCCACCAAATTCACCAACGACCTTTACATAGTCCCGAAGTAAGTTTGGTGTGCTGTTTCATCGTCTAGGATCATTGGACCTTATCTTTTTTGGAGAAAATGGTCAGAAGGAATAAGTTACTGTTCCGTGCTACACAGAAATGCTATAGATATTCTTCTTGTTACTAATCAAAGACGAAGTTGGAGGAATGTTGGTTTCAGCAAGATGGCGCAACTAGCCATATTGTGAAAATCGGTATGGCCCTTTTATAGAAGTGGTTTCCGAATAGAATTTCAAGGATTGGTCCCTCCCTTGGCCCCTAAACTCCCAATATTTCACTTTTAGATTACTGCCTCTGGGATTACATAAGGAGTAAAGTGTATGTGAATAAACCTATAAATTTAGAGGAACTGAAAAGAAACATAAGAGATGAAATAAATATTATTCACGTCATATTTTCCATGCTGTTATGCAACATTTGGTCAGACGTTTAGAGTGGTGTGTTGTTGAGAAAGGCTGTCATTTACGACACACCATTTTCAGAATATAAAATACTATTCTTATTGTTAGTGTAATTTAAGTCAATACACAATAAGATGTTTAAAATTATAAATATATTTTGTCAGATCCTTCATATATACTTAACAAAACTTTCATATTTTTGACTATTTCCCACGTATCTACATCCAATAAAATTGCTTAATTTTTGTCACAAGTTCCAATGAAAATCCATTCTTTATTAGCGGCAAAATTTAAAAAAGTCGTTAAGATTATGGCGAATTAAATAATTTTATACGACCGATCTTAATTGGTGATTTTAAATACTTGGTTTGAGGGATTAAAGTATCACTTTATAGCCCGCCGGGTCATAAAACACTTTAGAGCCCGTCTAGGGCTTTTTCTTTATTTTTCATACAACATTGTTGATTTCTGAGGCAACAAGTCGAATGTCGCAGCCTCTGCTGCTGAAAAAAGATAAAACACTTCGACAAAAGGATTGTAAAACGATTCTTGCCATAAAGTTACACCTTTATTTACGTTGTTGCTTAGTTACTTACATTTACTTTTAATACAAACTCAGTATCAAATTCCTACCTGTCAGTATGACAAAATACGATTACCACTTTTATGGAATGTCAAAATTTAACAGATTGACCATTCTTATTAAGTATTGGCAAGATAGCCGACTTATATTTATGTATTAAGTATAAATTAAGACTGGTCGTACAAAAAATTTTGTATACATCTCGGGCACAACCAGCGTTTATGGTCCTTATAGAAGTGGTTTCCGTGTTCTCACCTTCCTTGGTGCACAAATAACTATTATTTTGACGCAACTGAAATGAATCACTTTGGCGAAGAGGTAATTATGAACATAATATTATTTATTGTGTTGAATTATAAATGTTGTTTATTTGGGAACTAGTCTGATCAAATACATTTCTTGTTGTAAAAACTAAATTATATGGGAAATTACTATTTTTAGATTCAATATAAAATATTTATTAATAATTTATATACTTTTACAAATCTCATTTTATTTACAATAGAAATTAAAAACAAAATAAGTACTAGCATTTAGCCTACTCGATCCACACTGTCATTGCTGCCAACTACAATTATAATATCTCTTGCTTGCGATTTTGTAAATTTTTATTTAAAACATTCAAGGTATGTTGTTTGGTAACGTTCCTCAACAAATTAAGTTGGAATAACCCTCGCTCTACGGGCTCGTGATTTTCACCACTAATTTGTCTCGTGACGTTATCAAGCAATAAACTGAACGTAACTAAAAATTTATTCGACAAAACCATAAGCGCTTGATACATTATTACTGAAAATGATTTTTATTGAAATATCAGTTATTTTCGTTTAATTACTAATTACGAAATAGTTTAAGAAACGTAATATTATAATTTTTTATAAAACCAGTATCAACTCTGTCTTTCGGATAGATTTCAAATAAGACAATCCTGTTTCAAATCCGTGATGAACTTATTGAATCAGAACTAAAAGTTAACATTCAAATTTCCATTCGACCGCAATATAATTTTAGCGGAAAATCACGTATTTTCTTGAGACTTGTTCAAAGTTTCGGTTCGTGTCTTTGTTATAAAGTAACTCGTCGGTCGACATTGTCTTCAGATAATTTTATTGCACAACTGTATTTTTCGAGTTATATCAACATGTACTGTATGCTATTTAAGGAAAGGGAAACATTTGATTGAGCTAATGCAACTAAGTAATCCAACTAAACACACACCCGAGTATGTTTATATTGGCTGTTAGCTTTAAATGGCACTACAGTGAATTTAGAAGTGGCTAACTAAGCGCTTTGTTTCCTTTATTTCTTGCATCACCTTATACAGACCTAATTTTTATAGCAAAAACTGTTACTGTTCACGCATACAACACATTACTTTTCCCTATACTTGTAGAAAAATTTTAACAGAGAGGCCCTTCCAAGACTCACTCTTTAATGGCTCCGTGGTCTAGAGGTAACGTACTTGCCTCGAAATTTCGGGGTCCCGGCCGAGAAACTGGGATTTTTCTGTGAGAGAAATTAATCGTAGTATACTCGGATATTGGGTGCGTGTCCATTGTCTCTAAATGTGTAGCCCTCTCCCACACAAGGTCAATCCAGACCTTCAGGGATAAAGGTGGTTGTAATTTCATGTGGTGGTGGTGTTATTAATAGATAAGAGTCTGGTGTGGTGGAATTTGTAATAAAGGTAATTTTTGACGTTTCAAAAAGTCACATTGGTGGAATGTCACTAATATATTTTTTGAAAAAGTAATTTTTGACGTTTCAAAAAAGTCACATTGGTGGAATGTCACTAATATTTTTTTTAACATTTCAAATTAACGTTTCAAAAAAGTCACATTGGTGGAATGTCACTAATATTTTAAAATTTGAAGTGTCAAAAAAAAATTTGACATTTCAAATTGACGTTTCCAAAAATGTCACTAATATTTCTTTTGAAATTTCAAATTTTTGGAACCGATTTTGTTCATCAATGAACTCAATCTCTTCCTTGACCTCTAAAATGTGTGTACCAAATTTGAAAGCTTTATCTCAAAAACTGTAGCTGCTATCGCGAACTAGACAGACAGACACACAGACCAAAATTTTTTTCACGAATACCTACCTTCTTCACTTTGAGGGGTAAGGAAGTAAAATTAATGCGAAAAACCTTTATCGGCTTATATCGAAAATTTTAAGTTTAATGCCCTGTATGCATTGAATCTAAGATATAAAAATTGAATTCAACTAATACTTTAAAAACGAGAACGCTTTTTATCTTTAAAATTTGTATGGGTGTATGGCTTAGGACGGTCTGTTTTAATACGCAATAAATTTAAAGAAAATTTTGTGCATTGGAGTAGATACTGGTAGTGGGTAGTGCATAATTTTTTAAATAACATTTTTTTTTTAATGTACATGTACATTCGATAATAGAAATATAGAAATCAAATATAATAATGTGTATTCTGTAGAATAAAGAGTTAATTTGGGAGTTCCACATGGTTCTATTTTAGGCTCACTATTGTTCATGATATTCATTAATGATTTCCCTAATTTCATCAAAGATACTTTGACAGTTCTGTACGTGGATGATATTAGTTGCACAATAGTCACTGATTCTGCAGAAGAAATGAATTGGAAAGTAAAAGTGTACTTGATAATGTTAGGGCCCGGTGTCAAGGTAATATTCTTATAATGAACGAAAGCAAGACCACATTTTTAAATTTTAAACTTAGAAGACCTATAGCAGATTTCTTTGTTTCCTTTGATAAGTAAACAAAATTCCTAGATACATATATTGATGACACGGTAACATGGGAATCTTATATTGATCATGTGTGCAAGATCTTGAATAAAGCATATTTGGCCATACTTCAATTAAATGCCACTTTAAATGAATCAAGACTTAGTGCATTCTCACATGTCCTATTTACAAGTGCCTAATATATACCAAAAATAATATTAATAACTTTCCCCTAATTACGGACCGTCTTTCATACGAAACGAAATATACAAAAAATTTCATTTAAAGACGATCGCTTTTAAAATCTCTCCTTACTACAACTGTATCACTTTGTTCAATAGTTTACCCACAACATTAATAAAATTCAAATTTGAAATAATGACCTTTCTTACAAATAACTATTATTATGGCATAAGTTTGTAATGATCTCTAAATTGGTATTACATTTATTTTTAATTATTTTGTTATTTTCTTTTAGTTTTGTTAGTATTACTACTATAAGTGTTTTTTTTTATCGCCAATTTTTATTGAATGAGTACGTACTATATACATATTGTTATTTTTTTTGTTTTGTTTTTTTTATGTCCTTTTCTACATGTTTACACAATGACTTGCCAAATGTACGAAATGTATATTTAATAATTGGTGAATAAATGTACCTATCTATACATTTGAAAATGGGTTTCTCCAAAGTATAATTGGCATTAATTAAAAAATAATTGAATAGCCATTATTTCAAGTATAGACATAACCTATGATTTTCTAAATGGAATATCCTGTATATTTTTATCTAGTTAGATTTGTTTTATTTTTTCTTATTATGCTGATACAGCATACTTGATAATTCTGTCCAGCAGGTATTTTCCAAATTATGAACGAAATATTAAAATAATATAGATATCATTATAAAAATAGTTTAGAAAAAATAATTTCATATATTTGTATTTTATTTGATAGAACATTGGTAGAAATAATTGAATACTAGTGTCTGTTATTTTTACTTTCCATCCACGCAATCTTTGCTAATTAAATAATCAATATTTTAAAATTAGGAATACTTCCATTTTCACTTTCTTATACCTAGTATAAGGAAGTATAGTAATCGTGATTTTTTTCGACCTCGAGATTTTGATTGACATATACGTTTTGAATCCTTCTGAATCCATTCTAACTATTTTCCAAATGATGTCTGTCGGTGCGTGTATGTGGATGTGTGTGTAGATGTGTGTGTGTGTGGATATGTGTGTGGATGTGTGTGTGTGTATGTGTGTATCCGCGATAACTCAAAAAATACTAATGGGAGACTTTCCAAATTTGGCAGTTAAGATTGTCCACAACATTTTAGGTGTCACAACAAATTTGGTGAATGTGGTACCACCAGAAGAGACATAATGAATGAAAGAAGAAAAAAGGTACATTTTCGGGAAAAAATTTTAAAAATTTTTATTGCATTTCTGGACGAATCTCGACGAATTATAATGAAAAACATAACTTTATGAAAAAAAATCTGTCCGCATGTCTGTAGTATCGCGATAGCAGTCACAGTTTTTGAGATAAAGCTTTCAAATTTGGTACACTTGTTATAAAGGCCAAAGACAATGAAAAATTCGATGATGAGCAATATTGGACAGCTGAAAGGGGGTTCACGGGACCCGAACTTTTTTGTATTTGACTTTGCAAAAAAAATATGTTCTTGATGAAAGATTATAAATCACATCTACTATATCAAACGTATAAAAAATATATTTTCCAAGTACTTAAATAAAGTTGATGTAAACTGAAATATTTTACACAATTGGTCTCATAAAATGGGGTTAGGATAAATTTAACAGTTTGACATTTGAAAGGTCTAATTTAGTTACAAAAATGTCAATGTCAGGAACAAAAAATTATTAAAATATATGACATGAATTATTATTGAGTGTCGAATAACGCTGATAATTAATTATTTAAAAATTTTAATGAAAGATTTCAAGGTACGGTATTAAAATTTTATTGAGATAAGTGAATAAATGATTTTTTTAGATGATATATACTGGTATAACAAAGTTATGTGCTGGCCACATCAGATATGTTTTTTTATGTGAAATCTTGTATGTTGGTGAGACTTTCATAAATGGTAATGATACTGGTAATGATTCCATTGATTTCAGTAAGGGAATTATTCATCAATTATTTTTATTATAGAATGGAGACATTTGAACATCTGAAGAAGACTAAATTATAGTCGAAACGTTAGCGATTGAACTGATTTAGTTTCTTTTTTTGTCCTACTCCGGCGAACTTCCCATCAATAAATATTTTTTAAAGACACAAAGATATCCCTCATCTACATCTGAATTAAAATAATCGATTTTGTATCTTCCGTTCTTACATATATTGTACCTATTAAATAAATATTTTGTAAGCCATTATGTATTTTCCAGTATTTACTTAAACGACTAAATATTTGCAGATTGTTAATTAACTATTTATCAATTTATGTCTTTTCACACTAGACAAAGGCTGTTCAGTAGATAAATTTATGACAAAACTTTCCCAAACTTTACTATGCCGCCTGAAAATAGAAATATGGAGGCTTCTTTATTTTTGTATATTTTAAGACGACCAAGGTGAGTAATTTTAGTTTCAAACAAGTTGTTTCAAACATAGGATGTGCATAGGATGAAAACTTAAATTACGGCTATACAAATCTTTTAAATGTTTTGCGCTAACAGATTTTAATTTGCGAGACAACTTAGTAAGGAATTCCTTTTAGATATTTTCACACTTAAAAAAGGGAAACAATTACGAGGAAAATATTTCAGATCATATATTAAAACTGAAATTAGAAATAGTGAGGGGATCTCCATAATAGTTACAGAAGAATCTGTCGATGTTGTTTATTTTCAAATTCTCTAATTTGTAGCAAACAGGAAACACCTCCTTGTACCTCGACCGGAACTTGAACTCGGAACCACCGTTTACCACGGAGTAGTGTTTAATTTAATTTACTTATGCCGATAGGTTTCTTCTACACATTGTAACGCTTCTTCTAATAATTTGACTGGGCTATGTGGTTAATAACTTAATATAGCATCAATAACTCAAGAACAAATTAATGATGTGTAAAGTCTAAAAAAAACCGGATATGATCGCCAATTTCATACTGTAATAGTACTGTACTTTTTTATAAACAAAAAATTTTTGTAAATTATGCCATTCCACATGTATGACAATAAAAATAAAGGGCTGTAGCAAATTTGCTACTCTACCTGTTTGAGAAAGTTGTTCAAACATGTCAAAAGAACTGTTATTTTTAATAAGAAATTACGTAATTGAGTAATAATAGGAATTTTTAAAACGAGATCGTTTCTCATAATTAATGTTGTAACGGACAAATTTTGAAGAGTACTGTCATCTTCTGGCTTGTATGAAATAACCTAATAGAGAACATTATAGAATTTTACAACACATATCGATGATGTCTGCTTAGGAGTTCCTCAGGGATCCCACCTGAGACTACTTTTATTTGCTATTTTTTAGTTACAATTGAAAATATTTCGTATTATCTAAAATATCGCATCTACAAATCATGCGTATGTAGCTGACTTAAAAATGTATAAAGAAGACAGTTTATCTCAATATATTAATCTTTAACATGACTTAGATAGGTCTACTCTGTCCCCAATATAAATACACTCAGTTCCAAAAAAAGTGACGCACTTGATTTTTGACCTAACTTTTTTTCCCTTTTTTTTTTTTAAACCAGTGGGTCGATTTTTAATTTTTTTTTATTTGCTGGTAGGTAATTCCTTTGTCTTTCAAAAAAAAAATAAAGAGGTGGAAATTTTTTCAAAGCCTCCTGGATGGTAGTGGAAAAACTCGAATCATGTTTTTTTCTTAATTTTTGACTCACCCTGTGTGTTAATTACGTAATGGTATAGAAAGTGCTTACACTCTGTATGAAAGACGCTTCTTTTACGAGCATTTTGTTTTTTTATTCATTGATTTATCTCTAAAATTGTCCGAATTACAGCTCTTTTGCTGAAACCTTGGTATTACCAACTTTCTGAATTTATCAAAAAACAGTTTTGTAGTGAAATAAACTGACACGAATTTTAAAAAACATTTTTATTAAACACAAAATTATAAACTGGGATAACTGCTTAATACCGTGTATTGCCACCCCTAGCAACTCTAAGAGCTTCTAATCTACGCGGCATACTGGAAATTAGATTTCTTATCGTTTCCATTGGTATACGATCCCATTCTTCCACTAATGCATCTGCCATTTCTGCGAGACTTTCCGGAGGCCTCTCACGAGAACGTACCCTTCTCCCTAATTCATCCCGCAAATGTTCTATAGGGTTCATATCGGGGCTTCTCGCAGGCCACTGTAATGTGGTGATACCCGTAGCTTCTAAAAAGTTTCGCACTATTGGTGCGGTGTGTGGTGGGGCATTATCCTGCATCAATATAAAATTATTGCCCACTAACTCTGCAAGAGGTAAGACATACTGCTGTAAAATGTCAATGTAGATTAGGCCTGTCAACGTCCGCCTCACCGGAAAAACATGAAGGGGTGTCTTCCCATTCATTGAAATCCCCCCCACACCATAACCGACCCACCATTAAAACTTTCGCATTCTGTTATTAAATTCTGATTAAACCTATCACGAGTCCTTCTCCACACTCTTTTTTTTCCATCCACCATGTTAAAGCAAAACCTTGACTCATCCGTAAACAAGACATTCGACCATTCAGGAATATTCCATTCTCCATAATTTTGAACGAAATTTCTTCTAGCAACACGATGTTCGGGCAATAATTTAGGACCTTTTGCAGGTCACCTAGCTTTTATAGTACCTTCTTTTAGACGTCTACATACCGTCTGCTTACTTACTGCAACACCACGAATTCGGCGAAGATCTTGCTGAACATTTACCGCAGTATTTGATCGGTCCCGTAATATCCGCAATCTCAAGAAGCGATCATCTCTTGGGGAAGTTTTTCGAGGGCGACCAGAACCCACCCTTCGAGCAGCGCTTCCTGTTTATTCGTACTTGCGGATCGCTCTACGAGCAGTTGCTTCATGGATTCGCACTGCACGAGCGGCGGAATGTTTACTACGCCCATCGTTTACTAAAGCAACTAATCTTGCTACTTGTTCAGGATTTATTTGAGGCATTTTATGTAATTTTAGTCTCTAAAACTTTTTTAATGAAACTTAATTAATGACACAACGACAAAGAGTAAAATATGGAGGCATAAAACAAATTAATTGCTATGGCAACGGCAATTGTTTTTTTAGAGGCAATGTGATCCTACAACGAAATAAATTTGTGGGATATACGCAAGGTTTCAGCAAAAAAGCTGTAATTCGGACAATTTTAGAGATAAATCAAAGAAAAAAAAACAAAATGCTCGTAAAAGAAGCGTCTTTCATACAGAGTGTAAGCACTTTCTATACCATTACCTGATTAACACACAGGGTGAGTCAAAAATTAAGAAAAAAACATTGTTCGAATTTTTCCACTACCATCCAGGAGGCTTTGAAAAAATTTCCACCTCTTTTTTTTTTTTTTGAAAGACAAAGGAATTACCTACCAACAAATAAACAAAAATTAAAAATCGACCCACTGGTTTTTAAAAAAAAAAGGAAAAAGTTAGGTCAAAAATCAAGCGCGTCACTTTTTTTGGAACTGAGTGTACATTTTTGAATATAAAACAAATTACGTAAAATATTAGTCTCTCGGTCTTAGTCTTCCTATTACAGATCATGTTTAAGTTGATGGAGAGATCGTGGAGTTAAAAGTGACATTAAATAACAAACTTAGAAGAATCATATGGAAAATATTGAGAGAACTCCGAAAATTCGTTTTTATTTTTGACAAATATTTACGAAAAATTTTGTTTTAGAACGCAGTTACACAGTATGCAACTTTCTGCGATAATTGTCTAGAGTTTATCCAAAAAAAACATTCAGTATTGTCACTATTTTTTAATCATTTATTTAAGGTCAATATATGGCCTTTACCAAGGCCAATCAACAACGCCAAGAGATAAGCTCATATTTGTGTAAGCACTGGAAATTTATCCTAATCCATATTTTCTCGCCACACTTTGTCAGGGGGATATTTAACTTGCTCACATTGTAGACACACAGAACCTACAGTTTACATCCGATGCGGATGTGAACTTGGGTTGTCTGGATAGACGGACACATCTATGTGTCAGTCACACTACCAAGTCGATATCATTAATTGTAGATACCACTATTTTCGGCTTAACTAAACTGGTTCACATTCGAAACGTAATGATGATGCGAATTGGACCTCCGAAAAATTTTAAGTACACCTCGAGGAAATTTATCAGACTTTATAATTTTACCGTCAAAAATGAGAAAAATACATATTCTTCCAATGGGAGCTCCTCAAAATTCCGGGAATTTTGCAGTTTCTTTTCTCACTTTATTACAATTTATTGTACTATTGACAAAATACCCATTGAAATGTACACACAGGAACTGAAAAAAATGTTGTGTTCGATTGTGGCACTCGAAAGTTAAGATGGTACAAAATCAAATGAAAGTATAAGGAGTTACGCTTCGAGTTTAGATAGCGCTTTAATATTTTTATAACCTGTTTAATTAATATGACTTATTCCGTTGTAAGAATAATAAAAAATTGATTATGCAAAGTTTAAAATAAAAGAATAGTGCGTACTGTTCATCTTTAAGAAACATTGCAATTTAACTTAAACTGTTCTCTCCAATTTGGAAGTTGTAACACTTCCAGTGTGGTATTATTAATACACAATCTGATCTGTAAATCTCATTAATTTAAAGGGGTGTATAATTATTATTCAAAGGCAACAGTTCATAAACTTTAAACTTTTGGAGGTCGGCGAAAGTGTTTATCAGGGGATCTTTGTAGTTTGTTGTAGATTTGAAACGTCAGGAAAGATTGCCATTAAAGATAAATAAGCGACAGCAACGGAGTTTCCTGTGTAAATTCCAGAACAAGCTCGTGGGCTTAAGGGAAACAGGATTTAGCGTGTTCCTTAGTTAAATTATCTGTTAAAGAAGTGTGTAAAGTTGCTAGAAAAAATGGAATGTAAAAATTAAAACCTAAATATTAAGTAGTAAGTATTTCAAACTGTAAAAAGATGTTATTACAATGTATTAGGTTTTCAGAATAAATATGCGGAAAATTTGTCAGGTTTTATACACGGTGTCTTTGAAATACGGAGCACAATCTCAGGAATATGTTTGGGTAATATAAATAAGTCAAAAAATTAATAATCTTATCTGAAAATGCTTCCTAAGGGAGCTACGGTTGCACAAGAATATTATCCAAAAATCGGTTAATTTTCAGTAACCTGTTTAAATACATCTATGGAACTTGCTTGCTTGTTACACAGTTTAGTATGATTAAGAATTAACTACTATTTCGCAGAATCTATCAAAACTATACTGCCCTGTTAACTCATAGGGGCGTATCTAACAAGTTAGTAGTTTTGAGTAATTTGACCTTTTAGGTATTTACTTATGCCACACACATTGTCAGTTATGCTAGTATTTTCAGAATTGGATAAGACTTTAGACTAGGTACTTATAACTTATCATTTCCCTAACTTATGTTAAGCACACTTTTCTACAAAGTGATATTTGATAGTTACGTCCTTTACACTTAACATTTTACATAAATTTGCTGTTGTAAAAAAAGGCGTATCTGCTATAAAATTTTATTTTAGCATACCAAACAAGGAACTACATCAACATATAAGTTTCAAAGTTCTATTATTTAACAAGTCATATAAAAACTATTTTATGGTATCACTAAAAAATAAAAAAACTTATTCATCATCACTTAAATTCAGTTTCAAGTAGAGTTGAAGATAGTGGAAGATTGTATTCTGTTTTGTGGCATAATTGCACACAACTTTGACAAAATGGCATTTTTTCGTTCTGGTGCTATATTTCTGTAATTGGTTTTAGATTGTGGTTTAATAATACCTTCATATATTTCGCACCAAGAAAATTTAGTTCGATGGGGTTGCTTCAGAACTAGTTTAATATGACATTGCCATTTTATTTTTGACAAAGGCAACTTCCACCATTTGGTTTAAATATAGTCTGGGGTTAATTTTGTTTAGTTTATATTGAGAAATACACTCTTCCCAATTAAAAAAGTTATTTATCTCCATGCTAATAATTTTTACTTTCGAAGTTGAACTTTGTATCGCATTAGAAAAATCTTTAAAATCGTACACTTTTCCTTTGCTTTTAAGGGAACGCTCAACTTGGTGGTGAAACCAATCAGCTGCCATAAAACTATGCCCAGGTTCAAAATATCTAACGGTTAATGTTTCAAAGGCAACTTCAGACGAATTCATAATAGATATAAAGGAGCAACATAAATTCCAGTTCTTGTTCTGAGATGAACAGTTGTCTAACCAAAGCACCACATTTTTAATATCACGAATTGAAATAAAAATTGCATAAGAAGTACTTGCAATAACTTGCTTAAATCTTCCAGTTATGGCCTCGTGCTAAATCATAGCTGTAGGAATATTGTTTTTACCTGTCACAACAAAACTCTCATTATATGCTATTATCCGAGGAGTAAACATTACTTCCTTGAAAGTGTCACATCTTGGAAGCATAATAACATAAAACTGAAATAAAGCTGTTAGGTACAAAAATGTCGATAATAGTTTACTTTGTTACCTTTTCCAAGTCAGCTGAAACAACTAGCTTGTCTGCGTTTTTATTTTCAGCGTAATTTTTATACCGTATGCGAGCCTCCACATATTTACCCCAGTGACTTTTAAATACTTTACAGTCCTCACAATTAGTATTCAACGAGTCCGTCCTATGTTCAGTTTCCTTTTCATGTATAGCAAACTTTTCACATTGCCGGCATTCCTCATTGCCTAATTTAGCAAATGATATATTCATACTACTAACGACACTCCGATATAAATAGTAAGAAAACTGGTACCTAGAATGTCTCTGTTTAAAGTCTTGGTAGATGCAAGTAATAAAAATATCACTTGGATGATACAATATTTAGGCGCATGTTCCCTATGATAATGAGCAACTGTAGGGTGAAACGATTTGATATGACTATTAATGATATCTCTGTCAATTTTCCTGTTACAATTTTTTCTCCCTCTTTTGTCTTAATTGGCAGTGAGTTCTTTATCCTCAGTTTTTGTTAACACATTACAAAGAACTTTGTAACCCATTCTGGTCTTTAAAGCTATAAAATTATGTTCTTGATCTTCTTGAGTCAGGCCGACCTGTAGTATTTCTCTTTCTTGCAATTTTTGAGACATTATTTAGCATATACGTAGATCGATCATCTTTAGTCATCATCCAAAACTGTTTGTTAATATCTTCTTGCCTGTCTATATTAATTTTTTCTCGGCATTTTTTCTTGCAGTGTATGCTACATAATGATTTGACGGTGTGTTTTTTTCTTAAAGTTTTCTTTCATTGACAGATAAATTGTACTTTTTTCTTTTGCGTAGTTGGCCTTTTTTGTGTACAGACTAGATGTTAACAAAACCACATTTCGGCATATTTCATTTAAAATTTTTCAACAACAGACTTTGAGTGGTAAATTTTCTATACTAAATTCTTCACGAATATGTTCATTTTCCTGGATGCCACTTTCATCCTTTTGATCTCATATCTCCAAGGGGTCTGGGTATTATTACATTGCTTAAAATATTAGTTTTATTGTAGGCAAATGTCAGAGTCTTAGGAGTTGTTTTTTCATATGATTCACTGTCAGAACTTCACTGACATCTGAAGCACGAATATATAACATCACAGGGAGCGCTGAAGCCTATAAATTTAGGTCAGAAGGGAGGATCTGCATGTGTTGTTACTAAAAAAAGTCGTATCTACATACAATCTCTGCAGATTCGACTTTGTTTACTAACATAGAACATTGCTAGTTACGACTTTCTATTGTAACATAGTAGTGGCTCTATTTGTAAATACGCCCTAACAATTTAGTTATTTTTAAGTGTTAAATACATCAGATTCGCCTTTCTTTCTTAACAAAGACAGAAAATAGTGTAATTTAAATTATGGTACCATTATCTAAAAAACCTTAAAATTGCAGATACGCCCATTTGGGTTAACAAGGCAGTATATCAGTCGATGTTTGGAACTGGGTGCACTGATTTTCTGATTTTTTTTGACAATTAAATGAAAAACTAGTTTTTTCCGTAGACAGTTGGATCTAAGGTCAATTATAGTTATTTATTTTGTACAGAGAATCATATTTTGGTAGCAAATTGTCAAAAAAGTCAAAAAGAAAAAAATACGCATTCAGATTTTTATGCGTGTAACACTGTGCAAGAACGAGTATTTCTGCTAGTTTGATTTAAATTAATTTGATAATGATTAACACTCAACGTTTAAGAAGAATGCCCATCATCTTCAGTTACCATGTCTGTAGCCTAAACTACATAGCATGACAAAGAATATCTTATTGCACATAATAATTTATATGTACGATATTTATTTTTGTTCGTTTGTAAACTAGATATTCCAGATACGACCCTCCAAAATAATCTACTAGACACAAATCAGACTTATTCGATGGTCAGTTATGAAACAAAATAAAATATGACCAATGTATTGAAGATAATGAACTGTTTTTCTCAATAAAGTTGAAACACGTACTGGTAATATGCTTGATCGAAAAAAATGTGTTGTTTCGGATAATATCTGTTTTCTTGTTAGTGTTGCATACACTCTATTATTCTACATGATTGTACGGCTTTCAAATAATACTCACTTTATCAGTAAACCATTTTTTATTTTCTTATACCTAATATAAGGAAGTATAGCAATCGCGATTTTTTTCGACCTCGAGATTTTGATTGATATATACGTTTTAAACCCTTCTGAATCCATTATGACTATTTTCCGAATGATGTATGTCGGTGGGTGTGTGTGGATGTGTGTGTGGATGTGTGTGTGGATGTGTGTGTGTGTGAGTATGTGTGTATCCACGATAACTCAAAAAACACTAATGGGATACTTTCCAAATTTGGCAGTTAAGATTGCCCACAACATTTTAGGTGACACATTAAATTTGGTGAATGTGGTACCACCAGAAGAGACATAATGAATGAAAGAAAAAGAAAGGTACAATTTCGGGAAAAAAATTAAAAAATTTTATTGCATTTCTGGATGAATCTCCACGAATTATAATGAAAAAATACAACTTTATAAAAAAAAATCTGACCGCATGTCTGTAGTATCGCGATAGCAGCCACAGTTTTTGAGATAAAGCTTTCAAATTTGGTACACCTGTTCTATAAAGACCAAAGACAATGAAAAATTTGGTGAAGAGCAAAATTGGCCAGCTGCAAGGGGGTTCACGGGACTCAAACTTGTTTGTATTTGACTTTACAAAAAAAATATATTTTCCAAGTACTTAAATAAAGCTGATGTAAACTGAAATATTTTACACATTTGACCTCATAAAATGGGGTTAGGATAAATTTGACAGTTTGACGTTTGAAAGGTCTAATTTAGTTACAAAAATGTCAATGTCAGCAACAAAAAATTATTAAAATATATGACATGAATTATTGACAGCATCGAATAACGCTGATAATTAAATATTTAAAAATGTTAATGAAACATTTCAAGGTATGCTATTAAAATTTAATTGAGGTAAGTGAGGAATTAAATAGAATGATTTTTTTAGATCAGGATGATATATACTGGTATGTGTGTGTGCATGTGTAGGTGTGGGAGTGTGCATGTGTGAGGATGGATGTATGTATAGGTTTAAACATATGTGGGTATAATTTACATTTGCTTATTCTCTTGTTTCATGTATTTAAATATATGTATATGTATTTATAACTAATAAAGCCGAATACTATTATTATTACAAATTTTACATTATAGTATAATACACAATCAAGTGTTATTGTAACCGATGAAATTTTGTATTATTTTGCAAATAAATATATATTGTCTATCTTAACTATATATGATATATATGTGTGTATATGATAATATGTATCTGAGGACATTTCAAAGTACGTATTAATGTATTTGCATTCATGTATGTGTGCATATGTACATGTGTATGAAATGTGCCTTATCACATATATATGTACATATATTGTCTAAAATTATTGCTATTATTTTATTTTTTAAGATTATTGTATTGTATATGTTTATATACTTATATCGGTGTGTATATGCTTGTATATGTGTTTTTGCGTGTGTATGCGTGTGTATGTGTATATGTGTGTGTGTATGTGTATATGTGTGTGTGTATGTGTATATGTGTGTATGTGTGTGTGTATGTATGTGTATATGTATGGATATATATATGTGCATATATGTGTATACATATATGTGTGTATATATGTATATGAGTGTATGCGTGTATACATGTGTATCGGTATGCATATGAATATAATCAAATGTACTATCCCACGCTCAAATATCTTTGATATTTTGTGGTGTACCATGTTTATTTGTATAATGCAATTATAATTCCATTTATGTATTGTATGTATATATTAAAAATAAACATTATTGTATTCTATTCTATTCTATTCTATAAGAAAGTTATGTGCTGGCCACATCAGATATTTTAAATTAGCTGTCGCATCATTATGATAATCTTTGACACCTTTTTTCCCCTTGGTTTCATTGCTACAAATGCGTTCAAAAATATCCCTTACATTCTCAGATTATACAACATTATTTTAGGACGTACAAATCGACACCTACCACCCACAAAGCCCATAATATTTTGGTAACTATCTTCCACCATTTGTACATTTTCTGTATTAAATTGTATGCGATCTAATTTTCAATATTGGAAAAGCAGTTAAGTGTAATAATAAATAAACGAACCAAAACTTCAAATTCAAAACAAGCAGATTTAATTGCCGGTAATATATAAACCCACTTAAACAAATTAACTTATCGTTTTAATTATAGTATAACTGTCGAAACTAATTAAATTTACTTGATGATCGTTCCAAAGGTTAAAACATTAATTTTCAGGACTTGATTAAACTAAATAGTAAACAAAGACGTCGCCTAATGATCAGCTATAAACTCTTATATTAAGAGCCTGAGGTAACTTTTTCTAGATTTATTTACCGTAGTTATCTTAACGTCAGTATTTATGCTATTTTTATTAGGATATTAACTTTATAATTGCTTTTTTGATATAACTATGGCTTGAAAGGCAGATAATTAAATGGAATTTAAAGAAAACATTGGCGAATTTGTTTATCTGAGAAAATTAGAGAATATTTAAATTTGACACTTTTCAAAGATAAGGATACGTAAAAACGTATTATCAATATGAATGCTTCGAAAAATTCATAGAAAATTAAATTTTAGGAAACATTTGGCCATATGGTTAAGGTGCCCGTCGGGAAAAATTTTGCTGATACATACTCTCTCCAAACTTCGTGTATGGCTTCATTGGACCTAGTCTGACAGCATTTTCCTTTATCATTTTTTTTTGTTTTTGGGGCGTTTTCCCGCTAGATTTTCCGAAACATGTCATTTTGACGGCATATAAAAAATGTATAGATACTGTTATTTTTCCAAGTAGAATAGCTTAAAAACGTGAATTGAAACGTGAAAAAATAATTGTCTGACAATAAATGTGGGTCATTGGGAGTGTCCTCTATCTCGAATATGTCGGAAAAACGACTATAAGAAAATTTATTAATAACCAGCTGATTTTCGCTGTATTAATTTATTAAAACATACAAAAACAAGTTTTCATATTGTCTGACGAAAATTATTTTCCGATTTCCCAGTCTGACGCGTCAAAGTTGTCGGTTTCATGACAGCAAAAAAATTTATTCATAACCTTCAGACATGGAAAATTATATGCAGAAAATGGGTATTTAATTTGTGGTATAAGTGTCTGACAAATACAGTAGGGCATAACGAGAGTCTGACAAAAAAACATAATTTTCCAATAATGGCCGTCGAAGTTAGGGCGATAAAAAAAATGAAATTTCGTTTAGTCGAGAAGACGGTTAAAAAAAGATACGGTATTTCAACTTACTTATTTTATAATCTTTATTTTGAATTTTTTTAACTCTTTTAGACTATCTGAATTCGACTTACCCAAGTTTTAAGTTCGATAATATTGAAAAATACGTAAAACTTTTTGTAGAAAAAAGTAGCGAAAAATTGTCTTTTAGTACGTTTAAAATCGTTATATCTCTGGTACTACTAGTCCGAAAATTTTCATCCAGGGCCGAAACTATATTGAAAAAAATCAGCTTGTTATTTAAAAATATAGCCTCAATATACAGTGTGGAAATTAAGTAACGCATAAATTCAGTAATTCCGTTGATATTAATTTTTTGGAAAAAATCCCGAAGGAGTATAGCGATTTTAACTTCAGCAAATATTTTCAGTCTATTTTCAGTTTCTTATGTCATTTATTTTTTAAGTTATGACGTTATCGACTTTTTTTTAAATGACAACCTATATTTTTTATTATTGATTTTGGTAGTAGTTTTTATTCCGGTTCCGACCGTATAAAATTTTCAATATATTTGAAAAAAATCGAGAAAAACAGTCTTAAAGTTCAAATAACAAAGATTCATTAAATTGGGAAAATTTATCTAGTTGCCTAAGTTTGACGGAAAGTTATCGATGGCACATTCGTTTTTATTTTGAAATTATACAAATAGTTGAAAAATCGAACTAATGTGATACACCGGCAACTAGATAAATTTTCCCAATTTAATGAATTTTTGTTATTTGAAATTTAAGACTGTTTTTCTCGATTTTTTCAAATAATAATATATCGAAAATATTATACGATCGGAACCAGAATAAAAACTACTACCAAAATCAATAATAAAAAATATAGGTTGTCATTTAAAAAAAAGTCGATGACGTCATAACTTAAAAAAATAAATGACATAAGAAACTGAAAATAGACTGAAAATATTTGCTGAAGTCAAAATCGCTATACCCCTTCGAGATTTTTTTCCAAAAAAATTAATATCAACGGAATTCCTGGATTTATGCGTTACTTAATTTCCACACTGTATACATATGAATGTAACATCCAAGCGTAGCTTGACAACCACATAGAAAAACCCTTTATTTAACATTTCCAGCTAAAAGGCTTTATTTCACCGTCAGACAATTTTTTTAATCGTATTATAAATTTCATTTAAAAATCAAAAAAATTTGTAAAAAAATATTATGAATAAATTTTTTTGCTGTCATGAAACCGACAACTTTGACGGGTCAGACTGGGAAATCGGAAAATAATTTTCGTCAGACAATATGAAAACTTGTTTTTGTATGTTTTAATAAATTAATACAGCGAAAATCAGCTGGTTATTAATAAATTTTCTTATAGCCGTTTTTCCGACATGTTCGAGATAGCGGACACGCCCAATGACCCACATTTATTGTCAGACAATTATTTTTTCACATTTCAATTCACGTTTTTAAGCTATTCTACTTGGAAAAATAACAGTATCTATACATTTTTTAGATGCCGTCAAAATGACATGTTTCGGAAAATCTAGCGGGAGAACGCCTCAAAAACACAAAAAAAAATGATAAAGGAAAATGCTGTCAGACTAGGTCCAATGAAGCCATACACGAAGTTTGGAGAGAGTATGTATCAGCAAAATTTTCCCGACGGGCACCTTAACCAATATTCGAACTTTGTGTCAGTGACTAGTATGTTGGACATACTTACCGGCGCGGCGCGGCGGTCAGGTGAGGTTCAATGTATTAAACCGGAAAATGTTAGAAGAATTTTGGATGTTAAGGCAATATAATCCGCATTGGTGACGTGCTATTATCCATATTGATTTATTAATTATATGTCTAACCCATGGACCGACAACAATTTTAAGACATCACCAATACATTGTATGTGCCATTATTTTAACAAATTAAGTCAACATTGTGCTATAAACCTTTGCACACAAAATCAGCTGGTACAATATGCTAATACATGATTTTAGCTTACTATTATTCCCTTTATTGATTGTTCCTTTGAATGTTATGTAGACATACTTTTTTTTTCATCGTTATTTATATTATTTTACTATTTTTCAATAATTAGTTCTTATTTTGTTTTTCTTAACTATTACCTACTAACTATATCTCACTATCTTTTTTTTTAAATTCAATTTTCAGTTCCTTTAATAACATCTATTGTACTCATCCTTATGTTTAATATAATGATTTGTTACTAAATATTATAAAATGTTTGTGTGTTACCTGTTCGGCAAATACAGCATATTATCACTATTTTTAATTTTTCGGTTACTCGTCGCTGGACAGTCCTGCCGTGGCCACTGACGCCTCCGGAAGTCACGCCAGCACATTAACCACAGACACTCCCCACATCCCGCAGGGTTAATGACAGTAGATTCCGGAATCGTGTGTCCTAAGCAGACTGAGAGATCCCAGCATGACCGCCTTTTGCATTTGGCCTGCCAGCTACTCGGCTGATTTTTGGCAGACTGGTTTGATATTTGATCCGTTTATCCTCCTCCTTCAAGGTGATGTTTGTCTCCGCAGGTGCCGAGAACTCGATGACATACATCACCTTGAGTTGATGGTCGAGGAGGACTATGTCAGGCTTGTTGGCTTGGATTAGCCTGACAGTCGGGAACGAGTAGTTCCAGTAAATCCGGCATTTCTCGTTCTCGACAACGGACTCAATATCTCCGGGGACGTAAGGCAGCACTGGTGTCTGGTCTACCCCGTACGAGTGCCTTAGATGGTAGTATAGCACTCATAAGGCCGCGTTATGTCGGTGGATGTAGGCCGAAATCGCATATATGGGGCATGCACAAAAGTAAGTGCATGAGAGACTCCGGCGCCTGACGGCAGGTCCTGCAGTTGATGTCAGGAACATCTACAAGCCACACGCGGCTACGGTAGACCAAGGTGTTGATAACACGATCTTGGCAGGTCATAATGAATCTCTCGGTTTCCGACTTAAGCTCGGTGACCTTTGAAAGTTGAATGTCAGCCTGGTCGGTAAACCTAGTTCTTCTATGTTCTTATAGAAGACACCATGCTGGGGTTTATCGACGTGCTGCCGAAACAGATTTATCTGTTCGGCAGCTCTGATTCGGGCTTTCAAACGATTTGACTGAAGTTGCGTGACTGACTCTACATCAGCACATCGACGGCCTCCTCGCCTGATGTCAAATGTGAGACTGAGTTCATCTGTGGCTCTTTTTGCTGCCTTGAACAATCCTGCTCCCACTTTTACAGCTTCGTGATGTTTCACAAACCGTAAGAGGGGATCTGAGCTCCGGAGGACGTTACATGCTCAGTACTACTCTGCCATGCGTACACTCCAAGCTCAAGAGACCCTCGGCCCCCCCGTTGACATGGGAGGCACACTCGAGGAACGGACGATCTTGGATGAATACTTTTGTGAATATTCATCATCTTGCGGGTATCTCTGTCTAATTGGTGCAGCTCATCTACTGTCCACTTTACTACTCCGAAGGAGTAGAGCAGAACCGGAACAGCAAGCATATTAGTTGCAGATACCTTGTTCTTTCCCCTTGCCAGTTGCTTTACTGTTTTTAGACATTCCCAGACTATATTAGACTTACAAGAAATTATCTGAGACTAACTGAAATTCATTCAGAATACTCAGATGTCCAAGATCTCCTGGCTAGAATTTCCTTATAGCTTGCAGCCTTTAAGCACTGAGGGCTGTATATGTAAAAGGAGCAGATGAAACAAGACTTCCATTGTTGCTGTTGGACATGTTCTCATTGCTCTTGTAATTCCCAGATACGCTAGTCGTTGCACTTTTAGCAACTTGTTTTGTGTTGTTTTATATTTTGTTTTTTTGCCACCATATTAGTGATCGGTTTTAGGCCCCAAGTTTCACCAAGATCTTGCAGCACATTCAGAGGGCCGCGCTATTACTAACCCTTGTCAGGTGTTGTTCTAGGTGAGATTTTGGTCTAGAATTACATTTAGATATATTATTTAATCAGGGAAGAATTTGGACACCATTCTTTTTTGGGGCTATTAGGGAAAGCTTCTATCCTTAGGTAGGTCTGGATCCTGAGTATTTGAACAAAGATATTATTTTGCAAAAAAGCTAAATGATAATTCCCATATAAAGTTTCTTCTAAAAATAACATGGACCTATAACGGTATTGTCAATGATTCCTTTGTATACATTTTATTTTTTTTTTGTAACGCTCTTGCATCCAATGTGGATTTTCTCTATCCATGTATTTAATATTTAAGCAAAACATGGGATCTACCTGACACATTTCCTATAAATTCTCTGAAAATACCAGTCTTAGGCCTAAATCAGGTTCTGAAAGCTCATGGAAAACTTGCATTTTGTATGAATGACATTTACCTTTAGTACAATCATAACAGTTTTATTTATCTTTCTACTACATTACAATAAAATAACGTTTGGATACACTAATTTATAATTTTTGCGTATTCCTTATTCTTATTAACACGCTTACTTGTATCATAGAGGTGATGATAAATATTTACTATGTAATTCACTTCACAAAAGCATTCATCACCTTTACACATAACTTTTTTATAAACCTCTTTTTTACCTCGATTGCGATGTGTTGACTTGAAAGAAATTTGTTTGCATAATTGTAATAAGTTAATGTAAAGTACTAAATGGAGTAAACTCAGATTTTATAATGTGTCTAGCTGAAAAACCTTACAGCATAGAGAAAATGGATTAGCAATTTTTCAACCCATCAAAATTAAGCTGGCAATTTGTAAGATAATTTAAGAATAGAACTCTTTTTATTTTTCAGGAAAAAGCGATTTTAGATTTAGCCACAGAAAATAGAACATAATCAGTTTCAATTTTTGTCATTAATCTAGTACGGATCAAAATTAATGAAACTCGCATCAGATTCGGATTAGAGCTATAAATTTCTACTTTACGGCATTCGATTTGATTAAAAACCTTCAGAAAATTTAATATGTTAGTAACGATTTCTATGGAATTAATTGCTTTTTAAACTTTCTTGTACCGACTTAATTACAGTTTCATATTTAATAAAAACCATTAGAATAATTTGGTAATAAAAATGAAAATTTAATGTGAAAGTTTTGACGTTAATTTCAGTTCAGATTTCAAATTATTTTCAGCAGTTATGAGGCCCAAACAGGGAAGAAATTATTCCCCAGATGTTTAAGGACTATAAATTATCAGGATAACCTAAATATACACAATGTTCTCTGCCCTGAATTTAAATAAGTTAAAACGTTATTTTACTTAGCGTTGGACATTAAATTGAATTCTGTTTGGGTTATAAAAATATTGATTTAAAATTAAGGGAAGTTAACATTTATTTATGTGTTCACTCCATCATTAAACATCAAGTGAGCATCTCAATAAGTTTGAGTTAACCTAATATTTACTCTTTTCTAAGGAGATAATAAAGTGTAATTAATTGTTTCTCACTGAAATATTTTAATAACTTATGACTTTCATTTATACAAAAATCATTAGCAGTGTCACGAAATATGTTTATGAAATATTTTTAAAAGATTTTTTGCTGTCTGGCAGTGGCGGTTCGTGGGTCAAGAGATAGGGAGGTCAATTAGAAAAGTTTACTGTATTACCTACCTTTTAAAATGATTTAAATTCGTCAATCCTCCGGTCTTTTTGAGATGCAAAGTGGTCAATTACTTTTTCATTAAAGTCTTTTATCTTCTTTATTAATGCCCTTTCTATGGTAAGCATAGCTAAAGAAGATAACCTTTCCTGACCCATGGTATTTCTTAAAAATGTCTTTATTCTTTTTAAGGTGGAAAAACAACGTTCACTTTCGACGGTAGTCATAGGGAGAGTACACAAGATTTTTAACAGTTTGACACTTTCAGAAAAAGTATTGCACAAATTATTGTTAATAAAAAAGCTGTAACAAAGCAACTGCACCTTCACTATTGGAAAAATCTTCTCGGCTATATAATACTTCTAATTCAGTTTTAAGTTTCAAATGATTTATGACTGGATACTCCGTTTTAACTAATTTAAACATATCTTGAGGAAAGCTTTTTTTATAATCTTTAAATCGATCTGCGTGAAATAACTGAGATACTGCTAAATGATTACTGAAGCCAAACCTGTTTTTGATCTCAGATGTAATTATTTATATCACAAACTTCTAATGAAATTCTCCTTTTTGATTCTTCCGTTTTACATATCTAGGCAGAGTGCATGGATATCTCCTCCAAATAGTTATTCAAAATTTTATTTCTGATGTCTTCAATTTTACTATTAAAAACGCCAATACATTTATTTACTGTTATGACATCGATATTACATTTTTGTAATTGATTGAACAATGTATCACAATGAGGCATAACTAAATGAAAAAAAATTTAACCAGTAAAGAAAATGTTCATTTTGTAAGTAGTTTTTTAAACCAATAGCTTGGTTTAGAGTGTTGTTTTCTGATTCATTATCAATAATTTTTTCTAAACAATCTAATAATTCTGTTCGATAGGTATAAACAGTCTCTATGCACTTTGTATTAAAATTCCATCGTGTTGGAGCCGCTTTAGGTAATCTCACCTTAACAACATTATCTAATACGGCTGTTCTTTTTTGGCGATTTTCCAAAGAATGAAGAAAAGCTACGTAAATTAAAAAAAGAAAATGTATGCTTTTATCCTGACTTGATGCTTTTTGTAAAATTAAATTTAGTTGATGAGCGTAACAATGAATAAAATTTACTGAAGGATAACTTTTTTTTAATTTTGGCTTGTACACCTCCAAAAGCACCACTCATTACTGATGTTCCATCGTAACTTTGTGCTATCAATTTTTCAGGACTTTCATTAATTTTCAGACATTCTAACTCTTTTAAAATTACATCTGTCAAATGCTGCGATGGCGTTCCTTGAGTTTTAATATATTTTATACAACGCTCATATTTAATAGTAAACACCAAAAACACTGTTTTACTTAATTTCACGACAAGGAGAGATTTACTAATAAAATGTTCACAAATAAAAACATTAAAAACAACGCGACAGAATTTACCGACCAACGCGTACCTAGTCAGCATTAAGACTGCTCTACTCAACTTCAACATCGTGCGTTACCGTTTCCGTAAAATGTGTCAGGGACATTGTCCCAGTCAGTGTTTTCTGTCTCTTTTGCTTTCTGATGATTCGCGCATAAGTGTATTTCACTTTAATTCGTTGTAAATTCGGTCCGTAGCTAGCTTTGAGGACAAGTTGTCGATTGACCCAAGATTTAAATTCTATACGAAATCCTGCGATCTAGATATTTGAATAGTATTGTACATAGAATGAACGAGAAACTTTAATATATTTTTTAAGAATATTAAATATATATATATATATATATATATATATATATATATATATACACATATATATATTATATTTTTAAACTTCAGAAAATGAATAGCTCTATTTTCTTATTTGTATGTGGGAGGTTATTGACCAAATGACCCTATAGAAGAACTGCCAGTGCTGTCTGGGAACAGTTAAAACTATACTATGTAAATGCAAATGTGGACAATATGAATTACATAACTTCATCGTTTAATGAATATTTTGATTAATTAAATACTGCAAAAGTTAAAACAGAGCTTTAGGGTTTTTAAAGTATGTTACAATTGATGATTTTTGAAAAAAAACAACAACACGTGGACGTTTTTAATTAAAGTCCTTTGAAGTTCTACCAGCGTTTAAAAAAACAATACAAATTTAATTTACAAAAAAACACAGAGAAATAAATTAATCAAGATTAATGATTACTTTTTGTTTTTCCATTTAAAACAATTAAATTTAAAGCAAAGTATAGACAGTGCTCCAAACGTGCCTGCAAGGGATTGGATCGTTTTGTCCTTTTAGAGATTTTCAGAAAACCTAATTAGTACCTGCGACATTCACTTAATTAAGAAAATTAATGAGGAATCACGTTTAACATTTAACAAAGTTTTGTACGAAGTTTGCATTTCAATTCATTTAATTTGCCGTCTTGTAATGCTTGTTAATAGAAAATTTCCGTTTTGAGTATCCTTATTTAAAACAATGAACTTGGTATAAAGTTAAATAAAATATCAAAAAACGCCCTTATAATCGCAAGATTAATCCTGCAGTCCTATTAATCTAACAATTCCTATTAAAGAACTTTTAAATTCTACTCGGGATAAGCAGAGCCGTAACTAGGGCATATTTCGCTTTTAGCGAATTACTGCTACGCTCCGGTTGCATGGAAATTACATTAGAAAAGAAAAAGCAAGTGATGCGAGGTAAAGTGCGAAGCAGGCGAAACTCTTTTCATGAAGGGTGGGTTATCAATTTATTTCATGCGACAACTATAATTAAATAATTTGTATAAGCATAGATCTGGTTGGACATCTGAGTATTCTGAATGAATTTTCACTTGTCTCAATGACAAACCTATTGACACAATGCCAGTGAGTGAATCTGAGCGGATATTTGAAGTGATAATAACAAATCGCCAAATATGGAGCTCTGGTGGACCCATATTTGAAAACGGATCACTTATCTGGTATACAGATGGATCAAATATGGAGAAAGGAGTAGGCGTAGGATATATGGGCTCAGATGTAAGCTATCAAAAGCCTTATACCAAACTCCCACCTTCTTTCAAACGGATAGTCACACCATAGAAATCTGAGCTAGAGAATGCATTAAAAAAGCATACGTCAGGCAGCACTTAACACTTTAATATCCTTTACTTGTAAGTCTAACATAACAAATCAACTAATTTTTGTTTGTGTTATTGTGTCTAATACTAATATGGCCTTTAAACCAGTTAATTTGCTCTAGTTTTCAAAATACATACATGGGGGATAGTGTTCAGTGTGAATTTTGTACTTAGAGAAGTGCAATACTATGCAAGTATGTCGCAATTATTTTCATTGCGAGTCTACGTACTAACATCCAACTACCTGAATTCACTCACCGCCAGTTCACTCTAAGTTTGCATTAAATTACTGCCGTTGTTGTATCGTGGGTTTACAGTAATTAACCATGCTGCGTAAGTGTGTTAATAATGCAGATATTGTTTGCATTTTTGGTATGGAGAGAACCTTCAGATCACGCAACCGATTGTTATTTTAATATTATGCCACCCCTTCAAATAGGCATTCTCACGAAAAAAGTATCTCATAATTTTTTTTTTACAAGGAAGAACTCGACGACGCGGTCAGACAAATGATACGCGACAAGAACAGGCTGAGACGACATTGGCAACGAAACAGATGTGGCCGCCAAGGCGGAGATGAACAGGCTGCAAACGTTAATTCGAAACTTAAACACCAAAAAAAATCGGAAATGGGGTGAAAAATTACAGTCACTAAATGCGCAAGACGTTTCATTGTGGAATATGACGAAGCGTCTCAAAAACACGAGGCAGATCATTCCAGTCCTGTTGGAAACCAACGCAAACGGCTATCAAACGACGCACATACAAGACGGGCAAAAAGCCAATCATTTGACAAATCAATTTTAAAATATGCACAATCAAAATTATCCTAACAATCTCTATCATAACCGCATAGAAAATGAAATTTTACAAATATGGAGTCCAAATTCGTATGACGCGACAACAAATTCTAGAAACCATGGCTACGCGCACGGAAATAAAACAATTCATCAGGACAGGTATCGATCATAGGTTACTCAAGAATCTGCCGAGAAAGGGTATTGTCCAACTTACGCACATCACCAATGGCATTCTGCATCTACAACAGTGGCCTAGCTAGTGAAAGGGTGCGGTGGTGTGTCCCATCTTGAAGCCGAACAAAAATCCGAAAACAGCTTCTAATTACCGCCTGATATCTCTGCTGTTGGCGGTATCTAAGCTAGTTGAAATGGTGGTCCTGAAGCGGTTAAACACCGCCCAGGACTATCTTGAAATTGATTTTCAGTTTGGTTTCAAGAAGGGACGCAGCACGACTCAGCAGATCGTCACTGATGTCAAGCAACAGTATAATCTTGACAAGAGCACCGCCATCGTGCTCTTAGATATTGAGAAAGCTTTTGATGATGATAATAAATAATCAAGAATAATAATAAAAATGTAGGTATTAATCCCAATGACTTCTTCTGAGGTCATTGATTAATCCCAAACTTTAAGTTTATCAAAATTAAATAAGAAACATTAACAATTCTGCTTTAATAAAACAAATTTTAATTTTAATGCTAGTAGTGGGGTAAATGAAATATTAAATCGTAATTAGAATCTTTCAGTTTCTAAGAATTATTTTTACTGAAAATATTTGAAAATAAAGAGCTTATTATTTACCAAATTTTAAAATTTCAACCTTTATCGTCTATGAGATGAAAATAAATAAAATTTCTTTTGCTTACTTTGACAGAATTTAGCTGATAACAAAAAAAATTTGATATATAGGTAAATGAAGTTAAATAATCATATTTTTGTTTTCCATATGCCGTATTCAAATTACTCTACTCATTTCAGACTTACCCTAATATAAAATAACAGAAATCGGAGGCTGGTCACTTTATCTAGAGGGGTCGCAAATGGTTTTCTAAATTAATATTGTGTGTGTAAATAGAGTGGTTAAGGAAGTTTGGTATTCACGAAAATTCTACAACTGAATTGGCAAGTCACAAAATGTTAATTTGAGGTCTTGGTGCCATATTTGATCAAATCCCTTTATACAGCTGTTATTTGGGACTTGTGTAACAAAAGTAAGATCGCCTGTTAATGTTATCTTGGTACAATTTGAGAGTGAAGCTTATATTTTTTGGTTTTTACGTTTATTATTACGAGCCCAATCAGCACATTTATTAGTCTCTACGTAATACCTACCACCAGTGAAACTTTAAAAATTTCCGCAACTAACGACCGTTACGTAATGGGAACGATCCGTCTATCAAGCAATCACCAAAATAGGAAATAGTCATTACGTAGCAATTACTATTCCGGAATCTTCCCTGTTACGTGTTGATAATTAGGTTATTACGTAAATGGAACGTAAACAAGTGATAGAAATAACTAACGTTAGAAACAGCTCTTTAGTGGTACGAGAGCAAACTATATTGTGACCTCTCTCGTTCGAATAGCAAAACATAAGTATGCAATCGGACTTACTGATTGTGAGTTCGATGTTAATATGTCCAAGTTAAACTGATTTAATAAAAAATGTGTAGGTAATAAACCATGATGTTTTGCATTCACTCTGTGTGGAAATTGAAACGACTACTTGGTTTATGTAAAATGTTTACATGGTACTTCGATAAAAAAAGATGCGCTCTCTAGAAAATTGTTTTTACGAAAAAAAAGTGTTCAAAAATTATGTGTATACTCGAAAATGCAAAATTTTTGATGGAAAACATTTTTCTGTTTATGTGTTATGAAGTATAATGATCTATTTATAAAAGATGTTTTTGCAAATGACGATATTTAACAAAAAAATGGTTATCAGAATTATATTTTTGTCAATGTCAATATGGCGTCATCATTCAATAATAGCTTACAAAAAAGTAGCAAATGCGACGAATGATGTCATTTTCTTGGTAGCTTTAAACTGGCCTCTACTACGATACTGCGAAAAGGTTACTGCATAGTTCCCACGTACTTCATGACCCTCACTTTTAATTTGGTTGAGCCGACTGATCCAATCTATCCTCCATTCATTTCATATGAGCACATATTTTTCTTTTACCTGGGCTCGCGACCCTTTGTCGACCTTCAGTCGTGCATAGTTCTCTAGTATAGGTGCGCGGTGCAATATATAAATTCACAAAATGTATATAACCGCGCGCCTATGCTAGAATTTTTTATGTACTTATATGAAATGGATGGAGTATATTTAAAAATAATTTTATTGTTTGGGATTGGCAACATATTAATGACTGACTAAACAGCAGCAGATGACAGGTGGAAGTATTATTAGCGAGAATCAAACAAATGATTAACTCGAGGATATACCTTGAATACCAACAAAATTCAATGTGGCGAAAATCTCGATTGCCCAAAGTTGACACTATGATTCTTATTTTCTATCATCTGATCATTCACATAATCGTAAATTTTGTAACTTCCCTAAGTGATTCATTCGTCTAGATTTTGCGAATTTTTTCAGTGGGCGAAATTGTAATTAAAAACAATTAATGGGAAGTCACAAAAAATCACGATCAATTACATTCTTTGCTTCAACATTTTTGTTGGTTCTTCACTGGAATGTCCGATTTTCCCGACAATTTTCCTAATCTGGTTATTTATCTATTTTAACGAATAAGGGGTGGTTCAGCATCAATCAAATAATAATTTGTTAAATTGTTAACTTCATTTAACTGTACCATAACTTTTCTATAAAAGGTCGATGAATGTCGGAAAATTGTTTTACTGCTTTTCTGCGCCATGTTCGATTACTTATTACACAATCTTAAAACTCCAAAAAATGTCCCGATAACGTTACAGGAACTTTAAATAGTACACTTAGTTATCATTACCATGAAGTGCTTCTTTGGTAACTCTGCGCACTCAGCATTACCACTAATTCTCACTTTAAAGTTGAAAATGCTTTAAAGTGATACAGAGTAGTATCCGCGACGTTGCACATGAAAGTGTGATAACTATGTAGTACCTGAATTCAGTAGAATTTATGTAACTATTACTACACGGGCATACCACAAGGTGAATTTTACACTAAAGTCGCAAATTTAGTGACAGATATGTAATGCCTACTATATTAAAGTTCCGATGCCAGTTCCCGTCACTTTGGTGTTAGAATACTTATGACCCGAAGTTTTATAAAACTTGCTGTTTCATCCATTTCAACTTTTGTTTTTATCGTAAATGGTTCTGTTTATTTCAATATTTCATTCTTACTTCTAAAATGATACTAGGTTGTAATTTTGAAAAAAATAATCGTAACTGATAACAATTAAAGTTATAATAATAAATAGAGCACACCGAGCCTAAAAAAAGTATTTAATATATTTTGAATTATACACGTTTTTATTATTTAAAATTACTTTTAGTATGGTTAAAAAAAATGTTATGTTTTTTGAACAGAACTAAGAAACTTATAGTTTTGGATTGTCGGTATTAATTATACTATACTTATACCATTTCCACACAGAGATATCTTTTCACATAATATATTATACAATATTTTTTATAGCATAAGCCATCCGTATGTTGGGATCATAAATTTTACTTGATTCCGCTTATTAAAATATAAGACGAATCTCATATCAGATTTCTCTTATAATGGCTTTTCAGACTGCTCGATGTTGAAGAGGAAAGAAGTCTGACATGATCAAAATCGCGATATCAAAGAAACTTTTCATATTATGTTACCTGCGTAAAGTTTATAGCTCGCAACAAAAACTCTATTAATAACATTTCTTTAAAAGTAAAACAAAAGCTTCCTCTTGTTTTATAAGTTAGAAACCGATATTAAAATTTAATGGTTTATATATTTTGATTGAATGAGGATAAAGAATTAAAATTTGGGTTATATATAACAAAAGAAAGATTTACTTCACATTTTTCTTAATAACAGAAAATGTTTTAAGATATGACAAAACGCGATATTTTTAGTAATTGTAAAGATCAGGGAATCCAGACCATCCAGAGCCCAGTTTTTTCTTTAATTACAAACTGAACTAATTTCTGACCATACATTTTGCTTGATGGCAACGGGAAAAATCATTACCATATTACAAGTTGTGAACAATTTGTTGTACATAGTAATATTTTACACCTAAATTTCATCCATGAGAGCAATTATTATTATATAAACAATTAACGTGTATCTGAATATATTTATTTTTATTCGGACAAACCGCAATAAATGGGCGCTGCGGGCCTCTGAAAGGGGCATCCAAAATCGACATTTTATTTAATAAAACACAGAAGGTTTAGTGCCATATTCCCCAAAAAGAAACAATTATGCAGCTACGGACACGTGTTTCGGAGTTATTGCCCCTCATCAGTGTATCGTAGCTAAGGAATTGGATCTACGATGAGATAGATCAGGAACAAGAACTAAAATAAGGCTGGAAAGTACAGTACACAGTACTCAATTAGTGTCTTCATGTTCCACATTTGGGGCCTCGATGAGCACAGTCAACACACAGAGCTCTATGTGTACTGCCCGTTTCCACCTGGCACATACAAATAAAACAAGATAGATTTATTGGGGTTCAAAATAAAACAAAGAAGGTTTAGTGCCATATTCCCCAAAAAGAAACAATTATGCAGCTACGGACACGTGTTTCGGAGTTATTGCCCCTCATCAGCGTAGCGTAGCTAAGGAATTGGATCTACGATTTGAGGAGCAATAACTCCGAAACACGTGTCCGTAGTTGCATAATTGTTTCTTTTTGGGGAATATGGCACTAAACCTTCTTTGTTTTATTTTGAACCCCAATAAATCTATCTTGTTTTATTTGTATGTGCCAGGTGGAAATGAGCAGTACACATAGAGCTCTGTGTGTTGACTGTGCTCATCTAGGCCCCAAATGTGGCACATGCGAACATGAAGACACTAATTGAGTACTGTGTACTGTACTTTCCAGCCTTATTTTAGTTCTTGTTCCTGATCTATCCCATCGTAGATCCAATTCCTTAGCTACGCTACGCTGATGAGGAGCAATAACTCCGAAACACGTGTCCGTAGCTGCATAATTGTTTTTTTTTGGGGAATATGACACTAAACCTTCTTTGTTTTATTTTGAACCCCAATAAATCTATCTTGTTTTATTTTATTTAATATCTCAGGAACCCTTTGAGCTACAGTGACTAGTTTTTGCACGTGATTTGATATCAATAAAGGTCATTATCTGATGTTATTCACCAAGGGTAAATTCAGTCAGGGGTGCACAAAATTGGAAAGAGGGGACTTACTTCTCCCCCCAATTTTTTTAATGTGAATTTTTTGTGAATGTCTCATCGGAATATGATGCCTTGGCTATAAATACACAAAAAAGGTTTTCTTGTTGTAACGCCGTAGGACCAACCAGTTTCCATAATTTAATGAGAATAAAAACCGTAGGCAGTCAATTTTTTAAAATAACCAATCTGTATTACGTGACACAGAGAAGTACCAATAGGGTTGGCTGTCGACTTATTAGTCAAAAAGGAACAAATATTAGTAAAATTGCATTTATTATTCTCTTGAATAAACTAAGGAAAAATAACAAATTATTAATAAATTAAAGGACTCAACAGGTTTTAATGATTAACAAATTAAATTAAATGTTCAAGATGGGCGCCATTTACTTCCACACAAGCTACTCGACGACGATTGAATGAAGCAAAGACCCATTGAAAAATTCCTGGCGTGTTCCTGATAATTTCGCACCCCATTGCTACACGTTCACGTAACTCTTCAAGATTTGTCATAATAGCTGAGTAGACAAGGCTTTTCAAATAACCTCAGAGAAAATAGTCAAGAGTATTTAGGTCGGGGGATCGGAGGGGCCAAGCTACTGGTCCGTTTCTGCTAATCTATCTATTGGGATAAGCTTCGTATAAATAATTTTGAACAACTGTTCTAAAATGGGGAGGTGAACCATCGTGCATGAACCACATTGTCCTTCTGGTCTCATACGGCACATCGTCCAAGAGATCTATTAAATTGTTTGTTAAAAAATCTAAAATATAATTTAACCCATTCAATCTATTAGGTAAAACAAATGGTCCTAATAATCTGTTGCCAAGTATACCTGCCTAAACGTTGATGGAAAATTTTTCTTGGTGCCTGAACTCAAAGAAAGCATAAAGATTTTCTTCTGCCCATATATGATTGTTGTGAAAGTTGACAACACCATCCCGCGTAAACCCCGCTTCGTCTGCAAACAAAATGTTTTGAATAAATTCAGCATTTTTTTCATAATTTCGCGCAAGCCATCGACAGAAGGCCACCCTTCTTGGTAGATCTTCTGGTTTGAGCGCTTGCACCCTTTGCATATGGTAGGGATGCAGTAATTGTTCATGTAACACCCTCCAAACAGACGTTACTGACACACTTTCCTGTAACGCCAGCCTTCTTGTAAAAATTGATGATTCGCATTTACTGCATTTAATATTGCTTCTTCTGTTTCTGGGGTCCTTACATAACGATCTGGGCAGGAATTCTCCTTGTCTGAATCGAACTTACCTCTTTCTCGTAACGAACGATCTACACTTAAAAAAAAATCTTTCGCAAGGTATTCTTCTATTTGGGAAAGCTTCTTCGTACAAACTTCTTGCTTCAGCAGCATTACCCCAGGCTCGACTGTAGAATAAATGAATATCGGCCTGTTCTTCGAAAGTGTAACTCATATTAAATAAAAATTGAAATTCTCTTATTAAAGACTGCGCAATGAGAACCTTAACTTTTATGTCATTAATGACAATTCAATGTCGGCAACCAATAACAACCAAATAAGTAAGTAATAAAAAGCCAAGTAAGTTGATCGTTTGCAAGAAGTTTTTACAAATAAAAAAATACGGTGTGAATTTTTTAAAGTGCAGATCGAAAGATGACCTATCCATGGTACTTGCGAATATGTGAATAAAAATAATTAAATCATTGAAAAAATTCTGGTTGGTACGCAAAAAGACTGGAAAAAATTCTTTTATGCTCAAATTTCTGGAAACTGGTTAGTCTTACGGCGTTACAACAAGAAAACCTTTTTTGTGTATGTAATGAAATGTTAATTTTGGGTGCCCCCTTCAGAGACCCGCAGCGCCCTTAGGAGGGATTTTCGGACCCATGCTTATATAAACTTTTTTTCATATTTCTTTATGTTGAATCACCCCTAGAAATTAATGACCGCATACCTGAAACACCCTGTATCTGGACGGTAAATAGGCAACTATTGTGTAATGAATTTTAGGCTTATATACACCTTTTAATTAAGCAAGTGTATGATAACTGATGAAATAATAGGACCTTCTGTGCAAAAAACTGTCTCCACCATTAATAATAGTTAATGTTAGAAAATGGTAAAAATGATAAAATCTCACAATGTTGCAAATTTGCATTTACAAAAATCTTTCTCTAGTTCCTAAGCATAACAAAGTATTATAAATACTTGGATGTTTACGATTCATTTCAAACATTGTGTATTATTTTATCTAAACTGAGGTTTCATTTACCAGTTTAAGTTGGAACTGATAACGGCAATTTGGATTTAGTTTATCAAAAGTCGTTGATCCGGGTCTGACCATGACAAATCCAAAAACGTCTGTGGCCTTTATGCGGTCTGGCTGGTTGTATCACGACCACTTAAGCTTGTAATTCCCAGCACGAGGCTCTGGACAGTCCACAGCATGCCAGCGTCGGCTACCGTACCGGTAATGTAAGCATCCACGATGTAATAAGTAATAAGTCAATGTAAAGAATAATTACCTTTCTTGCACTTCTTCTGGATCGTTTTGGTGGGCTCGCAACTTGTCTGGTTTCCTTTCTTTAGAGTCAACATTCGTGATCGCTGGTTTGTCTTCGGGTCGCATTCTGACCATGCACCTTTACCATATCTGCATTCTTCTGGAAGAGATAAAAGACTATAGATTAATCGTAAAACAATGCCATGATTTGATAAAAAATTTAAATAGTGACAATTTGTTCCTCTTTAAAAATGCAATATAAGTACTTTTATGGAAATGAATAAAAATGAGGGGTACATTTTGGAAATTATAAATTTTATTTATCTACAAATTGAGGCTAATAATATCACGCGACCGCGAACAGATACTTCCTTTTCTTTTATGAATGAAATTACTATTACGCCATTGATAATGAAAGACAAACTGCGAAATTAGTTTATCTTCAACTTATATTTTGTCATTAAATCATCAACAATGTACATGATATAAATATTTTATCATATTCTTCTCGAAACATTGCATAATCTTTGATTTATTGTTATTTGGCAACATATTTAAACAAAAAATTACTATTAGGCCATTCGGCGAGGGCATTATGAGCGAGAATAATTAGTTTTAATGTATTTAATTGGATTTCAGAAATCACATACTAATTTTGCATCTCCCGATATATTGAGCTTTTGCCGCCATCAGGAAAAAATTTCCGAGAAAAAAAAACTGTTTCTGAAATGTTTGCAAATATCTCGGTTAGTGTCAACTTAACAGAAATTCATGTATAGTATAATAAACCTAATTTGATAGTATTTAACTAATAATATCTCAATGAGGTGGTTTACAACAAATTATCGAAAATTTCGACATACTAAACAGGCGACAAATCCCATATCCTTTGTCCAAATTGAGTTTATGCTAGTAAATCGAGGATAAGAATACTGAGATGCGCATTAGAAGACGACGCACACTGGTAGAAATTAACAATCTAACTGTGCAAAAGTCAAAAATTAAGTGGGTATATATTCCAATAATTTTATCATTTTCCAACCCTGAATGAACCGGTGATTACTGAGAAAACAATGTAAAAATTTCTTGATCTTTAGATAAGTGGGGATGCATTTATAAAAGAAGGCTTTTATGATGGCAATATTTATTACCTGAATTAGTATTGTGTTATGCGTTAAAGTGAACACACTGATCTTAAAGTTCCTTAGTGTATTTTGTGGTTTAAAACTATGGAGATTCAATCTACAGGTATGTATTATTTTTACATGATATTGGTTTAATATTGGTATTTTTGTAGTAGGAATATTGTTGATACAAAGTTTGGGTGTAATTTTTATAATTAATTTAACATATTTTGTATTTAAATGGACCGAAACTCTGTATAATCGCATGTATTCGCATTTTTTTTATATAATAGTCATACATTTTAGTATACAGCTAAAGTAATGCATGAATATGCCGTCATGTAAAATATTGAATTATTTCAGGTGCTATGTCCCTACCTCGGAGAGAGTTGTTTGATGCTTGGCGTAAAGAAAAGACAGTAAGTGCTAACAATTCAGCCGTATTTTCGTATGTTTATAATAAACTAGGACTGGACAAGGAAATTGAAGATACGATTAAGCGACAAATTAATAATTTAAATAGTAAAATTTCCAAAAAAATTGGCAGAATACCGCCGTTCAATCCATATAATTAGCACGTGAATCTAAATGGCTAGATGAAAATGTCACCTTTTTTCCTCAGCATTAATCTGCCGATTCAATGCCAGGCCCATCTAGCAGCAAAATGGGACGACCACCAAATATACACCAGAGGAGGCACTTGCATTATTTGTTGATGGACGTTTTACCAAACATACGTATATTTTAATGCAATCTGGGACCAAGATGCAGATATATATCCTTCGTACGACGAAATCTTAAAAGCAAAGAATGAGTGCTATCCTAAAGCGGAATCAATAACAATTAGTGAAATATCTGCAGAAATAACGGTTCAGGCTCTTGTTGACCACACTATAACCAGACTAACAACGGTTCAAGAGGAAGTGTTATCTCAAAAGTCGATGACTTATCAGACGGCCTAACAATAATTTTCAAGTGGGGATGTGATGGAAGTTCTGGGCACTCTACCTATAAATAGAAATTCTCTGGCGATGATGTTGAACAAAAAAAGGGATTCCAGTTTATTTGCGGTCATTTTTCCTTATTTCAAATTAACGATGATTGATGGAAAAATGTTTGGAGTAATCAGTGATACGTCAAGTTAAACGTGTGGAATCTGTGGAGTAACGTCGAAAAATATGAACGATTTGCAATTTATCCAACAACATCAACAGTCCTCAGATGCAAGCAAATATGAATACGGACTTTCTACATTGCACGCATGGATTAGGTTCTTTGAGTGTCTTCTTTACATCGCATATCGTCGGGATGTGAAAACATGGCAAATGCGCAAAAATGAAGACAAAAAAATTTGAAGAAACAAAAAAATATATTCAAAATGAATTGAAGATATAAATAGGATTATTAGTGACATCCCGAAACCCGGATATGGTACAAGAAATGACGGTAATACTGCCAGTCACTTTTTTGACCAATCTGCTCTTGCATCTTCCATTACAGGAATTGATGAACAATTGATAAAGCGTTTGAATGTGATACTGCAAATAATTTCATGTGGATATGCTGTAGATGTACAATCATTTAGAAAGTATGCAAAAGCGACTGCAGAAAAGTATGTGGATCTATACCCGTGGTATAATATGCCCTCTAGTTTACATAAATTGCTTATCCATGAAGCAGATAATATAAAATCTGCTGTTTTGCCTATCGGAATGTTCTCGGAAGAAGCACTGGAAGCCAGAAATAAAGACTTTCGAAGATACAAGAACATTTTCTCGAGTGCAAACAATGACTTATTAAATACTCTTTTATTTTCCTCAGATCCCTTAATATCTTCTATTTCTCGGACCACTTTTGGTCGATCATATAATATTAAGGCTCTTGATAATGAAGTTAAATGCCTATTGTTGCAGCCTACTTTTGAAGAGCAATCTGCACAATTAGTACAGGAAAATTTGATTGAGAGTTCTGATAATTCTTAAAATATTTTGTACATCGAGATTTTTGTCTCACCCTGTATTATAAACCATGTTCCATGTAGATAAAAGTATTATTAAATGTGACTTAAAATAATAAACGCAATATATCATGTTAAATCTGAATCTATGTTTCATTTTGATTTCTGCACAGTTAGATTGTTAATTTCTACCAGTGTGCGACGGCGTGAATTAAATTAAATCTGTAAACCCCAGCAGAAATTTAGAAGCAGTAAATGCGAAAAAAAGTGTACTAATCTTACAGCCAGCCTTCATACAATGTTTGTTTTAACAATTCTGCTCTTCATCAACGTTCGTTAATATTTACAAAGTTTTCATTACAGACCAAAATTACTTTACACAGCGTGCAATGGCCCGTTCCTTCAACTAAACTTATAGTTTGAATTGCCTAATTTTGTTTATAATTAGACATCGAATTTGGATGGTTATGCGGTAGTTGAGGGATTGAAGTTGAAAGGCTACGTTCTCTATGAAACATGTGTAATTAGTTCATAAACTATCCGAGCTTGCCATAGGTAGTAACGAAAAATTTCTTAGAATAGTAAAATCGACATATAATTTATGAAAAATTGTTTAATTTCAAAGCTAAGATTACTAGTTAGAGGAAACTGCACATTACCCTGCAGAAATCTTAAACTAATTTCTGTTGTATGGAAATTAAGTAACGCATAAATTCAGTAATTCCGTTGATATTAATTTTTTAGAAACAATCTCGAAGGGGTATAGCGATTTTAACTTCAACAAATATTTTCAGTCTATTTTCAGTTTCTTATGTCATTTATTTTTTAAGTTATGACATCATCAACTTTTTTTTAAACGACAACCTATATTTTTATTATTGATTTTGGTAGTAGTTTTTATTCCGGTTCCGACCGTATAAAATTTTCAATATGCTATTATTTGAAAAAAAATCGAGAAAAACAGTCTTAAAGTTCAAATAACAAAAATTCATTAAATTGGGAAAATTTATCCAGTTGCCCAAGTTTGACGGAAAGTTATCGACGGCACATTCGTTTTTATTTTTGAAATTACACAAATAGTTGAAAAATCGAACTAATGTGATACACCGGCAACTAGATAAATTTTCCCAATTTAATGAATTTTTGTTATTTGAACTGTTTTTCTCGATTTTCTTCAAATAATAACATTGAAAATTTTATGCGGTCGGAACCGGAATAATAACTACTACCAAAATCAATAATAAAAAATATAGGTTGTCATTTAAAAAAAAGTCGATGACGTCATAACTTAAAAAATAAATGACATAAGAAACTGAAAATAGACTGAAAATATTTGCTGAAGTTATGCTATACCCCTTCAAGATTTTTTCCAAAAAAATTAATGTCAACGGAATTACTGAATTTATGCGTTAGTCAATTTCCACTGTATAGTGCAACGAGAATGTAACTTAATATTTACTTTATACAGGGTGATAATTAAGTACGTGGACAAGCGGTAATTCCTTGTATGTTTTTAAGACAGAATTTTCATATAAACATATGTCCTAAGCGTCTAGATTTTCGAGATAAAAGGTGATGAAGTTTTTTTCTATTTTTAGTTTTTTAAATTTTTCTTATACAGTTTTAAGGATAATTAATAAATCAAATTCAGCACGTATAATATTTTTAACAGTACCCGTTATTTACTTTTCAAACAATCTTCGGGGTGCTAATTTTTTGGGGTCATCCCCTCTTTAAACCCACTAATTTTTTTACGACGACACTGACTAAGTTTGGGGATAAAATATAATTAAGTATTCTGTTCTTAAACTTTTCGCTGTTCTGATGTTTTTCATTATCTTTTACGGTATGAAATTATTTGACAAAAAATAAAATTATGCTTCGTGTTAAAAATAATTTATTCAACATCAGCACATACTTTTAACAGTACACATGAAATACCGTTATTAACTTTTGAAAGAATCTACAGGGTCTTAATTAAAAAAAAATTAGGTACCGTAATCTAAAGAAAATTTTAACAAATGTACAACATTCATGTTACAGTAGCTGCTACAAATGTCCACCCCCGACTTCAATGCATGGCTTTATGCGCCTTATCATCGAATGGACGCGCACAAAAATACTGTTACTGTTTGCTAACCCCACAAACACCTATACTCGTTGATTGAAAGTCCAGGTAATACTTACTCACTACTTTATTGACTAATTAATAATTGACAACAATAGATTAATGACTGTCTTAACTATAATCACAATTAAACACTTATAAGTCTCTTTCTTATTCTTCTTTACTCGTTCACTTCCAATTTACAGCTGAATTTGGTATACGACGTTGTTTATTCTGGTAACGACAATGTATGGTCCTTCCCAAAGGTAGTGAGGCTTCGGGTACCTGTCTTCCTTTCGTTCTGGATTATACCAATTCTCCCACCGGATACCCTCCTGAATTAGCCTTAAGATCATACAGTGACTTGCTATTACAATCCGCTCAAAAGGAGCTCTGGCGTTATATTGCTTATTTATTATTTGTGGCCCTATTCTTTCTGCGCAAACTTCACAGTGGCGGCACCAAGCCTCCACATTTTGACGACTGTTTACCTAGTAGAAACATTCTATGCACTTGCTGAAGTAAATTTGCTACGTGACGCCTGGGGATTATCAATTTCAAAGTAACTTTCCTCCTATCTGGTCTTTCACACTTTTTCTTCAGCAGTCCATCCTCTATTCTAAGGGAGTCCCATAGTGCCAATAAAGCCTTCAGTCCCACTGATTGATTTGAAATGTCCTTCCAATCGAGTCGGGTTCCTCTTTCTTTCCATTTCAGAAAAGGACCAGTTTCCTTATCGTTTAAGCGCTTCCCTTTCGAATCTTAACGTTATTCATTATTTGTACATTTTGTTTTTTTTCCTCACAGTGGCAAGGCTTGCAGTCTTTCTGACTCGGTTTATTGGAAAGGCCATCTCCATATTCCCCGAAGTACCAGCTCGCCAGTTTTCATTCGGCTTCTCCATTGCTGCGACATGTACCCTTTCAGGGCTGCGCTGACGACAGTTACTCTGAATATGGCCCACTCTGCCACACTTATAACAGCGTATACCTCCTCCACGCTGTTTCCCATTACTTTGCTGTTGGTTTTGTATCGGCTGGGGATTCGAGTTTATCAGTAGTTGCATGGACTTTTGTACTTCGGACATTACATCTTGAATATTGAGCTCATGGCAGTTCCTCTTAATATGGCCCAATTTGCCACACTTATAACAGCGGATACCTTCATTCGGGCTACTGCTATTTTGTTGTCGTCTCGTTTGGGATTTCATCTTTGTCAATAGTTGTAAATCAACTTTTGTAACTCGGTTAATACAACTTGCATGGTTTTATCTGCTGTGGTCTCTTCCACAGCCACGGCTCGTACTTTCTGGTCTGATTGTGTGGCATCCTTAATCTCCAGTGCATGTACTAAACCCTCACTGTTCCGCTTGTGCCTGGCTAATTTAAGGATTTGCCTAACGTTCTGGTCCATTTCTCCATCAATTATTGCTCCAACTGCTAATTGTTGCTGAAATTCCATTGGTGCATCATGGTAGGCTAGATGGGCTAATCTCTTTACAGCAGCCTCGAATTCCTGGAGGCTTTCTCCTCCCCCCCTCCATTGCCTGTGTGATTTCAGCTGAGCCTGATATACTTGAGCGAACATCTCGCCAAATCTTAGTTCTAATACTGCCCGCAGAATGCTAAAGTTTTGTTGCTGTGCTGCAGGAATTGTCTCAGCAGGTCTAATGCATGGGCTTCTCAGTGCCAATACCAGTGCTGTTGCCTTTTCTTCATTGTTCTCGTCGTTTAACCACGCAGTTGCGACGAACTGTATCTTATACGTTGACCATGAACTTTGACCATCAAAGGAAGGTCGTTGTAACCTAGTACCGGATGACAGAACCAACTGGCTACCCTTTTCTCTTAACTGTTGTTTGAGACGGGCTACCTCTCTTCTGACTTCACTGATTTCTCCTCAAACTTCACTAACTTCTTCTTTAACTTCATTAACTTGTCTTTCGACTTCACAGACTTTCACTGCGACTTTAGTGACTGTTTGATAACATCTCCTTTAAATTTTTCAGTAAGAAAGAAAATGGCTACCTGCTGTTCATCTAGGCTTCTTTTGAAATCTTCTTTTTCCTCAACTCTCCACTTTTCTTGATCTTTAAGCATTTTCTTAATTCTTCCTGACGTTTTTATTCTTGTTGTTCTTTTTCTTCCTGTCGTCTTATTTCCAGGCCTTCTATCATTTTTATTAAGTCTTCTTTTTCTTCCAGCCTCATCTAACTGGTCTACACAGTCCAGTGGTGTAACAATACTATGGGTATTTCTTATAATTTCTCATTACCCTTTTATTCGGTTTATTAGATCTTCTTAATTGAGTTCTGTAGACTAATGATTTTAGGTGCCCCAAAGTGAGAATCTACAGGATTAATATCGGGCGACCTGGGTGGCTAAGATTGTTGTCTGGCACGCCCAATCCATTGATCGGCATAATTTTGATCTAAATATTCATGTGTAACTAAGCTAAAGTGTTGTGAAGCATCATCATGCATAAACCAAATTCGATCTTTCCCTTCTTGAGACATCTTCTAAGAGATCGGGTAGGTGTATAAATTGCCGGTATTGATTATCATTAAGCATGGGAGGTAGAAAATAAGGCCCAATAAGAAAGTCCTCAACAATCCCAACCCAAATATTTACTGAAAGCTACTCTTGAAAATTGTTTTCAATTATATCGTTTGGGTTATCTTCAGCCCACATATGATAGTTGTGAAAATTTATTAATGCGTTAGGGGGAAGACCATACCTCATCGATAAACGACATCTGGGATAAAACCTTGGAATTATCACTAACTTATTTTGTAGCCAAGTGCAAAAGGCTACTCTGTACACAAACTGCATATTTGCCATTTCAGAGTTTATAAATTCAACCATTTTAACCAAAAGAAAATTCAATAAATCTGCTATTTGCCCTATCACAAAACTACAAGGAGAACCTTTCTAACAGGTTTTGACAACTGTCATGTTGTTACGTTATTAAGTAAGTGAATTAATATTGTTTACCAATGCTATTTTGTTATTTATATGAGAATTATCATTCTTATTATTTGACTACTACGAATATATGCTACTGCACCTTTGTTAAATTTTTCTTTAGATTACGGTAATTTAAGTTTTAATTAGGACCCTGTAGATTGCTTCCACAGATAATAATGTTGTTACTTGGGTATTCGAGTGTTATAAGTATGTGCTGAATTTGAATAAATTATCCTTAAAACAAAGCATAATTATATTTTTTGCCAAATAACTTCTAAACCGTACAAGATAATGAAAAACATTAAGACGGAGAAAAATTTAAGAACAAAATAGTAAATTATTTTATTCTCAGTGTTGTCGAAAAAATAATTCAGGGAGCTTAAAATGGAGATGTCCCCAAAAAAATTAGGATCCTGTATATTGTTTCAAAAGTTAATAACGTTGTTTCATGAGTACTAATAAAAGTATTATATATGCTGAATTTGAATTTACTATCCTTAAAATTTTATAAGAAAAATTAAAAAAAACTAAAAAAACATAACAAATGAATCACCCTGTATCTCGAAAACATAGATTTTTTACTAGACAACTCTAATATTCTGTAAAGAATTTCTTAACAAATTTAAATACAGCGTCATTTCTAGAGATATATAAGTTAAAATACCAACATTACCACAGGCAAAGTCATTTTTTTTGTATAGAGAGAGATATTGGAAAAAGAGTCACGGCCATCCGAATTTGATCTGTTAAACTGTAAAAATTTCTAAAAATAATCAGATTGACATGCAGCTTGACATTGTTCGATAGTTATTAATTCTAATTGAAACAATCGATTACTAGTTATTTTCGTATTTCCTACAAAAAATGACGGTTTACCAGACGTGATTTAATTTTTGTCATACTGTTATCAGTGCCTCTTACATAGGTGTGGATAAATTGTCCAAAAATTAGTTTGTTTTTTTGCCACTACATCTGCCTTGTCACTTATTCGTGGACATGAGGAATATTTAAACTATTTTTATAAAGTATGTTAATTTTGCATAAATATTCTGGTCTTGATCTTTGTATGATGACCTGACCTGAACGACCTGTTCGCAATTTATTTTTATGGCTTTCCTGATAAAAGCACATTCAACGCAGTTTCTGAGTCATTATTACTATTTATTACTTTCTTTTGCATTAAAATGGTTACTTTCAGACAGTTTCTTTAATTAACACGTCAACGCTTGAATTTATCTAGTTATACCCAACCTGTTAAAAAATTTTAAAACATTATTGGAATAATATACTCTGTAGCAAGTTTGGAATATGGCATACTTCGCAGAAGTAGAAAGTTTGTCACCTGAGGCGAAAAGCGAGGGGACGTTCCACGAGTGCGGCATAGCCATTGCAAACGTGTTACGGACTATACTTTTTCTATGACTATAAATTATTTAAGTCATTAAATTTTAATAATTGTGAATAGTATAAACCTAAAAAAATTAAAAACTCAATTTAATAATTAGATAATAGGCTTTGCCGTCATATAAATAATTTTTTGCTTTAAAAAATATTATTTAGTTTAAATAATAGTAAGAAATATCTTGTTTTAAGGTAAAATTAGAATATCAGCATCAGTTATTAATTATATATTTCTGAAATGCAGTCTTTATTACACATTAGTTAACATATCAGACTTTGTCTAACAGCCAATAGATGTCGCTACTAGTACTCGTTCTATAACAGGTGCCATTGAATGAAATATTATGTAACAAGTTCCAGAATGTAGCTATTTCGTAATTAAAAATTATATAGACATGCTTATATTCTAAAATAGTCGTAGAAATGTAGGTTTTTTGAAGAAGTATCGTTAACCTCGACATTTGCTTGCGCATTCTATTAAGTTGGGAGGCCTTAATGGCACCGTAGCAGCAGTATACAGTCAACTTCCCGCATATTTAAATTGTAATTATCGTACTTTTTATCGCATTAAATGCATGTTTTTCATGAAATTGAGTTCAATTGTTTATAAATATTACTGTTTAATTTGGGACATTGAAGTCAGGAACACCTCTATATTCTGTAAAAATAAGTAAATAAAATTTTTTTACAAAATCATAGCAGTTAAGTATCATTTGGTTAGCACTAAATACATTGGCTTATTCTTGGCGGTCTCGATCTTTTTAAAAACAACCTAATGGGCTGAAAACGAAAAATCGAAAATCATAGCCATTCTTAGAGCTAATTTGAGAATGAAAACTATTAATATGTTGTTGAAACAGATCTTCACTGAACTATGTCATATGGTAAACAATTTATCTGTAAGTGTACTGGCTGTCTCTGAAACACGATTATCTGAGGATATACCGTCTGATGTTGTTAACATACTTGGGTACAGGCTTTTCCGAAAAGATCGTGGTAGGGGTGCCGGAGGATTGAGCTTTTATATTAAAAATGAGTTTATTTGCCATGTTATTGATGTAGATTTTGTGAATGATAGTGATCTTGAATATTTTTGGCTTCAAATTAAAATCCAAAAAAGCTAACCTAGCCTTAGGAATTATATATCGTCGACAGGCAACAACTACTGTTACAAAATGTATCGAGGTCTTAAACAACATATTATCACAAATTATAACTACCAACGAGTAAAGTGATACTTGTTGGTGATGCAAATATAAACCAATTTATAATGGGTAACCCACTTGCTACTTATTTTGACAATTTAGGTTTCATACAAGTCATAAATGACCCCACATGGATAGCTCAAGATACCGCATCTCTGATAGATCCTATTTTTATAAGTGATCCCAATTTAATAATAGAGGCTGGTACAGTCAATGCAGATTTAATATCAGATCATAGATTAGTATACTGTAAAATAAAGTTGTTCAAAAAATGGTTACATTTCGTGATTTTAAGCAATTCAGTTTAGAAAAATTTAAAGAAGATTGGTCAAATTTTCATCGTGATACTATTATTAGTAGCCCCGATATAGACCAAAAAAGGTATTAATTTTGACAAATAATATTACAGACCTTTTTCCATTCATGCGCCATTAAAAACTGTTCGGGTTAGTAAACCTCATGCACCTTGGTTAACCGACAATTTAAAATTAATTTTCAATGAACGTGATAAAGCTCTTAATGTTTATAAAAGAAATCCAGGGAGAACTTAAATAACTATAAACATTTGCGTAATATCGCATTAGCTTCACTTCGGCGAGAAAAAGCTGCATATTTAAACTTTTTTTTACAAAATAAAAATTCTCATTAAGACTTATGGAAAGGGTTAAAAACCCTAAATATTCGTTTTAAAACCAACTCTTCTATACCACAACACTTAGAAAATCCTGAAGAAGCAAATGATTTTTTTGCATCTGTTTTTGCAAAATCTAACAACTGTACTTAGTGATAATATTGATTATTATAACAATACAAAATAAGATGCGAATATATCATTTCATTTTAGATTTAGATGAGTTACAGTTGAAGATATAAATAAAGTTATCCTGTCTTTAAAATCGAATGCTTGTGGACTAGATAAAATATCATCACATATGGTAAAATTGTGTCTTCCAATAATTACGCCCTACATTACAAACATCATAAACTGTTGCCTAAAATAAATGATCCACAAACCGTTTCCGATCTACGTCCCATTAGTCTGTTGCTAGTTCTATCCAAAATATTAGAAAGAACAGTACACATTCAGATAACAGAATATTTATCAGCAAATAACATACTTTCTGCTCATCAATCTGGCTTTCGCAAAGAACATAGTACTACCACATCACTTCTCAATTTATTTGACAATATACTAAGAAATTATGATAAAAATTTTGCCACGGTATTAATCTCTTTAGACTTTTCAAAGGCCTTTGATACCATTGATCACGATTTACTTTTTGCCAAATTAAATTTGTATGGATTTGGGAAAAGAAAAATAATGTTCTTTAAATCCTATTTATTTCATCGATATCAGAGAGAATCAATTTGCTATCAAATATTTACATCAAAAATTGTTGTTTCTGGAGTGCCACAAGGGTCAATATTGGGCCCGCTCTTGTTTTTAATTTATACGTCGGACTTTAATAAAATCTGTGGAAACTGCAAATTTTCAAGCATACGCAGACGATATGCTTCTTCAATATAATTTCGAGGCAATGGAAGTACAAACGATTTCGTTACAAATTAATGAAGAACTTGCGTCTGTTTTTTTCTATGCAACAAAGCATAATTTGAAATTAAATCCAAACAAAATCAGTATTCTCCTATTTTGTGCAGGGGGAAGGTATAAATCAATTATTACGCCTTAACATAAATAACGTACCCTTAACTCTGTCACATGAATCTAAAATATTGGCTGTCATTTTCGACGATAGCCTCAAATTTAAATCTCATGTTGGTAAACTGCTTCAAAAATCCTTCGTAAAAATGAAAGTTTTATTTGTTAATAGACACTTAATAAATTACAAATTTAGGAAAAAACTCTGCGAGTCACTTGTGTTGACTATAGTTACTGTGATTTAGTATATTTTCCCTACTTGGATCAAATGACAAAAACCGTATACAAAAAGTACAAAATATATGTTGCCGTTTCATTTGCAACTTGAGAAAATTTGATCACATTTCCGCTGCTTTTGATAATCTTAACTGGTTAAATATAGAAAAAACTGTTAGATACCACTATCATGTTTTTATTCAAAAGCTTCTAATAAATTCGTCACCTGCCTATCTTAAAGAAAAGCTTGTATTCAGAACTGCCATACACAATTTAAATATCAGATTTCCCAACAAACTTACAATGCCCTTACACAGTACGGCTATGTTCACCAGATTAGTTTCAATGCAGTACAAATTTACAACACTACACCCAATAATTACAAAGATCTTTCTGTAAATCGGTTCAGGAAAAAAATGCAGTCACATCTTCTATCAAATTAGAAATATGATTGTTATGTATTATTATTACTTTCTTTATATGTGTTATTTACCTTCACTTTTTTATGAATATGAAATTTAGTTTTTTTTTGTTTTATTATTATTATTTTTTTTAGGTGTATACTTATTTTACTCATTTTCAATATTTTCAAAACTAGACCAATCTTTTGTGTAGTCTAGTACATGTTTCTAGCCATTTTAAAAACCCAAACCCCCAAAATCCCCCAAAAACAAAAACACACCCCCCCCCCCAAAAAACCCCTCCCCCACACACACACCCACACACACACCCCCACACCCCCCCCCCCCCCCCCCCCCCCCCACACACACACACCCCCCCCCCCCCCCCCCCCCCCCCTCTTTCCCACACCCCCCCCCCCCCCCCCCCCCCCCCCCCCCCCCCCCCCCCCCCCCCCCCCCCCCCCCCCCCCCCCCCCCCCCCCCCCCCCCCCCCGCACACCCCAACATCTTATATAAATTTATATATGTGTTTATTGTATAATATACCTATATGTATACTCAAATAGAGACGATTATTATTATTATTATTATTACCTATTAACAATTCAGACAAATGTCATTTTATTTTAATGATAATATCTAGGAATACAACAAATAGTTAAATAAATTTGTTAAACATTAGTTATTTAAACAATAAATACAACAAACATACCATTAAATAGAAAACAGACAAATCCGTAAAACAAATTCCTCATATAGATAATTTTTCTAGACTACTAGAATATCAGAAAGTTCCCCACTGCTCTTTTAAATAAAATATGCTTTAAAACAAATCTCTTACGTTTAATGTTACTGTTAAAAGAGTTGCAGTACAGTATTACATTTTCCCATTGTAACACATTTCTTTTTTTTAGAAAAATGCGAATAGTTTCAACGTTAAATATATACTACTGTACACTACATGTTCATTTGGGGTTTCGAAACCATTAAGGTTAATATTTACGTTTGCAGTAATGAGTTCATTTAAACTAGACATTACATCAAAAATTCTATTCTGGTACATATACACCATATTCATTATTTTTGTGAGTTAATTATACTTATAAAATTTATTGCCTATTATTCTTGATTAAATTATATGATTCACAAAATAACTGTTCCCTAAATGGTTGTTATGAAACCATTTCAATTTCAAAATACACACAAGCGTCAGGCGTATCTATATGTGAATAACATACTCATATACAGCAATGTTCTATCAATAATATTAATGTAAGTATTAATTAAGCCATGATATGGAAAAAGAAGGAATCTGTTTTTAAGTCCAGATTTTTTTCTAACAACACTGCATTTCCAGAATTAAAAGTTAGGTACTAATTCTGCATTTCGCTTACCCATATATAAACAGGCAAATGTTGCAATGCAATATTTATTACCCAACAATATTATATATAAATATTTATTACGCGTAGTTTCTCTAAATTTATTCATATTATCATATAAAATCGTAAATTAAACTTTATTGATAAGACTGTAATTTTAGACGGGTATTACGGTTTTCATAAAAATCAAAAATTAAGTTGTACGTTAGATTTTTATCAATCATGTCATCACTATTCTAAATAAAAGGAAAGAAAATATGCTGTCACTTATAAAAACGTGTCATTGTGGCTACAAACAGTATTTAAGTAAACAATGCGATCATTAATAGACCTTTGGAATGAAATTCAATGTGGAGTCCTCCAGGGCTCTGTTCTAGGCCCTCTGTTATTCATTAAATCAATAAATTCCCTTAGATTAAAATGTACAAACGGTCATGATAGTTATTTAGAGATAAGTTGTTTTATGACAGCGGACTTTAACAAATTAAACGTAAAAAAAGAACTATAAAAACAGAAAATGGAGATTGTAGGAAAATTCAGAGTTGACAACGATACAGTTATGCATCTCACAATTGAGATTTATAGACCTGGACATTTAATAGAATAAGAACCAAAGGAACTAATAAAATGCAGCGCTACACGTACTGTCTGGTCGGGGAATGAAGATCCGCGGAAAGAATGTGATTTCTGTATTCCGTTCACAATTAAGCGTAAATGAAATAAATGATTTAGTGCATGGCAGACTTTTGTAATTGTTTGCAATCGCATCTACTCAATGGGGGAGATATTAGATTTATTCGTAGAGATGATTTGTGATTTATTGAACAATATGACAAATATAGGGCGATGTTTAGCTAGCGCCACTCTTTCACATTACCCCAGATATATAAGAATTTATATTACCATTTTCACTGGGTGAACACTTACCTATTTAAACTTGAACTAATTATTACTAACTAATAGTACCACCTATATGTAATATGTAGGTGGTGTAAACTAAATTATAAACGGTGTCTCATTTGGAACTATAGGATTTCAATTGCACGCCATCTGTCTTCTTTGAAGGTAATACGTCAATATTTAACAACTATCATCTACAAACCTTACGACGTCAACATGTCGCGTTTAATAGTTCAATAATGAATAGTTTGTGTACAACTGTTTTATGAGAATGGGCAATCATCCACAGTTGCATTAAGAGAAATTCGCATAAAATTGGGACGAAATGAAACTCCTACAGAGTTAACAGTTCGTAATTTAATCAAGAAATTTGAAGAGACGGGTTCTCTTATTGATAAGGCAACACCAGTACGTCCTCGTCGCGGTCCGTCAAATAAAAATATTGCTCCAATAAGAGAAAGTATACGTGAGGATCCACACATATCAATTCGACATCGTTCACAATTGAATCTCTCAAGATCCACCACGCATCAGATTTTAAAGAAAGATCTGCATCTGTCAGCATACAAAATTCAGCGGATACAACAATTAAAAGTTACAGACCATTGCAAAGTCGTATATTTGTGGATTGGGTATTAGAAAAGAAACAAGGTGATGCTGACTTTTACAACAAAATTGTTTTTAGCGATGAAGCACATTTTCATCTTGATGGATACGTCGATAAACAAAATTGTTGAATTTGAGGTAAGGAAAATCCATATGCTATTCACAAAAAAAGAAATGCATCCACAGAAATGCACTGTTTGGTGCGCATTTTGGTGTGGTGGAGTAATTGGACCATACTTTTTGAAAATGAAGATGGAAATGCTGTCACAGTAAACGGGGAACATTCTTGTGACATGTTAAACAATTTCTTTTTCCACCAAATTGATGATTTGAATTTGATTAACATGTGGTTTTGGCAGGACGGTGCAACGTGTCATACAGCACGTGAAACCGCAACTCTGTTGCATACCAAATGTCCTGATCGAGTTATCTCGCGGAATGCTGACATCAATTGGCCTCCCAAGTCATGTAACTTAACACCACTAGACTTTTTTCTTTGGGGTTATCCAAAGGGAAAAGTGTACGCCAACCGGCCAGCAACTATCATTGACCTCAAAGCAAACATTCGACGTGATATTCGGAAAATAGACCCAGTGTTATGGGAAATTTTGATAAACGAATGATATCATGCCAGATGAGTCGAGGCGGCCATATGAATGATATCCTTTTCCATTAGTAGACGTAAATTCCACATTGTATGTTGAACAATGAAAATCATTAGCTTCTCAAATATTTTGCGTTTTATTCAGAATTCAAAACTTATAGTTCCAAATTACCGATTTAAGTTAGTTGAATATGTATTTTTTTAGAATTGTTATTTGAAAGTTGCACAACCAAAATGTTTAATATCACGATCAACATTATTATACATTTTTGACCTGTATGAAAATGAACGCTGATAAGTAACAGTTTTATGTTTAGGAATGATTAAAATTTTGATTTCATTTAGACATTATGTAAATTAAAACGCACGACCATTTAAGATTTGAGGTAAGAAGGTATCCCAGTGATGAGCGACCAATGAATAAAACTAATTAAATGATTTTCATAAAATTTCCCAACCCAAATGAATGTTGGGTTTGGTCTGTGCGATTTTGAGTAATAGAATCTACACATGGACCATATGCAGTATTTGTGTAGTTAAAAATAGAAAACACTAGACATTCAAATAATTTCATCCTTAAATTAAACATAAAATATTTTTATTACCATAGAGTAAATTTAAAGCACGATATAAGTTCTTCTTACTAAAATATTAACATGTTCAATAAATATTAGGTTAGAATCTACTGTACCTAAAGTTTTCATTTCTTTGTAGAAGGAATTAATTAACTATTGATTATTGGGTTTTTAATATTACCAAATAACACACATTTACTTTTAAAATATGAGAGTTGCAGAATTCGTTTATTCCAGTTAAATCAAAATTAATTAAATTATTAGACAATTGTGCATTCCTAGGAAATAAGCTATGATAAACTTGTGTGTTGTCAGCGTAACTTTGTATTTTATAGGTTTTCAATTTAAAGAAAATGTGTCGTGAATAAATAAGAAAAAATATGGGACCAAGAACGGATCCTTGAGGTATTCCCGAAGAAATATATACCATATTTGAGGTATATTGTTCACAATAATTTTCTGACTTCTGTCTGTAAAATAAAATTAAAATAAATTTAGAATGATCGAATCCAATATATTACAACTTCGTACATAGTGTATCATGGTTCGCAGTATCGAAAGCTTTAGAAACCAAGTCCGTGATCTTTTTTATCAACACAAGCTCTAATTACATCATTCGTAACATTTAGTAAAGAGGAAGTTGTGCTATGGGACTTTCTAAAGCAGCCAGCTTTTCTAATACCATTTAGAAAATATTACCCATAAGAGAACAGAGATAAAATATTTATTCTCGGAGCCTTTCCATTGTTCTTTTGCTTATCGTTCACTTTCCTATTGAACTTAAAGTTTAATATTAATATTATACCAGAACCCTAAAAAGTAAACGTTATTTTAGATGATTGAAAAACGCGAAAGACGTGAGTGTTGAAATATCAATCTACTTGAGTTTTCCTTTAATATAATTCAACTTCAATTTCGCGGATATTATTTGGTAAGGGTAAGGGAGCCCCGCCAATAAAGAATATCTTGAAATCAAATCGAAAACTTCAAGTCGAATATTCACTTATAATACGCTTTTAACTTTAATTGGCTAACATTTATAAAATTTTACAGGTCCTTAAACTAATTTGTACGAAATACGTAAAGATTAATTAAGAATAATAAAATGTACTTAACTAGAAAAAATTATCATCTGGATATTGATTAAAACTGAATTTTATTCATCTCCAGATGATGTCAACTTGATTGGCGAAACGCCCGTCAAGTACATGGTGGCTTGGTCTTTTGTGAGATCCTAAGAACATTTTAGCGAAGTTTTAATACATATCCGCTTATTCGCGCTGTTAGGTATGTTCAGTTTGTTAACTAGAATCGTTGTCACTGATTAAATAGCAGGAAATTTTTCTAAATTTAATTAGACTATATTCCAAGCATAATAACATATTTTTAAACCATACTAAAATTGAAAAAAATAAAACGTACCCATTTTATGATTTTCACAATTTTTTATTAGATACAGGGTGCTTTTAAATGAAGCAGCAATAGTACCAGTGAATTTAGAATTAAAAATAGAACGACTGAATCAAACATACTTTAGATTGTTTAGGTGCAAACATACATTTTCATTGATAAATCCAAAATGCTTTGACGCACAATTTTCATATTTGGCACAGTCTATTGGTGGTAGTCACATTAATATTGTCTAAATCCCTACAGGGGGGGACGCTGCAATCGACAATGTGCAACATATTTTCTCTAATACAAACACTATAACGTCTGTTAAAATAGTTCAATTAAATTTTATTTAATGAAACAAAAATCTCATAGCAAAATATATTTATTCAAAATGAGCAATTTTTACGACTTTCTTCTCCGGGCGGGGACGCGAAGTAGCTAACTAGATAATAATCGAATAAAACTTACAACTAAATAAATCAAAAACAAAGACACACACGGCCATCGCCAATCTCAACTCAATTAGTAGTTATTTGGCGCCACCATCTACTTAAGATTAAAATATACAATGCTTTTCTTAACTTAACAACCACAGGATACCATTGAAATATGGAAAAAAATCTATAGCTATTTAAACAGTCAATAATCAGAAAACACAAGTCAAAGTAAAATCTTTAAACAGCTTTAGTTCAAAGGCACGGGGCGGATTTTCAAATCTTATCGAAATGTATGTCAATAATATATTTTTTACTTGCGAGGCACTTAATTCAGACACAAGTGTATACAGGATGATTCATAAGGAATGGGTAATATTTTACCTGCCGATTCTATAGCGGAAAATATTAATATTTTGCTGATGTTACACGGTGCTGATGTTATAAAAATAATTCAATCATGTTGTTATATTTCAGTTATTTTTTCACACATAAACATAAAAGTAGGTACAATCAGGTTTTTTGACATGAGAAAATCGAATAAGCTATTATTTCTGGTGTATTGCATAGAGGGTGCAACGTAAGCTACCTGGGTTTAACAGAATCTGTCATAACTTTTTTTGTACTTCGTTCATTTATAATCTCATTGCAAATTTTTTATTTATCCATTATTTTTAAACAAAAAAAGGATACTTGTTTTATTTTTATAATATGCACCCTTATCGAGATATTTACATTTTAGAAAATCCTGCGCACCCATATTTTTTTTACTTTTTTGCAGTGATCCTCTCTTTACTCCTCAAAATGCATGATTTGTACTTAGTTAAAGTAAAACAAATGCTTAATTGAAGGGTAGGAGCTAAAAAAGTTTAACAACAAAGTATATTATGGAAATATGTGAAACATACTGACACATGTATTTATTTATTATCTGTCAAATATTTACTGTGACATTTGATTTGCTGGTGTTAATTATTATAAATTGTGTCAAAGTAAAAGTGTGAATATGCCACGACAAATCGAATTTACTAATGAAGAGATGAGATATATGATCTGTGTAAATTTCTCTGGCTTTGCTGCAGATAGAGTATGTCGGCAAACATATCCTGGTAGAAGACAGCCTAATTACAAGATTTTTCAAAACTTGTTCAATCGATTAGGCGAAACAGGTTCATTTCGCCCCAAGAACCATACAGGACGTCTCAAAATTATACGACCTGACCAAGAAGATGAAGTTTTAGTTCAAGTAACTGATGATCCCGAAACCAGTACACACCGTCTGTCATTACCTACTGGAATTAGTCTTCAATAGTAAGATTGTTGAAAAAGGAGACGTGTCACTCGTTTCATTTTACTCCCGTTCAAAATTTACTTCCGCGGGATTACCCAACTAGAGTTAGTTTTTGTCGCAGGATGTGAAGAAAACAAAATGAATACCGTTCATTTTATAAAAATATCCTCTTTACAGACAAAGCTACATTTACAAGTCGCAGGATGGAGCACCACCAAATTTTCCCCTACAAGCAAGAAATTAATTGAATGAAGTGTTTCCAAACTGCTGGATAGGTCGTGAGAGTCGGTTTCTTTGGACACCTCGTAGCCCGGATTTCAACCCAATGGACTTTTATGTTTGGAGTTAAATGAAATCTCTTGTATAGTCCAAAACAATATACAATCGCAAAGAGTTGTGGAGAAGAATTCAGAAAGCTGCTGATACTATCAGAACTAACCTAACCACATTCTTTTCTGTAAAAAAATCATTAAGCAAGCGACTAAAACGCTATATGGAAGTAGGTGGTGGCCATGTAGAACATGTTCTCTGAGAGATGTAACACTTTTATTTTATAGTTTCAAAATATGTTGGTTTTACTTCGTTCTTTCTGTTCAAGTTAATAAATAAATTAGAGTTTTAGCTTTTAAATTGTTTAATTCATGTCCGCCATTTTTAAAATTTAAAAATACTCACTTTTTCTCACCTCTACAGATATTTGGTATTAAAAGTTATTTTTGTTAAAATTAATAGAATATTACAAATGCATTTTGAGAAGGAAAGAGAGGATCACTGCAAAAAAGTAAAAAAAATTATGGGTGAGTAGAATTTTCTAAAATGTAAATATCTCGATAAGGGTTTACTTTATGAAGATAAAGCAAGTATCCCTTTTTTGTTTAGAAATAATGGTTAAATAGAAATTTTGCAAAGAAGTTATAAATGAACGAAGTACAAAAAGGTTATGACGGATTCTGTAAAATCAAGATAGCTTACGTAGCGCCCTCTATGCGATACACCAAAAATGATGGCTTATTCGATTTTCCTACATCAAGAATCCTAATTGTACCGACTTTTATGTTTATGTGTGAAAAATAACTGCAATATAACAAAATTAGTGAATTATTTGTTTAACTTCAACACCCTGTACCTCAGTAAGTATTAATATTGGACTACCAGTTATTAAGCAAAAAATAATATTTTCCGCTATAGAATCGGCAGGTAAAATATTACCCATTCCTTATGTATCACCCTGTATATATTGCCTAGTACCTAGGGATTTGGAAATTAAAATTTCATGAAATTACGTATCTTTCTGGTCGTAGAGACGCCAATAAAAGTAAACATTCTTACTCCTTTGTCAAGCGTAACGCCTGGGCCTAATAACACTTCCAGCAGCTCAGCTCCTTCCACAAGGCGGCCTCGCCTGGTCAACGTTTTGGGCTCAAAAAATTTATACTTTAAAACACCGTCGCTAGCCCTTTAAATTCTGCATGCTAACAACAACCTTCTCTCCGTTCTAATATTCTCCCGCTAAAAACGCACACCCAATTTGTCCCTCCGTGCGCGCGACGGAGCCTAGCCGTAAACAATTCTGTCCGCATGCACAGTAGCGGCGTACTAGCTAGCTAGTACAATAATGTTTGGTAAAATTATTTTATTCGAATTTGAAATCTAACTTATAATTTAAACAGTGTTTCCATATACTTTATACGGAATGTAGTCCAAATTGTCCATCTTAAAAAAATGGACCGTTACAACACCACACCATGTACAAAAATACACACCTGTTACATATTTAGATAAAAGCGCTGAAATCAAACTTTCTCACTATCCTGCTTTTGTTTTCGAAAAAGGATAGTTTTTGAGATGTTTGCCATAATCTATAAAAGGATGTCCGCCACGGTTAAAATAATACAAGAACATCAACAGACGACTTTCCAAATACGAAATATCGATTATACTCAATAAGAGAAGAAAATATATGCATTCTGGATTTACTGTTAATGAAAATGTATGTTTACTCCTAAACATTCAAGAGGCTCTAACTTCGCAGAAGTGCAAGTTTGGCCGAGAGTATCTTAGGCCAAGATCTATAGAATAGATCTATTGATAACAGAAAATAACGAGGAAGAATTTGACATGGTATTACCATTGATGAGGAACGTAAAACTTTCTTATTGTACTCAGCATAAGAAGAGGTTTCAATTCAATTGTCATTCGATGCCAGGTCTTATTTAAAATTTCATTTTTCCATACATATTTTTTTTAATAGACACCGTAATTCTCCGCTACTTATGATACTTATGATTCATAGATACTGTTTTCCTCGTCTATACCAAATCTTGGATCTTGTAGATTTCCTAGCATTTATTTGTTACTGTAATTTAATTTAATTGCATATATGTTTTTTCACGTAAATTATTATTATTATTATCGTTATGTATATTTTATACTAGGCCTAAATACAATAATTAACAAAGTTTTTAATTCATGACATGCATTAAACTAATTACTTGTTAGTTTATGTTTTAGTAATTGTTTCCTGAAGCATGTAATTTTATTAAACTTTAAATTGATTATCACGAACATTTATTTCAGACAGCCATTCCCGCTTGATGATCAGAGCATGTTGTACCGCACCAACGATCAAATTACTCGTATCATTACGAAATCAGTTGAGATATAATTCAGCGAAAATATTACACAAACAAAATCATTTTATTTACGGGTCATTATGGCTCGATGAATGAAAACGATTTCAATCAGACTCGTACAAAATATTTGTTTAAATCATTCCCTGTAAGTGAGTGCTTTCGGGCATAGCCAGGGAGATTTATTGAAGCCACTTCCGATGAAGTAAATTATTATGCCCCGAGATTTAGTGAATGATTATCCCTGTTCAAAAAATTATTACATTAATCAATAAACGGTGATTTAAGAATGTTACAAGCATTGTTTGAATATACAATTATATAATGGTGCAAGACTTGTCCTATGAGTCGGAGAAGTAAATAAACTATATAAGATTTGGCATTTGTATCGTTTACGAACATATCAACTATAATGATAATAGTTTTAAAGAACACTACTCGTTGTGACACATTGTGTTTCTTTTCTTAGTAACGCCAGAGACCACCCGAGACGTGCAAGTGGATAGAAAATTTTGTCCGATTTTAACATTTATTCGCTATTTCTATTTAATATAAGAATAGTCAAATATAGCTGTCCTAGTCCGATAAAATGGAAGGTGAAAGCAGAGGGTAGCACTTGCACTGCTGTCATTTCTGTTCTATCCCGCGCTTTTTCTGTGGTATTTATCTGTCAACTTGAACTGACGAAAGAAGTGTTTGTTATTTTGTCGTGATTTTGATTATTTCTCGTTGTATTTTGTGATATTTGTGTGTTAAAGACTATTTCTCTTCTTAAAGACTACCAATTTTATATAACTGGTAAGTTATAAAATTATAAATAATTTTATCCGCTATATCTAACCTATACATTAATCAGAAAGGATAAACAGTATTAGAAAATGTGCTAACTATATCCTTTACTTATTTCATTCCTCATAATAAACTGGTTGTAGGTTATTTTCTGTTTGAGATGGCCACAGAGTCACGAATTAGATTGTGTTATGTGTGTGGTTCTTCGGAGGACGATGTGGCAAAACTTCATTATTTTCCTTCAATGTTGGAAAGGTAAATTAAGGCCTGCACTAAATTAACAACACTTCTAACAGCACAATTTTTTATGTTTTACAGGTCAAAAAATTGGCAAGAGAATATGGGTATACATTACACTGAAGAAACTCTTCAAAATTATAGGATATGCTCCCGTCATTTTACTGAGAGTTATGTCGACCTAAGTAGTCATAGGTTCACCCGCAATGTAGTCCCCACACTTTTTCCATGTCAGTTGGCAACATACCAAGTGCAAGCAGGTAATATGTGTTTTACAAAATGTTGGTGGTGAGGGGTCCTTAGATATCAATCCATAGTTGTTACTAATTAGCTTGGTAGAATTATCGCAGACTTTTTACTATTATTTAATTAATCAAAATAAAGAAATATAGATTTGAACCAATAAACATGGTCGCTAATATCTATCTCATTTTACTTCAGATCTAGCCTCAAGCGAGGCCTCAACTTCAAAGAATATACCTTATGAGTTGGCGGAGGAATTTCCTAGCATAGTGAGGGCAGCTAGTGAATTTTTGGAGGATATTCCCAGCACTTCTGTATCAGATCTGAATGTCACCGTTCGAAAACGACCGGGGAATTATTAGAATTGGGATTCCTTGGTGGTGTAAGAGGCACAATGAGGCACAGAAGCAAAATGAAAAAGATGCTCGTGAGGCAAAATGAATAAAAGAATCATAAAAAAATGGTGCTTGTGAGACAAAGTGAAAACTGAAGATTCTTTCGCATAATTAGAACTTTAATTTTTATAGAGCAACGTTGCGTGCCACACAATACATGATTTTTTTATCTAGCACTTAATAATATTTTAAGGTAGTCTCTGCAAGTCAAGCCTAATAAATATTTTAAATTTAATTATAATCATTAAATAATATTCTTTTTCTGCAACCTTCTAGAAATTTAACTGTGATCAATTTTTTGAGTGGAAAATACATATTTACAAGTCTAGCCCGGCAAAGCGACATAAGGATTTGTAAAGTCTTTACCGCTTCCTTATGTCATTTTCTGTTGACAAAAAAGTATCCGATAACAATTAAAAATGATTATTCCAGTCTTCCTTGAAAGTAAGTGTCTGATATCTGTCAGTTGATTTTATATTTTATTAAAGTTAAAAAGTTTTTTGAGACTAGCAGGAACCATTGTAGAAAAAACATTGTACACAACACACCCAGAAAGTGACTTTACTGGACTCGCCAGGGCTTTTGCAATGGAAATTGTCAGCTCGCCCTGTTAAGAATCAGTTTCCGGTCTTGTTGCATAAATAACTATCATGCTTTCTTGATATTTTCTGTAATATATTGACAAAATGTCCTAAATTTGCTTTTTTTGTATTTTTTCTGATTTTAATAAATTTTGTACAAAATATTATTACCTACCTACTTGTGTTTTGAGTGTTATGTTAATTATCCAATACAAAAACATTTCTTTTAAATCTTATGTTAAGCGGTTCAACAAGGTTATAATTAACCTTTTGATTAGTTTAACATAAAAATTAATTGACCTCTAGTTTTGTATTCTAAGTTTAAAATAGCTTTGTTTCTGCAGCAGTTGGTGATCGTTTGTGGATCATCAGAGATAGTCACTCGGTTAGTTTTTAACTTCCAGCGAATAGAAGTATTTAAAAACAACTAATCGACTACTTCTGGTCCACAAACGATCACCAATTGCTACAGAAATAAAGCTTATAAATAATATCAATAAAATAATAAAAAGGGGGTTTTGAATTTTCGCGGGCGTTTGCTTCTTGCGCCATCTACTTTCACCTTCCATTACAATCGATCAATTTAATACTGCGGATTAAATTTTAGCACGTACTTGCGCGTCTCGGGGTTGTCTCTGGTAACGCTAGTCATTTATTATAAAGATACAAATGTGCTAGTATAATAGGTATATTTCTGTGTAGAATCTTTAAATAAAGAATATCCTTATTTTTATTTTTAAAAATGTAAAAGCAAAAAACTGATATCAATTTTCAAAAACGTTATTCTTTGCTAATACTTAAACAAAAAAAAAAAAAAAATTACGACAAAAATCTGTTTTATAGTTGGTATTTAATTTCTAGTTTTTAAAATTCAAAACCTAATTTTGATTGTGTAAGTGCATCAATTTTAGATAATAAAAGTAACTGACAAAAGACTGATTTTAGAATATATGCATGTGGGATTCAAAATTACAACGACAAACTTAGGCAGCGTGTTTACAGTCAAAAATATTAAAAGAATTCTCAAAATATGGGTCTGACTCTGTTCACGGGACCTTATTAAAATTTTAAACATATTTAGAAAATGTTAATTAATGGTAAGATGTAAATTCAGTCGCATGTAGATGGTGCCAGTTACAGCATTTCGTTTCCTTATGTGTTTAAAAAAAATTTTTTTAACAACTTTATTGATATTTACAAATTCTTAAATTCTTATAGATTGACTTACCATCAACAGTAATTTTCATTTATCATTGTCTAGATAAGTTTAAAATTTTAATAAAATCGATGAATAGAGCCGGGGTTATTCATAAAAAACCTCTTTCTGTATGGCACACTCGGAAGTCTGTAGAAACATTTTCGAACCCACGCACGTTATGACAACTTTCTCCTATTATTTTAGGCACTGAACCCGCTTCTTAAATGTGTTGCCATAATTTTTAATTATCCTGTACCTATGTGAATGGCTCTGGTAACACGTTAAATCAAAAGTCGAGAAAAAATAAGAACAGAACCCTGAGTGGAACACCGAACATGTAACAATTTAGAGGGCATTCTGAACTCCATCGTTAACAATCTGATTGGTTTAGTTTGTTCCATGGCTCACCACACTCCACGGTTGTTCTGTCAAAGTTATGAAAAGAGTATTAGTTACGTGTTTAGGTTAGCAACTCTGGAGACATGTCTGGACGTGTACTGTATGTCGGCTTACCGTTTATGCATTTATCAAGATCCCCACGGCAAATTTTGTTGGAGACAGATAAAGTGGGTGAAACAAACAACAATCGAATTCATTGGGATATACAGGGTAATCAGTAAATAATGGTATCCCTTTTAACAGATGATAGAAAAATTCATTTTAACCAAAATGTTTCAGGTAGAACAAGGGGTTTTCCGGCCCTGTTATTTATTTTCGTAGATCACAATTTATTTAAAGGGATAACACAAAATCTATACACAAATACATATATTAAATCAATACAAATTCGGACTCTTTCTCTCCGGGCGAGGAAACAAGTGATTAACTAGAAAGGTTTAAATAAAGCTTAAAACTAAACAAATGCATAAATAGTGGGCTTTAGCCAATTTAATCATTAATTATCGTCCACCGTACTTAAGGAATTCTGTTAGGCGTCACCTTTTTTATGCGTTTTTACCGAAGTGTTGGCTAGATCAAAAACCAATGTTACCGTTAAAAAAGGAAAAACGGGTAACGACTTCAAACAGTCTCTCATTATGTTGATTATTAATATCCACGAAAAAAGTGAAATTAACTTTATTCGTAAGGTTCATGAACACAGACAGATTTCCAAATCATTAATGTTAAGTCATTCGTTGTACCTTACGATGCTTTCATTGCTAGGTACCTAGTTACTTTATAAGTTAATGAAGAGGACCTTACCAGCGGGTGGAGCACAGCTAACACATCTTTGAATTTCTTACTGTCAAGACTTCAGAAAGCTTCAAGGCAATAGATCATCTCACATGCAGAAAGTGCGCGACATCTTACCTCCAACAGGACACGGCAACATACTCAAAACTCACACCCTCTCTTGATCGAGGCTCAGCAATGTCTTTCAAGGTAAGATAACATACTTAAAGGTAAAAGAACGTAAGGTACTTCACCCAGCGATCCACACTGGACCGTGGCACCGGAGCGTCTCTCTTGCATTGTCTGTCTTTCGCTCTCAAAACACTGCCCGAAAACATCGTCTCACCAACGCGCGCACTAGTTACAAAAACGTTGGACACAATCCGATGGTCCAGTAGCGCCACGCTACATGGGTAATACAACAATGTTTACGAAAATATTTGTGTTGTGTTTAAACACATTCAGTTTTGTCCCTTTTTTATTGATGGTGGCACTTCTCGTTTATTTCAAGATATCAGAGTTTTCTTTAAGAAAATGCCACGATACGATATTAATCTATGGTGAATCTCGGTGTAACTCGGAGAGAGCGAGATGCTGATAGGCGTTTGCTAGAAACTGGCGAAGTTTATGCAACTGACATCATTGATGAAAACGATTTACGGCACAAAATATTTGAAAGAGCAAATACTGTTTGCCAACAATCCGAATATTTCAAAGGGTGTGTGAAAACTGGTTCTGCAGGGGTCAGTTATTTGTAGAGAGACAAGGTGGACACTTTCAACAACTACTTTAGGACTAATGAGTGGGTCCCTATTTACGCATCTCGTATTCACTCGTTTGTCTCTCTTAAACAAAAAAAAGGCTTTCTACTAAATCACTGTCTTCTTTACTTTCTTATACCTAATATAAGAAATTATAGTAATCGTGATTCTTTTCGACCTCGAGATTTTGATTGATATATATATATACATTTTGAACCCTCCTGAATCCATTCTGACTATTTTTCGAATGAAGTCTATCGGTTTATGTGTGTGTGTGTGTGTGTGGCCACGATAACTCAAAAAATACTAGTGGGAGATTTCCCAAATTTGGCAATTAAAATTTTCAACATTTTAGGTGACACATTAAGTTTGGTGAATGTGGTGTCACCAGAAGAGACATAATGAATGAAAGAAGAAAAAAGGTTTCGGAGGAAAAAAATTTTAAAATTTTTTTCTGGACGAAGCTCCACGAATTATAATGAAATTACACAACTTTATGAAAAAAAACTTGTCTGCATGTCTGTAGTATCGTGATAGTAGTCACTGTTTTTGAGATAAAGCCTTCAAATTTGGTACACGTATTCTAAAGGCCAAAAACAATGATAAGTTTGGCGGAGCAAAATTGACCAGATGAAAGGGGGTCCACGGAACCCAAACTTGTTTGTATTTGTCTTTACAAAACAATACATTCTTGATGGAAGATTATAAATCAGGTCTACTATATCAGGCCAATAAAATATATTTTCCAAGTACTTAAATAAGGCTGATATAATATTTTGTACAAATTTGACCTCATAAAATGGGATAAGGATAAATTTGGCAGGTTGACATTTGAAATGTTTAATTTAGTTACAAAAATGTCAATGTCAAAAGGAAAAACTTATTAAAATATATGACACGAATAATTATTATTGATAGCATCGAACGATGCTAATAATTAATTATGTGAAAATTTTAATGAAAACATTTCAAGGCACGCTATTAAAATTTAATTGAGGTAAAATGAGTTAAATAGAATGATTTTTTTAGATCAGGATGATATATACTGGTATAAGAAAGTTATGTGCTGGACATATCAGATATTTTTGTAAGTTTTCAAGTGCAAAAATAGTATTGAGCCGATATACAAATAAAAAAAAGATAATTTGCGGCGAAACGATACCACATACGAAAAAAATCTTATTGTACAGGGTGATACAACTTTCTTCACCATATTTATTATATTAGTTACCCATATCTTCGCTACTGGACGCTTTAGATGCCTGATATTTTGAATGATCGTTGTAGTTTACACACTGACAATGTTTGGTTAACATATCTCTTCTGCTTTCGGAGATATAAAATTTTCCGTTTTTTTTGTGGATACCTTAACACCCTATATCTCGGAAACTAGGCCCTTGAGACTCCATTTTCACATGAAACTTTTTGATTAAAATTAGTTTTTCTATCATTATTTACTGAACACCCTGTATAGGCAATATGATTTGGGGTACGTCAACAGAAAAGACAATTTTTAGACATTTTACCTTGTTTACGTATAATAGTGCAAGAAAAATTATATGATGACTTCATAATACTAGTATTTATCGTCATAAATTACTTCTATAATTGATTCATGTGATTATATTCAAATCGATTATACAACAAATCTGACTGATGCCCTCCGCTGATGGATACATATCTGTTTCAACAGATGGTTTCGGTTAGGTCTGTTTTATGATACATTTGAATTTAATCACGTGATTTCCTTCAAAACCAGTAAGAGAATAAATATGACAATATCATATTTTTTCTTCCAGAAAAGGAACTAAAGGGAACAAAATATTTGAAAAATAAACGTTTCCATTGCTGTCAAGAGTGGACAGTGAGTTAAAAAAATGCCACCGTCTTAAGAGGTGCAGCTCGCTTTAAAATTTTTAAAGTGAGCATACCACGTAATTTTACGATAGGTGTCACGAAATTCGGTTCGTGGTTCATGTCAAATCTGGATCTGTCTAAGAGGGTTACTGGGAAGTTAACTAATGTTGATTCAAATAAATGTATTAAATACATAATTTAATTTCCTAGGAAATTTTTGATAATTGTTGAGGATTCTATTACATTCTTTTGCCTGTATTTCTCAGTATTCCTAAATATATTCACTAAATTTATAGTCTAGAAGTACAAATCATTATAAGAGAAACTCAGCTTAGATTTTGGGCTTGTACGTGCGTGCTGTGCTTTAATCCCAAAGGTCATATTTGCTACAAGCAAATGTCTTGATAGTTATCGCGCAGGAAATCTCCCTTTATACCTATGTGTATTTCTCCTTAGATTTCATGAGTACATTCTAAATAGTAATTAATTTATTTTCTTTAGTATTATTATTTATTATTTAAAAATATAATCATTAGAACGTCTTTTTATATACAGGGTGTCAACGGAAGGTGGAAACAGTCTGCAATTTGCTTGTATTTTAAGTTAGATTTTCGAAATTTGGAGGACTCAAATTATATAACGTTACTCGTAGTTTGACTTTTTTCGTTCGTCTCAAATCACTTCTGGTTTAACCGAAAGTTATCAAAACTTTGATATTTCAAATGGAACACTATATCACCAGATTCTGTTTAAAATTCTCTATCCAATGATACATGTCGATATTTCATTTTAAAATACCCTCAGAACAGGCAATAATCGCAGATATTAAGATGGCTGTGACTTCATGCACTTTTTATATTTTCACCAAGTAAGCCAAGATATCTACGAATTGATTAAAAATCTTTTTACTGACAGCATTAGTTGGGAACATTGAGATAATGTTGTTATGATATCGTAGTATAATTTTTATGCAATATTTCTTGAGAAAAATCGTGGTTTTCTAATTTTTTTAAGTAGCAGCCTCGAATTTTATTATTACCGATAAAATCACATTAGGCATTTTAATGAATGAAATTGAGGATTTTCTGGAAACTTTACCTTTGGCAGAAAAAGGGGAAATTTATTTCCAAAATGATTATGCACCTCCGCATAATTCAAGAATTTTTGTGGATTACTTGAATTATAAGTTTGAAGGAAGGAGGCTCGGGACACGAGCCCCCGATTGTCAGTGGCCTGCGAGGTCCCCTCATTTGACGCCACTCGATTTTTCTTGCAGGGACACGAAGAATAAAGTATATTCGGTTGCTCCTACTACACAGGAAGATTTGGAAATACGTGTAGGACAATTAAGCCATTAATGATATAACCAGGAAACAATTACAAAATTTCATGCAATTCTGGCTAGAGCAGTCTTATGCAGAAACCAAAACGGATAACATTTTGAACAATTATTAAATTGACATGTTTCCTAAATGTTTTAAACCTTTTATTTCCTTATAATTAATTATTATTTCTTCATTAAAGTAGTTACTTGTTCACATAATTATGTCTTATTTAACATTTTCATAAATTAGCTAAGTGATGTAGAACATCAATAATTCGCTAATTTTTCATAGCCTACAAAGTCAAAATGGAATTTAGTTCCATAAACAATTTTAAACAATGAATTATTATGCGACCAATTTTTTTAAAATGACTACATTAATAGTTGGGTCTGAAGGGATATGGATCTGAAGCATTTGAATAGACTCTATCAAATTGTTCCATAATTATTAATGCCCGGTCAAAGTGTTGCGCTAAATTGTTTTGTGATATTTTTGCCGAAACGGTTTAGGTGTGCCATCAAAATTGATTCGCTTTCTGAATCCGCTAATAATTTTCCAGAAATGCGATAGGAAGATGTACTTTTTTGTCAAAAACGACCAGGGCAGATTTTTACCGAGTGCGGCCCTGGATTTTCAAAACCAAGTAGGCCATTCTGACAATTCCTAAGCGAGGAATATTACTAGTAAATTTCAATCGATTACATCCAATCGGTTGCAGAGAACAGCTCTTTGAATTGTCAGACCAAATGCATAGAACACCATATATCTTTTTAACCAGTGGTCAAAAAATGTTTTCCTTGTAGACTTAGACTTGTCTTGAAGTGATCTATCTGCCATTAGGCTATGGCACACTGCTCACGAATCACCCTGTATAATGTAAAAGTAGGCAATTCTATATTGTTGCTTACCTGTCCTGGAATCCAGCATGCGTCCCTAACAGTAAATTTTGATAGGCGACAATTTTGAATAAAAATTGGATTAGTTTTTATGCTAAACAATATATTATTATTATACAATATATTTACCTCATACAAATTTAATAAATGGACAATTCTTTATTTTAACTTTTATTTCTTGATTCTATTCTTGTCATATTATATAATATATTCAACTTTAGTTAATTATAGTACTTGTATATTTTTATGATTTTTCAAAATTCCTTAGAATGCATAAAAATTCCCTTTGTCCCTGAATGATCTGGATTTCCCTAGAATAGGAAAATTTCCCTACTGTTGGCAAAGCTCATCAGGCTACAGTACAAATCGTACAGATGAACGATACGATTTGTCACGACCACGGTCGTAGTGTATTATTTCGATAGTATGATTAGTACAATAAAATAACACGATACGAAATCGGAATTAGTGAACTTCGACTCATGTCTTTGTCTTCCTGCATTGCCTCAACCTCAAGCCCAGCAAACATTTTCCATAAAATTAGCTTCAACTCAACTTGGGTAAAAGACAATTTTATTTATTGAGCTAGTTATGACGTAAAATTAACCGGAAAAATACACATCCCATAGAAATCTACCTATTGGTTTTACTTTATATTTAAATTTATGTAACTAAAACCAATAAATCTAGCTCATACACTATTTTGCCTAAAAGTACTTTTAACTAAAGCAGCAAGGGAAAAGCAACTAAAAAATCTACCACAATATACCTTAGAAGCAAATTTCTCTTAAAGTCGAAACAGGTAGTAATTAGGTAATATTTACATATTTGATGACTGAAAATCGTCATAATGGTAGAATATTCTAACTGGGTAGATTTTGTTGGAAATTCTACGTAATTTATAACTACATAGCAAACTATTTGGTCGCCTTTATTACGCTCCTTTAAAGTAATATTAGGTCGACAACGTCAGTAAATTCTACCTACCTTATCTATGAACCAAAATGGCTGTTAATGAAGAGTTGGATGATGAGAGCTCCAACAATCAAAGTGAAAATGTGTGCAAGTTTAAGTATTGCGCAAACAAAAAAGTGTTCAGTTAAGGTGTGCATTAATTGCAATGAAATATATCATCAGAGTTGTGCATTACGTCTTAGATTTTCAATCCTTGAAAGAAATAAAGTAATCTGCTGCCAAACAAGTAACCGTAATCATATACAATTAGAAGTACAACTGAAAGCTGAAAGTGAGAAAAATTACTTACTACAACAATTAGTAAGTGAAGCGCAAGATAAAAACAATTTGTTAAAGGATCAAATTACACTACTAACAGAAAAAAATTACTTCACTAGAATGCAATCGAAGGCAAGAAGCTCAAAAAATGATTAATAAAAATTCAGATAAAAACGTTCACACAGAAAAAACAGATGGTGACAAAAATTCTGAACAAAAAGAATTAAGTAAAAAAAAGCTGGGCGGATATAGCAGCTGCTCCTGTTCCAATTATAATAAAAAGTGTGGAAAATAAAAGTAATGTAAACAAGGACATTCTGCTAAATTCAAATAATTCAAATACTTTAAATATTAAATTAAATAGTGAAAATCGTGAATCTACCAATTATAGGGAAGAATGGAAAGTGCAACAGAATAGAAGTAAAAGGTCCCACTCATCCAGAAAAATATGCACAGGTAACAAAAGTCCCAGCAATGCTCTGAAAAAATTGCAAGTTGTGCAAAGGAAAAGTTGGATTTTTCTGTCAGGTTTCAGTAATGACACAACAACTCATGATATACTTGATGTATTAAATGAGGTTGCTGAAGAAAACTACAATTGTGAAAGGTTAAATCTCAAATATCTACCACCTGATATGGCTGCATTTAAAATTGGAGTACCTCAGAGACTAGAAAAATGTTTAAAATCAGTTAGCTTCTGGCCTGAAGATGTCCTAGTCGAAACATCGATTTTCCAGGAAAAGAACTGAGGACAACCCGAGCACAAATTTCCAATCACTCCACGAGGAAGGGATGAACAAATAGAATTTCTAAAGCATTCTACAGCTTAGATGAATTTCAAAATTATGACCCGTGAATTTTCTCTGTTGTTTAATCATACACAATATTTGTGTTCTATTGTGTGTCTATTATTTGTCTTTATACATAATACAGTGCATATTTTACCTATCATTGTATATCTTCTAATTTTGACTTATGTAATGATTTTGCATCAAAAGCATCAATAAATTCTACTTCTACTTCTACTTCTATTACCTGACCTCAACCATTTAGTCAGTTATTCTACATTTTCAAAGGCAGCAAACCTTAAGGTCAAATTAGTGTAACACGCCATATTTTTTTACCACAGTTGTAGTACAATTTAAAATTGAAAATTTCAAAATGAGTTTGTATGGAAACGAACTGATTAAAAGGTTAAGAAAATACGTAATTATCCTTGCTAAGTCATATTCAACAAGTATAATATACTTTTAGCTCAATCTATAATTATATTTTTTTTACTTGATAAGAGGAATTTTCATATTAATGAATATTCTGGAGGCGCATGGATATTTTTCGATAAATTAGGTGTCTTTTCAATTTTGTAGATGACTGTCAACAACGTTCCTACTACTTATAGAGAAAAATATCAAATAAGTATAAAATTATTCTTTTTTTACTAGGAGTCATTTGCCATGTGCGCATAAATTCGTAGATTTTACCTAAAACTAGTCAAGTCGATGTCGAATTGGCTTCGAAATGAAGTCAAATGTACGTAAATACGTATTAGTAACCAAACATACTGTGCAACTACAAGGAAGATTTATATATAATTTTACCTACCTTAGGGTAAGTTACTGTTAACTAAGTAGATGATTAGAATTGGTTTTACTTCAATATTTTATTTATGCTACATTCACATTCTAATTATCTAGTTAGTTAACAGTAACTTAGCCAGAGGTGAAAAGACCGGCCCTCAGTGAATTTAACTAAATTTCGACGTCGTCTTATTCTTCTCTTATGTCGATTTCACGTCGCGTCAACGTAAATTTTACCTAAATATGGTTAATCACTATTTTGCGACTAAATTTATTGAACATAATTTAGGTAGTCTCGACGTCAAATTAAAGCAAAATGTTTGCTGGGAGTCATTTCTATTTGGGTATTTTACTTCTTACTATATTAGTACGAATACGAAACTGTACCGGTGCCAAAGATTCATACCATACGATTCTTCGAAAAGAGTCGTATCATTTATACCGAGATTTATACGAATCATACAAATACGACACATCGCTAGACACTAGCAGAGATACGCAATTAGATCATGTTTCATTGCTAGTCATAGGTTTCACCACGTACAATCCTTTTAATTAAAAAGAAAAAAACAAACATCATTATGCGGCTGCTGTAACCGACATCACGTGCTAATTGTATCCACTTATAGAGAAACCAAAATACCTTATTACTGCGTTACACTTATTAAAAACAAAATTGAAATATACTTAAATTGAAGTTATATTTCTACATACTTACCTTCTCGTTTTACTTGATATTTGTTGGCGTACTTATGTGGGATTACCGATAACCAAATTCGGGGATGGCACATCTCAACGCCCGCTGGAGAGAGACATGGAAATATAAAAGAATATGACTGAGAGCGCAAGTGATACGTATAAATGAACTGGCAAAATCCTAATGTTAAATGTAAAATTGCAAAATAAATTCAGTGTCAGTACCAGTAAAATAAACCGTGTATTATTACCTGGATCACCAGGTTCACCAGAAAGATTTAAACCACGTACGACTCCACAGAGTGGACGTGCATATAAATAATATTGAAGTTGGGAAGACTGGTATTTCTCTATCAATTTATGACAAATGTGGGTCACGCTCCACGAGATTTTGGACCATTTTTTATGCCTTTCAAGAAAATAGTAATGATTATAATCACCCTAAATTATTCGTTTCTATAGAAAAATATAATTAAAATAAATACTCGTTGATTGATTCAACCTTTACTTGATGAAAATCCATTTTACAAATAAACACAAAATGAACTTATATTTGATTGTCACAATTCAATTAACTCATGACAATTGTTTCGCCACACAGTGGCTTCATCAGATGGTGAGTACGAGACTAAATTTTTTATTACAAAGTGAGGGTATATATAAGTATCAACTAACTCAGTGGTTCTCAAACTTTTTTTGGTGACGGAACCCTTTTGGGAAGCAAAATACTTGATGGAACCCTACAATAAAACAATAGTTTTTAAAAGTGTATTCTTTATTAATAAGCATAATAAAAGTACAATGTAACAGTTACTAATTATTACTTACTTTACCACATGGCAAGTACAATAATAGAAGATATTAAAAAAGAAAAAATCTAACTAATGGGAGGTATGAAACTGTTTTTTATTTTTCATCAATTGGTTGATATCAGGTTTGATAGAAGACAGTTGAAGTCTCATATCAGGTTCGGCGTCCAGTCTATTGCGATATTTTGTTTTCGTGGCTGCATAGGTTGAGAATCCTGTTTCGCACAAATATGTTGTTGGGAACGGGAGAAGAATATTCAGAGCCATTTTGCCAAGCATTGGATATTCATCACGGATTCTGCACCAAAAATCGTTGAGAGGCGTCGTTTTGAACAGTGACTCCATACTTGTGTCTGATGACATTTCTAAAAGAGATTCATATATCTCGTTTGACATACTTTCGGGCTTTTCCAAGTTGGGTAAAAAAGGATTATGAATCCATGAATTCAGTTTCATTTTTGTATTCTGTTCTTCGGGAAAATACTTTTCAAAAGATGCGCGCATCGAACTGAGATATTGGACCAATTCTTCAAACACATCATCTTGAAACATTTCTGAGTCGTTATCGCTAACAAACTCACTGAGTGACGTAAAGCTTTCTATTTCTTTCTTACCAACGCAAATAATCCAAAAATCTAATTTTCTTTTGAAGGCAGTTATTTTGTTATAGGCCTGAAACACTGTTGTCTGTTTACCTTGCAATGATAAATTCAATTCGTTCAGTTTTTGAAAGATATCCGCCATAAAAGACAATCGGAACAACCAAGTTTTATCATACAAACGGTCCTTCAAATTAAAAGAAGTATCTGCTGAAAGAAACATTTGTAACTCGGCTCTAAGTTCAAATAGCCTTGTTAAAGTTTTACCCCGAGACAGCCATCGCACTTCTGTATGGAGCAGCAGTGTTTTATGTTTGCTGCCATAATCTTCACACAATAATGAGAACAATCGGGATTGTAGTGGTCGTGATTTGATAAAATTAATTATTTTTACCGCTTCATCCATAACTAATTTTAGATTTGACGGCATTTGCTTCATCGCAAGTGCTTGTCTATGCAGAATACAATGGCTGGAACTACAATTAGGCGCTTTATTTTTTATTCGTGACACTGCTCCTGCTGTTTTACCTGTCATCGCCTTGGCCCCATCTGTACAAATGTCAATGCAATTGTTCCAACTGAGATTATTTTCTTCAAAAAATATATTTATTTTATTAAAAATTTCTTCCCCCGTAGTGTTTGTGAGCAGCGGTGAACACATAAGCATGTCTTCTTCAAAAGAACTTTCATATGGATATCTCACGATAACCAGCAAGATAGCCAAACCAGCGACATCAGTTGACTCGTCCATTTGCAAGGCGAATCGTGTTTTTTGTAGACGTGTAACTAGTTCTTGTTTGACGTAGCTTGCCAGATCATGGATTCGCCGTGAAACAGTATCGTTTGATAGCGGCACAGTAGAAAGATGCTTTGCAGATTTTTCATCGAGCATACATTTTGTTATGTCTAATACACATGGCTTTATTAAATTCTCAGCGATAGTGTGCGCTTCACCTGCTTGTGCAATGCGATAGCTAACTAAATATGATGCCTCCGTGGCCTTTTCGTTGATAGTTTGTGTTACATGCATCATATTTTTTTGACTTTCCAATAACTGATCTTTTTTACGAACAAAAAATTCTTTATTCTTGTCTTTAGACTCGGGGTGTACAGTTTCTAAATGTCGGCGCAATTTGGCAGGTGCCATGGAACTATTAGGAAGCAGTTTACTACATAGCATGCAGAGAGGTGAGCCGTTGGAATCAACAAATCCGAAACTGATATATGATTCATCATACTTCCTTTTTTTCGTCTTTGAAACCGTCGAGCTTGACGTCGTGGCATCATCCGCGCGTACTGCTTTTGAACATTCAGCGTCATTAGAAGATGTTGTTGCAACACGTTTAACACCTTTAAGCCAACGTTCCATTCTTCTTTATTTATAATGTTACACGTCAGGATGGTGGGGTCTAAATAATGCACAATCGTTACTGCGTATAAGAGACTAAGTTTAGTACAATGAAGAAATGTATAAAACTGAGACAACAGAATACAGCAGGCAGTAGAACAATGAACACTAGTTTCTCGCTAGCAAGCTTGTAAGTAGGTAGGTAGGAACTTATCGCTCCGAACGCTAATCGTCAACTGACTGACGAGGCGCGACGCGCGATCGCCGCTTTTATACTTAGTCCTAGACTCGATCTCGAATATTCTCGAAAATACTCGAGTCGGCGCCTTTGATAAACAAAAAGCAAAAATAAAAAGAGAAATATAAAAATTGCGTTGTAAACAATCTCGACTTTATTTTTTGAAGTTAGAGTCGAAAGTCGCTTGTTGACAACTATAGTGTCTAATTCAGAGGCGGCTTTTATCAAAGGGACTGCGCGCTCACAAGTATACAAGTATACATGTTGATACCAAACTTATGAGATATTGTACCAGCTATTGTAACACATGTTTATACAAATACAAATAAATAAATAAATAAATAAATAAATATACCTACGCGCGGCCGCGGAGTCAAAACGTTCGACCAGAGAGAGGTGTTTTGATTTTTTTTCTAAATTCTTGAGGAACCCCTACAGAGGTATCGCGGAACCCTAGGGTTCCGCGGAACACACTTAGAGTATAGCTGAACTAACTAATCTAGGGTAATAAAATAGAACACTAATAAAATAAGGTACAAAATAATTTAAAAATATTTAACAGTGGTGAACAGTTTAAGTCTAGTTGGTCATTTAAAATAATATTAATATTTTTTAATTAAGAAGGATTAAAATTGTCACTATTAGAGACATTAGAAATCAATAAATTAAAAACAGTAGTATTATTTTAAATGACCAACTAGATTTAAACTGTTCACCACTGTATATTGTACCTTATTTTATTACTGTTCCATTTTATTACCCTAGAATAGTCAATTGATACTTATATATACCCTCACTTTGTAATAAAGAATTTAGTCTTGTACCCACCATCTGATGAAGCCACTGTGTGGTGAAACAATTGTCATGAGTTAGTTAAATTGTGAAAATCACACATAAGTTTATTTTGTGTTTATTTGTAAATACTCGTTTGTAAACAAAACTCATGCGGAAGATTTTCATTACAAATTTATGGTTGTGTTTTTAAATGCAAAATACGTAACTGATTACCCTCTGGTTAATGAGGAGGGATGAAATTCATTTATTATTTAAACGCATCCATTTGTTAAATTTAGTTTAATTTCAAATAATTGATTGAAGAAGAAGTTACTTTGTGAAAATCCATTTTGATTTAAAAAATTATAAACACTTTTTATTACTTGTCTAATTTTCACCATATTTGTTACTTTTACAACTAGTTTCATCCTATTCGGACATTTTCAAGTAGACTAAATTATACACAGATTTTACTTTCATTTAAATATAAACTGAACTAAATAGAAGGATGGGTCACTTTATGGTTGATCATATAATTAAAATTTGTAGAGATGTTATGTCTTTAAATGTAGGGGTTTCTCAAGATAGTAAATTACCTTATGGTATATTTTTTATTAACAGCATTAGGTTATCTGAACAAGTTTAATAACGTAGAATTATTAAAATCTATTTGGTTGTTTAATATGTGGTAATTTTTATTCCTATTTAATTTATTTATTTCTAGCGCTTCTAATAGAATAAGTTTTTTTACTTTTCCCACAAATATGTAATATTTTAGGTTGATGGTCATCAGTTATTGTATGACCAGAATCTGTTAGGTGTTTATTAAAGTTGGAATGTTGCTTTTGTGTGTGAATATGTTCTCTATATCTCACGCTGAACGATCAACCTGTTTGACCTACTAATGAGGCGTTACATTCTGGGCAATCTAATACTAGCTTTACATGCAGCCACTGCCGCTGCTACTCGCGCTGCCCGCTGTCCTGCCCTATAGCAGCCTTGAAGCAAGTGACTGTTTACATATAGCTGGTACGCGTATGGAGGACGTAGAAACTGCCGCAGCGACAGCGCTCTGGCATGAGCAGTGGCAGTGCGAGCGACGTGTTTACATACTCGCGCTGCCCACTTCCCTGCCCAATTCCCTGCTCACTTTAGCTGCATGTAAATCCGCCTTTATAGAACTTAAAGATGTTTTAATATTAAATTTGGAAAAATTATTGCTAATTGAATAAGAAAGTTGACCTGAATATGGTAATGAAATGTATGTTTGAACTTTTTTCTCATTAATAGTGGGATAAAGGTCTTTCAAAAGGGACTTATTTTGTTTTTTGTAGATTAGATTGTTGATTAGATTTTGTGGGTACCCGTTTTTATGTGCTATAAGACTTATTGTGTCTAATTCTTCTTTTAAATCTGTCTCAGATAGAGGTAAGCTGAAGTCTCGGTGTGTCATAGATTGATATGCGGCTAATTTGTGGGAGAGAGGGTTATAGGAATTAAAGGGTATAGTGGCGTCTGTAAACGTTGGTTTGCGGTAAATATTATAGGAAAATGATGTTTTATGTCTTTTTATAGTTAAGTCGAGAAAGTTTATTGATTTATTAGCGTTCTCTATTTCTAAGGTAAAATATATATTATTATGTGTGTTATTGATAAAATCGAGGAGTATTTTTAATTGTCTGTCTGTTCCTTTAAAACCTTTTAGGATGTCATCAACATACCTGTACCAAATGATAATATGTTTTTTTATATTGGAAAATCCAGTATAGTTCCTTCAAGATTATCCATGAATATATCGGGGTAAAGGGGGCTAAGTGGCGAACACATAGGGAGCCCTATTTTTTATTTAAAGAACTCCTCATTAAATTGGAAATAATTTTGATTTAAACAAAACCTGAATGTTTGCAGTATTTCATATTTTAATTTTGGGATAATTTTGCAATTTTCTAGTATATTTGAAATTAAAGGAAGACATTCGAAAGGGGGATATTAGGAAACATATTCGACAAATCAATCGATACTAATTTTATAGAATTGGGGTCAATATTTAGACTCTTTAATTTTACTGTAAAGTTTAAGGAGTTATTAATTGTATTTTTGAGCTTTCATTTTGTAATAGATTTAAACTCGTTATTAAGTAATTCAGATAATTTACGTATCGGTGCATTTGTGTAGAAAACCACTGGCCTAATGGGTTTATTTTCTTTGTGTAATTTAACTAAGTCGTACAACTTTGGGGCTTCACAGTTCATATGTGTAAGTCTTCTTTTTTCAAATTCAAAGTGGCACAAATATTCAAAACTTTGTATTAAGGACTTTGTTTCTTTTGTAAATTTGGATCTTTGGGTTGATTTTTGTAAATTTTGTTCATCTAGGGATTTCCCAATTTTATTGATATGTTCTGTTCCCTGGAGAATAACTGTAGTATTGCCTTTATCTGCTTTTGTTAAAATTAGTTTATTGTAATGTATTTTTTCTTGAATACTTTTTATTGTGGCTGTATGTGAGGAGCTAGTCGTTTCTGTGAACTTGTTTATTTTCTGCGCTATTTGATCTTTTACGCTTTTGTATTTCATAATGGTTTTATTGTTGTTTGCTGTAGCTAGTTCTGCATGTAAACCTAGTATTTATTTTTGTTTTTGTATGTTTTGTGGTTGCGGTGTGAACTTTCGGCCTAAATTTAATTTAATTAATAAAATTATCAATTACTATTTCAAATTTCAAATTTTTTTCGACAAATTTCCCTCATTATAGGGCGTTTTCCTAGGTAACCCACATCAACTTGCCTAAGAAGTTTTAAAATAAACTGTCGGTGCCGCTTTCGCCATTTTCAACAAATTGTATCTCGCGATGAGATATTTGCCTAACAACTTCAAGAATTCAAATAAAGAAAACGCTGATAAAAAACTTTGCGAACATGCAAACTAAAAATACTGAAACGGTAAAATGTAGTCATAAATTACATACTCGTGCTTTGCATTTCGCATATTTACAAGAAACAGAGAAAATAAACTCAGTCCTTTAATGTAGTTCCAAATATATTTCCGATAAGATAATTCTGTTGAAATTCTGGTTATATATTACTTTGGTCGAATTTTATTAAGACATTTGCAAATACAGCTTGTAGTGGAGTCGAACTCGAAGAGATTTATTACAGTTAGGCTCTCACGTTTTCAGGAAATAGATTACAATCTAAAACGGTGCATAAAGACGAATTATTATAGAAGCGGGCAGAAAGATAAAGTACCAAAGGAATAATTAATTATTTCGGGCGTGTACATCCATTAAATTTTAAAACAAGGATTTACCTACGGTTATAATTTTTTAAAAATTGTTTACCTGATAAACATCTGTAACATTTCTCAATCATTTTGAAAAAAAAGAGTCAAAAGCAGGCGTATTTCCAGAGAAATTAAAAACTGTGTTTGGTGTATTATTTTGTATTCTATTCGTAGTGGTAAATGAGCGTTCGCTTTGGTGACAAAAAATAAAATTTAAATTTCATGTTTATTCATTCATTTATTCGATAAGTATTCTACAAAATTAAACGAAAATTTTAAATAGTACATATAATTGCTTAATATAATTAAAACTACATTTAACTTCCACAAGGGTAAACTGTAATAAATAAGCCTGGCCAAGCGATGGTTGATTCAGGGTCGGGCGCAATACCAATGCCATCGCGGGCTTGTTTACGATGACGATGACACGACACACTTTAGTTGTTATCTGTCGGTCGATGCATGGAGTACTAATAAATAATAAATAATGTTGAGTGTAAATAGTAGAAAACGACCGTACGCTGATAAAGTGAATAAATTTATCGGTGAATTTCCGGATTTATTCTATGATGGATATAAAACAATTTGTAAAGTTTGTCATCAGGACTTAATGTACTGGAATAAATATGGCTGTAAAATTCATGTCAATAGTAACCGGCATAAAAATAAAAAAAATGGCGTGTCTTCTTTGGAACCTCAGTTTATGTTTAATTTACTGTTAATGATGATTGCCTGTGATATTCCCCTGCGCATATTGGATAAACCAGCATTTCGGGAGTTCTGGAACAAATACAATCCCCAGGTGAATTTACCAAGTCGTTCATCGTTACGTAGATATGTACCAAGTGTTCGTGAAGACATTGTAAATAGGATTAAATGTGCATTAAAAAATACACGGCTGTGGTTATGTGTTGACGAGATGACAGATTGTAAAAAAAATTCAATTTTAAATGTTATAGTACGTGTACTCGACCCTGTTAAACTAACATTTCCACTTTTACTAGCTAGCAAAAGACTAACTGCGTGTACTGGCGAAACAATTACGCGGGTGGTGTTGGAGACTTTCGAAAAATTTGAACTGTCAACAAGTCAAGTGTTGATGTTTGTGACCGACGGTGCTGTGACAATGCGTTTGGTGGGCCGTTTTCTTCAAAAAAGACGATTGTAAGTTTTTACATGTTACGTGTAAAGTGCATGCGTTCCATCTTGTAGCAGAAACGATTCGAAAATGTTTTCCAGAGGTAGATGCATTAATAGCAAATACAAAAAAAGTATTTCTCAAATCTCCTAAACGGCTTCGAGCATTTCACACACTGTCTCCTGGTATTCCGGAACCACCAGAGCCGATTTTTACATGTTGGGGAACGTGGTTGAAGGCAGCTTTTTATTATGCTGAATATTTTCAACAAATAAAAGCTGTGATACTACAGTTCAACCCTAACGAGGCTGCAGCTATTAAGGAAAGCCAGACAAGCTTTCAAGATGTTTCCCTTGAAACAGATTTAAAAACTATTTATAACAATTATAGAGGACTACACGACGCAATAGAAAAATTGCAAAATACTTCGTTGTCGTTAGTGGAATCGCTGCAAATAGTGGACGACGCCGACGTAAATACACAGCTACAGACTATAAATGACGCAAAAAATAAGCCAGTTATTGAAAAATTCGAGAGTGTATTACGGAAAGATCCTGATTTTACCAAATTAAATCAAATTTGTGATAGTGCATGTAGATGCACTGCGTTAAGTGAGTTCACAGAGTGTTTTACTTATGCTTGTATTACTTTCGTAGATGTCGAACGGTCTTTTTCAAAATACAAACATATTTTTTCACCACAGCGAACATCGCTTACTGAGACAACTGTAGAAACATATCTAATGCTACACAGTTATTATAGAAGTGCTTCAGTTTGTGATAACGACAACCAAGCTACTTCATACATCTGCTTAAGAAGGTGAGTTTTGTACATATTTTTATAAAGTGTACCAGTATTAATAAAATTTATTTCCATTTATTTTATTTATTTATTTATTTATTTATTATTAGTTATCACTTAGATATACAATGTACATGTGTGAACGTCATTTAATAGTTTAATAATAATGTGCCGCACTAAGTTGACAACATATAAGGAAATACATAAAAAAGAATTTAAAGCGAACAAAATAGTACAAAAACACATCACAATATATAAAATATTTTTGTTTTTATTATTGTACTTATTCAAGTATTTTGATATGATGCATACCCAGTACGTCTCTGTAGGATTAATGACCTTGGCCAGGCTTAGTAATAAGATAGAAATAGATAATAAAATATTGTAGGACTCTAGGATTGTGTTATTAATATTATAATAATAACGGTCCGTTTTAGGAAATAATTAGTTTGGATCACATTCGCTGTAAATTAAATAAAATGGTTCGAGTTATACCTTAAATTCCAGACTCGATTAAAATATTTTCGATAAACATTGTCATATATTGCCCCTATATCGTGATGCTACTGAATAACTGGTGTGTTTAAAAATGCTGCGATGAGTGCGCGCGCATATTATACGATGTTTTTGGATGATGTTTTGAGCGCGAAAGACAGACGATGGGAGACACGCTGTAGCCACGGCTCGGTGTGGATCTGTGGTGAGTGGTTATGTTGCCTTACCTTTTCGTTGTACCTTTGGAGACAATGCCAAGACACGAGCTAGAAAGGGATGTGAGTTTTGGTAGGTTGCCGTGTCCTGTTGGATATACGTTACCTTACATTTTTCTGCGTTTGAGATGATTTGTTGCCTGGAAGTTTTTGAGGGTGTGTGAGTAAAAACTGAAAAGATATGTGAGTTGTGCCCCACCCGCTGGTAAGGCAATCTTAATTAAATTATAAACTAAGTACCTAGCAACGATAAGTGTCTACCGGTGTCAGCTGGAGGTGCCGCTAAGGTGTAACAAATAGTTTGACTTTTAGAAATTGCAAACCCGCCCGCGTGTCCGGACTTTAAGTATAAAATATATTTAACTTTTATGAAACTAATGATCAACGTCATGAAAGACGATTGTAAGTAGTTACACGTTTTTTCCTTTTTTTTAACAGTAACAGTGAATTTAGAACAAACAGATATGTTACTCACAGTTTTCTGCTTACACTTGTGCATAAATAAATCATATTCTTTTTCGTACAATTTTCTAGATTTCGCTGGTAATAAATCTAGTTACAACAATTTCTTGCTCCCTGATTTCCGGAGGAGTACCGGGAATAAAATCTTCCTCACTATCACTCATTTTGTTCTAAATAATAATTATTGTAAAGTAGAATGTCAAATGCGACGTTTAAATCGTTCAATATTTAGTTGTTTCATTATTGGTTTCTATAGAAACAGCAATAGAATTTAGTCATTACGACAAGGTAAGTTTGTTAATTTGCCATATTTGCCAAAATTATACTGTTTTCTAAATTCGAACGGCGAAACAAAAATTTTGTATCTAACTCGAGACTAAAATGTGTTTTTTTTACTCGTGTGGTTTATAGCACTCGCCTTGGCTCGTATTATAAACTTGTAAAAAAAAGAACACTATTTTAGTCACTTGTTATATAAAATACTATTATGAAATGCACAAAGTTAAAGATGAATAAATGTGTAATATATAACCATGTGATAGGACTCGGTTCGAAAAAGGCGATGCTTTCTAAGTAAGAAATCTATGTCGCAGGAGAGTAAACGTTAAGGGTAACGTCCCTTTATATGGGCAAAAACTAAGAGAATAATATACCGTTGGCAATTGAAACCTTTCTTTTTAAGGGATTAAAAATAAACAATGACAATAGCGGCTGATAAAAGATGCATACACAATACTGTGCCAACATGGGCCTTTTCCTTCATTTGAAGCAATATAATACATTTCTATCCATGTTATAGATAGTCCTTTTAATTAAGGAATTTTTGGTATATATTCCACATTCAGTGGAATATTTATTCAAAGTACTATCAACGGTCTTTACGGAGTATTTCAAATTCAAGGGTCGTTTATCTCAAGGAAGTTTAAGATTGTCACTTTTGCATATTCTTGTAAATGGTCAGAGTCCGTCAGAATATATTATTTATCTGAAACCATATTTGAGAAAATCCTGAAAAACTGAAATTCAGGAAAATTGTATTTTGTCTATAACTTTATTGTTTTTTAGCGCGGTCTGCCTACGGATTTGGACCCTTAAGTGAAGATACAGTAAACAAAAATATGCAAAAAAATCGGAAATTTTCCGTAGAATTCAATAAACTAAAATACAAACAACTGGCACCTCGGGGGCCCATACTAAATTGGGCCCAAAGTTGGTCAAAAACGGTTTTTTCCATTTTACTCTGTCATGGTGCCATAAAATGAAAAAAAGTTGTAGAACTATTAAATACGGATCGATCTGTGGAAATCCGATGTCAAAACATTCAAAAATAAATTATTTATTTGAAAACATTTTGCAAAAATTGATTTTTTCGAAAAAAATCACGTTTTTTTAAAATCTCGATAGCTCATACACGTTTTCATATTTCTAATCAATTTTGAGCTTAAAATTTGCTTAAAATGTTGTACTAACATGGTTATTAATGCGCGCTTTTTTAAATTGATCGGTAATATGCGAAAAATCGGTTGAAAAATCGTTTTTTTTTTTAACAACAAAAAAAATCGATTTTTTTTCCAGAAAAAAAATTTTTTTTTCTTTTTTGTTAGCAGCATTGAATAGTATTTTTTTATAAATTTACAAAAAAAAAATTTTATCTACGACCCTTTCGAACCGAGATAATTTTTTTTTTTGAAAAAAAATCTAGTGACGCTGTCTTTTAATATTAAGGGCTGAAATTTACAGAGTTTGTAGTTCAATACTTGTATTTTACATAAAAAAATACTACAATGACATATTCGCTCTCTATTCTTTGGAAATTTAATGGCAAGCGGAGCACACCCCGGCTCATACGTTCGTTCGCTCGAGCGGTGTCGTGGGGGTGCGGGACGGTGTTAACGTGGATACATCTGTAAAACTGTATGCTCTTATCATACGTACCGTATCGTAGTTTCAACTGCACACAGAGCGTTCATACGATTATGTCTCTTGAACGTTATGTTGATTCTTAAAGATATATGAGTTGACAGGTAAATAAAATTGTTAAGCAACATTTTTAGTATAAAAATAAAATAATTATTATACATGAAAGTTCAAAATATTGACAGTGAATATAAACGTGTACAGTACTTAATTGATCCGTAGTTCTTTTATCGGAGACCCCTCCCCCCCCCTCCTCGTTGTCACTGGTACGTTCTTCGCTGTATGCAGCGAGTACGGAAGAGTCGGCTTCGCTTTCGATCTCATCATCATCATGGACATTGGTCTGTGATTCATCCATCACCACGCAAGACTCATTAAATATATCTTCGTTCAAGTCGTCATCAAGAGCATCTGCCTCCATCGTAGTTATTTCTATATTAGTGCAATTTTCTTGATCGCATGTCAAGCACATGCTTGAACACTTCAAACCATGCCTCCTGCAGCTACAGATTTTCGTTTTACATCCGCTTCCGCATCTGCAGGCTATTGTTTTAATGATTTCGTATGGAACCAGCTGATCCGAGCTGTACGTGGGAAGCAGATTAGTGCCGTTGTTGGAAGTCCAACCCCATTCTTCTAGCTCTAGCGAAGTTCCAAGCCACGTTTGCAACTGCAAATAGGAGCGGTAGGCATGTTGAGCCGCTGCTGCCTTTTCTTGAAAAAAAAATCGATTTTTTTTGTTGTTAAAAAAAACCGATTTTTCAACCGATTTTTCGCATATTACCGATCAATTTAAAAAGCGCGCATTAATAACCATGTTAGTACAACATTTTAAGCAAATTTTAAGCTCAAAATTGACTAGAAATATGAAAGCGTGTATGAGCTATCGAGATTTAAAAAAAACGTGATTTTTTCGAAAAAATCAATTTTTGAACAATGTTTACAATATTTTTAAATTTTTTGAAAACGATCTTTTTTTAGTTAGTAGGAGTTACACTTTTACCAAGTTTCGTGAAAAAATGATTTGTTTTCACGAAGATATGAGCGTTTCAAAAAAACGCGATTTTTAACGGTTTTTTTCATTTTATGGCACCATTACAGAGTAAAATGCAAAAAACCGTTTTTGGCCAACTTTGGGCCCAATTTACTATGGGCCCCCGAGGTGCCAGTTGTTTGTATTTTGGTTTATTGAATTCTACGGAAAATTTCCGATTTTTTTACATATTTTTGTTGACTGTATCTCCGAAGTGAAAAATTAACATGGGGCCAAAAAATAGGCAGACTGCACTATTTGGGAATATGGTAAAACAGAAAATAATTTCAAGGAACGTTCTTTATTTTACTTCGAAATACAGTTACATAAATAGCAAGTGACATTTCGATTTCGTGAAATTCTCATTAAATTAAATTGTGCCAAATTTAAAATAGTTCTCTTCTGATATGCGAGGTATCAATGGTGAACCCTGTACATTCAATTCCTGTTTCAACAAGTAATAAATCGTTTTTTTTCCTGCACTGGACAGTCCTCCCATGGCTCCGATTCATATGAGAGGCGCCATTTCTCATATTCCGCAGGGTTAATAGCTATAGATCCCAGAATCATGTGTCTTAGGCAGATGGAGAGAACCTAGACTGACCAACTTCTGCATTTGCCCTGCCAGCCACGCGGCATTTTTTCAACAAAACTGATGCCGGACAGTTAGTGCATGAATAATTCTGGCGCCTCACGGCAGGTCCTGCATTTGCTATCAGGAACCTGTATACACTAACCTGACAGGCCACAATGAATCCTTTTGTCTCTGACTTAAGCTAGACTGACCTTAGAAAGACGAATGGCAACCAGGTCGATAAACTCAGTGTTCCTATGTTCTTATAGAAGAAACCATATGAGGATTAACTGACGCGCTGCGGAAAGAGATTTCCCTGTTTAGCAGCTCTGATTTCGACTTCAGGCGATTTGGCTGAAGCTCAGTGACTGATTCTACATCAGCATTCGCCCGCCTCTTTGCCTAATGTCGAGCACAAGGCCGAATTCATCTGTGGATCTCTTTGCTGCCTAATAATAAATCATTGAATATTACCTACAAACACTAGGAATAATTTCAAGACGACTCGGTTAACGGAAATTTAGTCTTCTACGGTGTAGATGGAAACAGTTTCCAATATTAGTGTCATTCACCTTTCACTCGGAGGCCATTTTCTAAAACAAATAACTATAAAATACGGATATTATATCAGAAACAAATGTGATAGTTGTATTAAGATCATATTGGCCTCTGTTTTGAAATCAAATGGACTCTAGAGTTACCACGATAATAATGACAATTACAGTGACTACAACAGTGAAAGATCAGATCAGAAAAAAAGTGGTGATAATAATCAAGAGTGTGTCTCATTAAGGAAACAATTATATGGGATAGAAATACCGGCACTGTTCGAAAATATTCTGCTGTCTCAATGAATGTATGAACTAATAGGTTTCTTTGACTTTATAAGTATAGCTGGTTCGTGTAATTATTTTTGCATTCATCTGTCAATCTTCTAGATAATCCTAATTGGAGGATATGTACTTCGCTGTGATCAATTTTTTGTAAAAGTAGAGACGTAATAACTAATATAAATCTGTTTGCTAATTAACAGCCAAACTATCAAAAGGTGGACATACTGGGTTTAAAAAGTATATTCGGTATAGCAAAATAGGCTTTGTTAAGTTGTGCACATACATGTGCAATATAATTACTCCACAACAATTTGCTGTCCAGGTGAGTTCCAAGTAATTTGGTATTTTCTGACGGAGCAATTTTGTCATGCAACATTATGCTATGTGGCGGTAGTTTCTGTATTCCGAAATTTATAATGACTGTTTTATCCTTATTTAAGATTAACTTATCTCTCTGCGCCCAAGTACTGACCTCTTGGACTGTCTGATCAACAAGAGAGTGTAGTTCATCTTATTGTACCCGCTGCTAAAGTTATTGTAATATCGTCGGCAAACATTGTTACATGACCGATCGATAGGTAGTTTGGTAGATTATTAATGTACAACATAAATAATAAAGGGCCCATTACAGAACTTTGGGGGACACCGAACATGATATTATATGTGTCTGATTGAGCATTGTTAAGTTGAACTTTTAATGTCCTCCCATCCATGTAAATTTTTTTTCAAAGCAGCAGATCACCTCTTATTCCTATACTATAGGGCTATGTTCTTATTTGTTCAGTTTTTTTCAAAATATGTCCTAAGCGAAGCTGAAATCGAAAAAAATATCAAGAGGTAACGTTTTCTAAGCATTTGCCTGTCTACATAACTGTGCAGTCAAAAAGGAAAAAGTCAGTGGCGTACATATTTTTTTTAACAAAATTATTGCAAGCCCGTACGCACGCCCATAATGAAGCAATCCACACCTTTTAACACTAAAATTATAATATTTTAAGTACTTTTTACATCTAAATATCATTTAATTTGCTAAAGTAGTTTCGGATATATTTTGAAAAAACTGAAAAAAATAAGAAAACTTTCTTCTCACCTTCTTTGGGTATTAAGCCACTGTCCTAAAAAAAAAAAAAGATAAATAAAGTTCTGCGCCAAAAGGATCAATCAGAGGTTGCTTTTTCCTATAAAAAAAAATAAAAATTTAACACCGTGTATCTTAGAACGAAGCAAGAGTGGATCCATGTTGACAAGAACTATTTGTCTTATTTTTGGGTGAGTATTCTCTGCTTAAGCGATGGAATATGTTTTTCGAAATACCCTGTATTTAATTATTATTAAATCTCACAGCGAAATGATAAGTTTTTAAAATTTTCGACTTTCAGCCACTTATTTGGATATTCGACCTTCTGATACGGTCTGGAAAAGGCACAAGAGGAGATTATTAAATATTGACGTAATTTTGCTATATAAACACATTTATTCTCGTTGTTTTTTTCTCCTAAATCTGGATTTTTATCTTATATACTACATTCTTTGTTGTGTCAGCCAGATATGTATCATTTTTTATGAGGCTCGTTATTTCCCATAACAGTGAAAAAGAAATATGTAACGAGGGCATAAAGAGGGACCCCCGTTAAGCTGTCGAAAACAAATTATCCAAATAGTACAGCGTGGATTGGAAAACTGAACTATTTCTGAGTAGTTATAGCCTTTTTTCAATTTAAAATGTCATAAAATTCGATGAGATTCATTATACTTTCATTTATTGGATTTGCTGGCTATAAACAAGATTCTTATTATGCCATCAGACCCTCGTTATTATGGAAAATTATTCATATAATTTTAACGACTTCACAGGAGTCTTTTGTATTTTCAAGAATTACTTTGTCTCCCTTACTTTTTTTACTAGATAATTGAATCCACCTTCACAAAAAACGTAATTTAAATTCTTATTTAACTTCTTATAACTGTAAATTATTTTATACGTTAAATGTATTGGTGACCGGGAAAATTAAATTGTTCCGTTCCTTTTTCTTTTGTCACTAATCGCACTTTGCTTTAAGATATTTTCCTTTGAATATTTAAATAGAAAATGTCGTAATTGCCTCTATATAGGGTGTTCCCTAAGTACGTATCATGAGGTGATTCCCCGAGCTATTTTATGAAAAAAGATTATATAGATATTTGTCCAAAAACGCACCATTATGTTACCGAGATACAAGGTATTAAATGTAACACAATTTTTGAAATATCATCTCTCCGCCATGGAGATATTAAGATGAAAATCGATATCCTTACTGCGTCTTATTTTGATTATTAAAAACTTGGAATACCTACCAGAGACGTGGATACAAGTGTTGAACTACAAATTTATAGCGAAATTTTCATGATGACGATAGAGCTTTTTTATCAGAATCTTCATCATATGAAGAGTAATTCTGTTTTAATAAAAAAAGTTCTTTCTTATCTTGATACCTCGAATTCAAGGAATCCGAGAAAAAGTGATAAAAATTGTGGATCCGCTGTTGATTTAAATGCAGATAAGAATTTCTACATTTTAAAAAGTATAAGCTTTTAAAATCTGCATTTATAAGTTTTCCATTTGATAATAATCACTGCCGTTAAAATTATTGTGTATCGTTTGCATATATATGGTATTTACGTAATAAATTTAATAAATCAGGAAAGTGAAGAAAAAATAATTGAGGAACACCAGCAGTCTGGAGCAAAGATGCAAATATATTATCATTGAATCTGCATTTACTAATTTTATTTATTTTATTTAGCAATACAACTGCCCAGACAGAAAACTTTCAGTTACAGAGGAGGAACTACAGTATAGTTTTGACAATGACCTATATTGGCAATTATGAACATTGTAAAAAAAAATGTGGTGTATATCGGTTAGATTGCCCAGATTGTAACGCCTCATATGTAGGTCAAACAGGTAGATCGTTCGGGGTAAGATATAGAGAACATATTCACACACAAAAACAACATTCCAACTTTTATAAACACCTAACAGATTCTGGTCATACAATAACTGATGTCCATCAACCGAAAATATTACATATTTGTGGGAAAAGTAAAAAATTTATTAGAAGTGCTAGAAATTAATAAATTAAATAGGAATAAAAATTCCAACATATTAAACGGCCAAATAGATTTGAATAATTTTCCGTTATTAAACTTGTTCAGATAACCTAATGCTGTTAATAAAAATCACACCATAATGTAATTTACTATCTTGAAAGACCCCTACATTTAAAGACATAACATCTGTACAAATTTGAATTATATAATCAACCATATAGTGACCCATCCTTCTATTCAGTTCAGTTGTAAAATCTGTGTATATTTTAGTTTACTTGAAAATGTCCGATTAGGATGAAACTAGTTGTAAAAATAACAAATAAAGTGAAAATTAGACAAGTAATAAAAAGAGTTTATAATTTTTTAAATCAAAATGGATTTTCTCAAAGTAACTTCATCATCAATCAACTATTTGAATTATGGACATTATTTAAACGGAACTAAAAAAAAAGAAAAAATATAGTCGCCAGAATATACATTCGAAAAAACCAATATACCAACAAAAATGCGAAGAATTAACATAAAAAATATAGGCTAAACTTAAGATAAATTAGTACTATAACCTACAACATTGGTTTATGAGACAATACATAAAGTGGAGAAAATAAAAGAACATTCTAGACACAGGTCAGTATAATAAAGGGTGAAATGTGACGTACTGGCAAACTTGAGACATGGAAACTTAAATTACTCAAAGTATTGGACAGTCAATTAAATAATTTATAACTTCGAATAAAAACGATAAATAGTGATATATTTTTCTTGTTTTCAACTCAATTATACTGAATATTGATATGAGTTGATCATTTGGAAATCTGAATGTTGGATATCCCAAGCAACATTCTGACGACGAACCAACGTTGCTGTTCGCAACTAAAAGTCGGTGTGCGACGTACACAAAACGTCGGGATGACCCATACTTGCACTAATCTGATCAATAAAATATGGGTCGATTCGACGTAGAAGACCGACTTTAGTCGTTGTGATTACCGACCAAATGTTCACCAAATTTTAAGTCGGCTTAAGTTGGTTGTCAGCCTATTACCAACCTTATTTAAAATTTGCCCTTAATCTAACCTACAAAAGTCGGGTATAGGTAGTGAAACTAAGCAATTTTGTATATCATTCTATATGTCGTACCTATCTATTTATATAAAATGGATAAGGCGTGTTTATCATTGAGTACGTATTATATACAAAATACTTCGAATAAAATTTTAATAAATCTGGTGGGGTAAAAACTGAAACGAAAGAAATTTTATTGATACATGTATATATATATATATATATATATATATATATATATATATATATATATATATATATATATATATATATATATATATATATATATATATATATAAAGTAGGTCGAAAAATATAGTGAACCCATAAGAATAATGTTTATTTTAAGAAGGAAAGTACTATTTTTGTTTTTTTTACTTTCAAAAAATATTTTCCGTTTCCAAAGAAAGCGCAATTGAAATATTGTTTAATTAATTTTACGAGTAAATAAAAACTTTTTTGCTTACTTTATTTGAAAAAAAGAGGCAAATTTTGTGTATTTAAAATAATTGTACACATAATCAACATGGTTGCCTATTATTTCCTTCTGTGGAACCAGAAAATATGGCAAAGGCGGAATAAGTGCAACTATTTTTATTAATAGCGACTTCACGGTTAAATAATTTTACCTGCACTAACTTTTAGTAGGCTTTGGTGCAGAAATCTGCACTAACACTAACTTTCATTCCAAACAATCACGATAATATCGACCGTCTCTTGCAGTTGGTGTATAAATTTTTACTAAATATCTATCAATACTTAAATTATCGCCATTGATTTTGAAGTTATGTTAGACCAAGGACCAAAAGCCTAACACCAACGTCCAACCGACGTTGCTAGACGACTACGTCAGTCAGCAACGTCTAACCAACGTTGGAGTGTTACCCAAAAATAACCTAAATCTAATTAATCAGTTACCAACGTCTAATCAATGTTAGATAATAATCTAAGAACACACTCAACGTATTAAGTAGATTTCTGACATCAAACCAATGTTGGTAAATGTGCTAGATGTAAATAGTACGTTTGCGAGGTTTAAGCTACGTTGCTCCGACGTTGTATCATAACTATAAAATTTAAGACGCTACTTGACTAATATTTGTAATAATTCTGACCTTATAATTAGTAAAAAAGTAGTCGGTAGTCGGTAAAATGTTACTTGAGATGAATGTAGCTACCTATCAAGTCGGTTACCAACGTTAAACAGAAGTAGGTGTATTACCGAAAAATTAATCGGAGCTACTTAAGCTAGTCATTAACGTCTAATCAACGTTGGTTAATAACTAAAAAAGGACCAAACCCATTAAGCCACTAACCAACGTCTAACCAACGTTGGCAAGTGTTCCATAACAAACTTGACCTATTCAGTTAGTCACCAATGTCTACCCCAACGTTGGTAGGTTACTCAAAATTTAACCATACCTATTTTAGTCAGTTGTCAACGTCTAACCAACGTTGGTAAGTTATTCAAAATATAACCATACCTATTTTAGTCAGTTGTCAACGTCTCATCAACGTTGGATAATGACTTGAAAACATATCAAACCTTATTAAGTCGTTTTCTAACGGCAAATCAACATTGGTAAATCGTCCAGACTTAAGCAGTAGGTTTGCGAGGTCGACGCAATATTTGGTTCGACGTCGTATTACAACTACAAAATTTAAGTTATTACTCGACTACTATTTATAATAATTCTGACGTCGGAATTAGTAACAAAGTAGTCGGTAGTTGGTAAAATGTTGCTTGGGATATTCCATCAATTTTGTACCACAAAAATTTGGTAAACAACTCTTGACTGATTCAATTGCTATTGTATGTACTTCATTTTGCTTGCAATTTCTGGTAAACTTTTAAAGGCGATAGCAACAACATTATTTAAGTGACTATTGAATGTCAGTTTGGAGTCAAAGTAGATTCCCAAATCCTTAAAGTGATTATATCTATTAATAATAGTATCATGAAGACCTACAAAATATCGTCGATCTTTTGAATGAAGAAATCACGACTGCATTAGTTCATATTTCAAAAAATTATTGCCTTTTAATTAACCCTAATAAGTCGTCAGTTATTGTATTTGGTACAGCTAAAGATCGCCAGAGGGTCATAAATGGCATTTCATTATTTATGAATGGACAAGAATTAGAATGTTATGCGATTCTATTGTATTGTCTATATTTAATTATTGTGATGTCGTTTATAGCCGTGTCTGGATCTCAAATCTTCCACTAGAATTCAACAAGTACAAAATTCATGTGTAACATTTATTTTCGGTTTACATCGTAGAGATCATATAATCAGGTACGTGACGGAAATTGGATGGTTAAAAATTCATAACCGTAGAATTGTCCATATGGCTTGCTTTACTCATATTTTGATAAATAAAAATCCTGTTTAATTATTTTCTAAACTAGTGCCAAGAGTCAATAATCATCAGAGGGAATTGGGATATATCGATCAGCTTACGATACCTTGACATTCCACGGCAATGTTTCAAAGACCCTTTTCATATCAAGCAGTAGCCATTTATAATTATTTTTCAAATAATCTAGAAACCTCAAAATTAACCATTAACAAAAATCTAAAGAAATTATTTCTTGTAGGCCAATGACCTTCCATATCTAAATATTATTTGTTTATTATTTTTATTTTTTAATAAGCTGTTAGTTTATTATCATTTAAAAGTATTTATATAGTTAAAATATTTATAGAACGATATTTTCATTACACCTCTCTGAGAACAACACAAAAATAAATAAAAGTAAATTTAACAAATCATTAGGTACCTCTATTTAAAATAAAAATTGCAATACAGTCAAATGTCAGCCTGGTCGATAAACCCAGCGTTTCTATGTTCTTATAGAAGACACCGTGATGGGGTTTATCGACGTGCTGCCGAAACAGATTTTCCTGTTCGGCAGCTCTAATTCGGGCTTTCAGACGATTTGGTTGAAGTTCGGTGACTGACTCTACATCGGCACCTCGCGGGCTTCCTCGCCTGATGTCAAATGCGAGACAGAGTTCATCTGCGGCTCTTTTTGCTGCCTTGAACAATCCTGCTCCCACTTCTACAGTTTCGTGATGTTTTACGAACCGCAAGAGGGGATCTGAGCTCCTGAGGATGTTACATGCCATACTCAGTACTACTCTGCCATGAGTACATTCCAGGCTCAAGAGTCCTCGGCCCCCCGTTGCCGTGGGAGGTACACACAAGGAACGGACGATCTAGGATGAATACTTCTGTGAATATTCATCATCTTGCGGGTATCTCTGTCTAATTGGCGCAGCTCATCTACCATCCACTTTACTACTCCGAAGGAGTAGAGCAGAACCGGAACGGCAAGCATATTAGTTGCTGACACCTTGTTCTTCCCCGAAAGTTCGAAAGACCAAATCTTTCGGAGACGGTGTCTGTACTTGCCGAGGAGAGAATGCTTTATTTGTGTTACATCCTGGATGTGCCTTTGTTGCACACCCAGGTATGTATAGATCTCTTCTGCATCCAGATGTCTTAGGATGCTTCCGTCTGTGAGCTGCGTATCTTCAGGGAATTCCCCGCATTGTCCTCTCTTGATGTGGACGACTGCACATTTGTCCAACCCGAACTCCATACCAATTGCCCGCGTATATTCTTCGACCACCCTAAGAGCGTTTTGTAGTTCGCACTCTCCGGATGCATAAAGTTTAAGGTCATCCATATAAAATAGATGGGTGACCTTATGCCTCCGGTCGCTGGGTGGCTCACATTGATATCTGCGGGTTTGGCGGAGCCCAGCAGACAACGGTAGTAGTGAGATGTAGAAGAGGAGAGGACTCAGGGAGTCACCCTGGAAAACTCCTCTCCTAAATTCCACCTTCTCTGTCGTGACTCACTGTGCACCTGATGTTATGGTGTAACGAGTCTTCCAGAGTGGCAGCAGCTGTTCTATGCATCTCACTAGTGGTGCTGCAAGACATTTGAGCAAGTGCAACAATAGTTCGTGCGATGTTGTATCAAATGCCTTGCGGTAATCAATCCAGGTCATCGATAGATTCCGCTTGTATTGCACATAATCCTGTGTAATACAGCGGTGTATCAGCAGGCTGTCCTTGCAACCTGCCATGCCTTTCTTGGCACCACGCTGTTCGTGTATCTGCTGGAAGACCGGATCAACAGACCTCAGTGTCCTAGCATACAAGATACGTGTAAATATCTTGTAGCAGGAGTCGAGGCAAGTGATCGGCCTAGAATTCCTCGGGTCGGAAAAATCCCCCTTTTTGGGGATAAGCACAGTACATCCCTCGACGAACCAGTCCGGAATCTGCTGCCCCTCGTTCAACCATGAGTTGAAAACTCGCGCCAGACGACGACGGTGAGTGGAAGGAAATTTCTTCCACCACCAGTTGTTAATGTCGTCTGGGCACGGGGCAGCGAAGTTCTTGGTACCAACAAGTGCTTGTTGGACTTCCTCCGTACTGATTGCCGGACACACTTTTTCTAGCTCTTCAAGATATCTGTGGCACAGAGCCTCGAAGTGTGCAATTGCTGGAGTGTCGCTATTAAATGGACGCGTCGTTTCGTAGATTCCCTTCCAGAAGGTTTCGACATATAGAAATGGAACCAAAGTGACTTTTCTAGAGATTATCTTAAATGCAAGTTTCAATTTTAGAAGTTCTGTTATTAACCACACATGTATAAGAAAAATAACCATAACGAGTTAGATTTGAATAAAACTATTCTCTATAAATTGTATTAATTAAAATTTTAATAAAATTCTTGCTTCTCTAATTATTGTGTAGTGTATTGAGTAAAACAATTATATCTTTACATACAGGGTGAGTCAGAAAGAATGGGGCATAGAGTAACTGGAGATTTTTTGGCACAAAATATGTAGATTTAATCAAATACTCCTAAAATATCCCTAATTAATGAAATACTGGTTGTGAAAATATTTTTTTTTAAATAATTTTTTGGATATAACTCAAAAACTACTTGATGTATCAAGCTCAAAATCGATACAGGTACGTTTCACTTAGTGAGAAATCATAATTTCATATTGGTATTGACCTTAGTTATACAGGGTATATAGGACACTCTTGTAACTTTTGATTGGGCAAATGGATTTTTTTCAAATTTGGAGTAGTCACACGAGATAAATTCTACAATTATGTGATGTAAAGAGCTAAAATGTCCGATTTTAATGTTTTAAACAATTTTTAATGTTTTTATAAACTTTGTAAAATTGTAAAATTGTAAATTGTCTTGGTTAAATAGTAGAACAGCTTGTTGACCTTCCCCAAGACAGAAATATAAATAAAGGTGATTTATTATTATTATCAATATTATTATTATTATCTACATTATACCTAAATTCAAGTGGTTCCAGTTTGGAAGAATATGTAAGAATCTTACATTTAGTAATGTTCAGATGCAATTTATTTTTAAGTCACCAATTGCTTAATTTGTTAAGATCATCTTGAAGGACACAACAGTTCTCAACTGTGTGTGTGTGTAAGAAAATAACTTTAAATCATCAGTATAAAGTAGGGTGTTACATTGATGGTCTATGGTGATGTCATTCACGAATATAACAAACAGTAAAGGACCAATCTCAGAGCTCTGAGGAACACCAGAAGTAACCATAATATCAACAGACTTGAAACCACGGTATTATATACAGACTGAATTGATTTAACTCGAACAAATGGAAAGCAAGTAGTGAATGACGTGATTGATAATGCCTATGGATCGCGTATAGCGACTACGCACTTCAGTGCTCCATATCACATAAGAAATCTACATGAATATTATTTGCTTTCCTGTTCACAGCCGTTCGAATAAAATCAATTCCGTCTGTATATGATTTTCTCATTTAAGTAGGAGCAAGAAACTTTTGACACCATTAGTAAGTTCTTGATTGGACAATTTTTGTAATAATGTATCATGGTCGAGTTTGTCAAATGCTTTTGAAAAATGTGTCGAAACAATTTTTCAGTTTAATCAGTTAAATAATATAAAATCAAATTAGACGACTCAGTGAAACCATAATATGTATTATGATATTTAAAGTTTATATTTTATACATATGTCTATTACACAGATCGATTGTTTAGCCGCTGTCGATAAAAACAAAATACAGATATTTAAAATTCTTCTCTACCCGCTGAATTTAAGTTCATAACTCCGAAGTCTAAGATGTGGTTTAAATTCCTCCGTAGGCTTGAACTAAAAATTATTCTTAGTGATTGTTACTTTTTAAACATGCTATTTTCAACATTTTTTCACGCAACAGAAGCAGAAATAAGTAATTGTCCACACAACACAAGTAATAAAAATACCACGACGTGAAATTTCTGTTTCCATTTAACTCTTTTAAATTCGTACCAACCGTCAAAAGTTTATGATTGATGATAAAGTTTCGTTACCAGACGGCATTCTTTCTCTCCACGTTTTGCATATGAATTGCATTTGAATGTAATTGATTAATGGTTCTTGTGTTATTTTGTTATTAAAATCTCAATTATCAAATTAAACCCAGTTTCAGTACTTTGGCAATGATATTTGTAATTAATGAATATGTTAGGACAAGCGGAATTATTTTAGGTTAAAGTGCACACGCACTGATTACAAGCAGTTTGTGTTTGACACGAGGCATTTGGGCAGTGAAATAAATTAGCATGTAAAAAATAACACGATGTTTAATTGGAAAATTGGATTACAGGCAGAATATTCTGTGTTATGTTATGTATCCTATATGAACGATAAACAAACATATTAGTCACACACCACCAATAAAAATATTTTTTTTCAAAAAACTCTGTGCTAAATGCATTATTATTAATTGTAAATTGCTGTTTCGAATTTATTAATTTTCGTCAGTAAAAGATAAATGATTACATTGGTATGTTCACCCTGTCATAATAATTATAAAAAACAAGTTGTAAATAGTCTAAATTTCTCAATTGTAAATGAAGCTGTGCTCAAGATATGTGGAAAAATTTTATTATAATTTCTTTATCCAAGTCTCCAGAGCTGAAAACTTCATTGCTTTTCGACCTGTCAGTATTTTCCGACAATGAAATTATACTGTATTCACAACTGCTTTAACACATTAAAAAATATATTGTCTGAACGTTATTTGTCGCATTTCCTTTTTCTTTCTTGGGATTTACTACCACATGAATAATTCTTTGTCATCTAAAAAGTATAGTTAGTTACGTGTTATTGGAAAAATAAACCTCTGCGCTTGTGACTTTACGTCAAAAGATTAGTCAGAGGGTGATTTTTGACAACTAATATGAGACACAAAAATAAAACAATTCCCTAACGTTTCAGAAAACGAAACTGTTTCCTTTGTCAAAGTTATTTATCTTTTTTTTAGAGTATCTCGAGCGTAAAATTTGACACATTTGTTTATGTAATATCCATAGATACTTACATAGAACTGTTGATACTATGCGTATTTAACAGGAAATACGATTATTTAGTTTCATAAAATGCAACGTATTTTTCATTAATAAAAAAATATATGCATCAGTATTGCCTGTAATTTTATATAATATATCCATATGGCATTTAAGATGAATTATTTGTTTTCATTTTTGTTCTCATCAATAGAAAAATTTTAACAGTGATTTAAAGTTTTATGTTGATAAAGCTGGCGACGAGGGCTTGCTACACAGCCTGACGGCTGGAAATCCACAACGATTGCAGAAAGGTACATCGATAACTAATTGAGAATGAAATAATAATCGCAAATAAAATCCGAGGTCAAAGTGATACATCTAGAGACCACGATATTCAAATTACTGGCAAAAAAGAAATTTGACATAGATGTGACACTACCTGTCTTCGTCGATTGCGATTACTGTATTCACACAATATATAGTGTGCGAAATGTGTAACACATGACATCTTCTATCTTTTACACCGCTTACATTAAAGCAAGAACGATGATTGTTGTTTTTGTTGGCACGCGACCGAGGCGGAGTTTAGCTTACATGCTGGGATACTTCAGGGCCGCACTTAATTTTGTTACCGATTCGTTCTAGCAGTGGTGATATATTTTAAGTATAATATTATAAGACAAATAATAATTATTTAAAATCTGTTTATTTGCTGGCGTGTTTTTGAAAACCAAAAAAAAATTTTGGTGTAAAAATATTTCGACCGCGGGAGGCCTCTAGGTTTACATCTTATTGTGTTTGTGAAAATAAAAGTGATAGTGATTACAGTGATAAAGAAAATAAAAGTCCATTAGTGTTTTCACTAAGAAGAAATCGGCTACATTTGAACGAGCAAGCGAAACAAATTTGCCTTAATGTTTACAATAATCTTTTGAAGCGACGAGCTAATGATCCTAATTTGTATGATTTAGATGTACTACGTGAAACAGCATCAATGACTAACGTTCCCCGTCCCACAATACACAAACTGGTGAAAGAAGCTGCTCTTCCAAGAAAACAAAGATCCAACACCGGTCAATCGAAAACTCTGGACCCATCGTTAGCAAAACTTTTAAGAACGTTAGTTTACGACGCACATCAAAAAAATGAAATCCCAACTATTGATGTGGTAGACAGAAAATTAAAATGGATTATCATCTAAAATATACCAAAAGAACTTTAGGAACTTGGCTGAAAAAAATTGGATTTAAATATCAAACTATTAATAAACGCATGGCGATTATGGAAAGTAAACGAATGGTGGATTGGCGAAATTCATATCTAGATGAGATAAGAGAACTCAGAAAGGAAAACACACCAATTTATTTGATGAAACTTGGTATGATACTCATGACACCGTAAAAAAAAGGATGGACTAATGGATCTACTCTCATTGCCCCCTAATAAAGGGACTCGGTTGATTATATTACACTGTGGATCAGTTGATGGATAGGTTGATAATGAATTGAAACTGTGTGGAAAAAAATATGGAAGACTGTAATGTGGATTACCACAAGAACATGGAGGGAGAAATATTTGAGAAAAAGTTTGAAAATACCCTACTTCCAAAATTAAAACCGAATAGCATTATTGTTGTTGACAATGTGAAGCACCATTCGAAACAACTGTAAAAAATTCCTAACAAGAGTTCTACTAAGCTGGAGTTAAAATTTTTTTTAATGGAACATGATCTCTATTATGAGGAAAATTATGTTGGAAGTCATGCAAACGAAAAATTATAGAAGTATGTTATAGACACTGTAGCAGAGAAATATGGCCACGAAGTGTTGAGATTACCGCTATATTTCTGTATTTTCAACCCGATTGAATTAATTTGGTGTAAATAGAAGAAAAATGTCAGAAAAGGAAATATTTTTCCGAAATTCAATAAAAAATGTCGTAGAATTAATTCAATGAAGTGTCGAAAATTAGCAAGGAAGATTGGGAAAAAATAATTAGGAAAGTAACTACAATTGAGGATGATGATTATTTAAAAATTGCCAAATTTCATATAAATAGTTGAAATATATTTATTATAAATTTGAACAAGGATAGTAGTTCATCTGAAAATGTAGAAGAGGGTAAAAACGGTGAGGATTCAGAGGAAGAAGCATTGTGAGGTGAGGTAAACTGAAGTGATAAGTGAAGTAGTGAATTTTGTGATATCAACTGCATTATTTAATTCCGTTTTTGTGCTTTCGTAGTTCAGTGCTTGAGAAACATTATTTTTCAGGATGTTATTATTTATTAATGTTATTTTTTTTTCATTTTGACAAAAATATGTCTTTTGTTTTTATTATAGTAACTTTACTATTAGAATTTATTTTTAATTTATTTATTGAGAAAAATATTTGCTTCTGTTACTATTTTGAGAGTATATTTTTTGTTTTTATTTTGTTTTTAAGGTTTCTTGTAACTTCTCCTCGTGGTTCTTGCTAGGTATAGTAGTAACAATTTATATTAAGCGAACTTGAATACTCTAACTGCTGTATGTGTAGTTAATACTTTAAATTCAATACTTTTATTTCAAGTTAACACTTTTTTCTACAATTGTTAAATTGTTGCTAGCTAAACTAAGCACAAAAACCTACACTGAAAAAGTAAACGAGTGAACAATGCAATTAAATCCGGCACTGCGTTCCGTAGCGTCTTACCCCGCACGTCCCTTCACTATATTGGTTTCCCTCACTTTACCATTTGTGGTTGCAATAATTGAAATATTAATATCAATTTTCGTAAATTTTTTTGTAGCATAGTTAATTTTGTATGTAGAATGTAATTTTACTCATGTGCTATACATACAAAATTCCTTTTCAATATCTTCATTTGTTCAAAGGGTATTTAAATAATTTTTTTTCTCCCTGAATCTTGGAAACGACGGTACAAATGTTTATATAACAAAATATCCTTAAATTTGGACAAGGAATACGCTCCTCTGTTTACGACATTCCATTATGTTACACCCTGTATAACAATCCTAGAACGAAATATTACTAAGATTACTGTACACCAATATACAAAATATTTATATTGTCCAATAGTCAAACAAGTATTGACAGCCAACAAATCCAGACTGGACTTTCCTTTGATTTCGTCATAATAATAAAACGAATGCTATATCAGCTAAATCCACATGTCAGTTCTAGTTTTATCCTAAAATATCGGCATTTGACATGTTGTTGCGAAAGTGGTCTTGTTCACACGTAAATCTCTTGATAGAAAACATTTTAAAATTTTTGAGATAAGGTCGTTGAGAAACAAACCTCAGAGGTAAACACCGTTTAATATTTTGTAGCACATTAAGTAAGAAAAATATAGATAGTAAAAAAATTTGATAATAAATTAAATAATTACTTGTTACTGATATGGGACGTTTAATATTTTATTATCGTGAGTCAACCGTCTCCAAGAGAAGCTTTTTGTGTGTATATTCTCTACTTCTCATTTATTTCCATATGCGAAAAAATATAATAGACGGTATAAACTGAAAATATAAAGACATATACTATATTAAATTTTTTTTTTCAAAGCTTTTGACAAATTTATATTTTCTAATATAAAGCTGATGAGAACCTTGATGACAAAAGCACTGCGCGAACGTGTTTTGTACCAAATCAGCAAACACAGACCATGTGAAGGTTTATGAGAGAATTTCAGTGCCCTACCACCTATTTGTATAGAAATTCTCTCTGCCTAATAATTCATTTCCGCCCACTATTTTCTACGTTCTCTATGTCAAAATTATATGCTATTCTCTATTTACGACTCTAAATATATTATTACGGAACAATGCCACCAATGTATAAAGCGTTTAACCGTTGCGTTGTACGTATTTATTTCCTGAAATGGGATTTTAGCTCAAAAAAAGCTGTCGGAATTTTAATTATTTACATAAAAAATTCATATTTTGTATTGTTTGATAACCTGTGGTTTACATAATAAAACATATGCTGCATCCAACATTATTACAAAGCAATTAGAAATACAATATGTGTATTGAATTATTAGACATGGGTCTCTTAAATGGCAACGCTACAATGTAAACCAGAGGCAGACAAGCTGACGCTCGTCAGCGTTAGCATTAGCAGAAAAAAGAATTTATTTTCCATCCAGCTGTCGTGCGGTCAACAGTACACACTGCACGCAATATGATGCCAAATTGTTTAGACTTCCTTCAATAATGGAACATCTTTGTGTCCTTGAGAAATATTTATTGATATGAAGTTCGTCGAAGTAGGACAAAAAAATAAACTAATTCAGTTCAATCGCTAACGTTTCGACTTCGTTTTCGTCTTCTTCAGAACTCTATAATGGTTAGGACACAATTATAAAATGATATACAATTAAATTAGTGTTTGATATAAAATAATTTATTAAAATTTAATAAAATTACATAGAATGTGAGTTTAGATTTAAAATGTCTATAATATATACACACACAACATTTCTATATACAAGGTGTTCCGTTTCGCTATGTTCAAACTTTGGGAGCGTAAACTAGGTTCAATTCTAAGAAAAAAAAACACAAAAGTGGTAGGTTAAATTTTAGTTGTTACTGGTTCCAAGGGCAATGGAGTTTTGAGATTAAATGCAGAAAGAATTAATTTCATAGACTAAATATAAATGTATCTTTTTCAGCAAATCTTGGATATCCTGTGCTCGTATGCCGATAGATGCAGAGGCACTTCACATTTCGCACTTTTTCTCCCATTTCTTGGGCAGCCTGCTGAATGCGTTCTAATAATTATTCCTCTCGGATGCATACACTTTGTCCTTTATGTATCCTCAGAAATAAAAATCGAGGGATTGAGATCTGGTGATCTAGCAGGCCATGACATAGAGCCACCACGCCCAATCCGTCTTTAATAATTGGTATTTACAAAATTACGGACGTGGTACACCATTCATTCGAAACCACATCTCTTTGTACTATTCGTTTAAGAATTAACTTCTGCTTTACGCTCCCAAAGTATGAATATATCTGTACGGAACACGTTATAAAGTATGTATATTAAAATATTAGATATAGTACATTGAAGGAAAATTTATCGATGGGAAGATCGCCGGGGTAGGACAAAAAAAGAAACTAATTCAGTTCAATCGTTAACATTTCAACTATAATTTAGTGTTCTTAGAGCTCTACAATGCAATGGTTAGGATACAATTATAAAACGGGACACAATTAAATTAATGTTTTTGATATAAAATAATTGAATAAAATTTAAGAAATTACATAGAATGTGAATTTAGATTTAAAATGTATTAGGTATGCACAAATCAATCAAATATTGCAACCACAAGTAGCATTAATTTCGATACTAAATTTTACAAAAAACCAAATACTGATGGTTTAAATCATAAATTAAAAAAGGCGTTACAAAATGACAAATCAAAATTAATATTTTATTCTTTAAAAACTGTCAATTCTTTATTTGCCTATCTTAAATTTCACTGATCAATAGGTCTAATTTAATATATAAAGTTAATTGTTTAGGATGTAATGGATGCTACATAGGACAAACAAAGCAAAAACTAAGATATCGGATCTCTAATCATAGAAATGACTGCAAAATAACGAACGCAGATAAAACCAACAAAATTGCTCTTTCTACTCATTCGTTTACCACTGGTCACAATTTCAGACATCACTAATATCTTAGTGACTAATAGTGGCCTGCAAAGCAGTTAGCAGGAGCTGCGACCTCTAACCCTGGTGGGCCAAATTATATACTGAATAAGATTTACAGGAAACAGCTACTCAACGGACAAAAGCCCCGACCTGCATTGAATTAAACCTGCAAATCTTGTTTGGTAGCTAAGATCATTTGTCAATTGTCAATTGTAGTAGCACTGACCACCAGAGCGATATACATCACTAACTATGTCTGTCTTGTTTAGTCTGCTTTAGGCCAGCCTGGTTTGCTATTATTATTTGTCTTTTCCATTACTTACGATATACGAGAACATAACAAGTTCGAAACCGGTCTATATCTAGTGAGAAATTGACAAATGATCTTAGCTACTAACCAAGACTTGCAAGTTTACTACAACGCAGGTAGAAGCTTTTATCCGCTGAGTAGTTGTTTCCTGTAAATCTTATTCAGTATACGTAATTGGTATTTAGTTACGGGTTTTTGTCATATGTTTACATCTCTAAATTATTTGCCTTTGTCTTTAGCTTTGATTTACTACCTAGATTTACTAGTTCAAATAATAATAATAATAATAATAGTAAAGAAAGGGGTGCAAAGGACCGGCAACCTCCACGTTGGTGCACCCTGGACAGGCAGAGGCAACTCTGCCTGACTAATGCCGGCCGGGAGAACCAGGGCTAACCTCCCTGGTACTCTTACTGCTCGGGTTCCTTATAACCTCAGAAGGGCCCCTCACAATCGACCCCAACCGGATGGGGGTCAGAGACAGGTGGGAGGGGCCTTACCGGATGGTCTCAACGTTGATAACCAAGGCAATGAACATGGACGCTTTAAGTGGACGAGGGAACTTCGGGATGACTTGCTGACCTGCCGCGAGAGTAGCGAACCTGAGCGAAGGGGATACATGGCGCGAATGCATGCACTTTGGTGCGAAATGCATCCAGAGCATCGCGCCTTCTCTCAACAACATCTGAGAGATCAAGTATCCTTTCTGCTCAGAACAGGTTACGTAAGGGCACCCCGCCAGCTGGAAGAACTGCCAGCCGCAATCCCACCGCGGCAATTACCAGCTGATGGGGAACATCCTTTAGAGTTCACCGGTGTAGACTTAAGGACGAGGGTTAGCCTTAACACCAGGGCTAACCTAAAGCCACAAGACCTGGCTAGAATGGACGCGGTCATCGATGAGGAAATTCCGGAAGATGTAGACATCTGGCAGATCAACTGTGCCGTGTACAACGCCGCGAAGCAACTCGTCCCCCGTGAGAGGTCAACCAATCACGGGGTCGAGAAAGCCAAGCGGCGTGTACAAAAATCGAAGGCAAGATACAGTCGGCCAGACAACACGCTTCTCGGATCCAGAGTGTGGTGGAATATAAGACGACTGGTAGAGTTTTTACTCCCAGGATCCGGCGCATAGCTGCCGGATTAAGACGTCAACACCATACTCTAAATCTGACAGTGATGCTTACCATCAAGCAGCACTGTCTAGATAGGATCCGAGCGCTCATGGCGATAAAGAAAACATTGAAGAGGCGGGTGAGGAGTATGGAACAAAACAATTTGTTCCGTACGAATCCTTCCCGCCTCTTTCAAGAGCCACAGCGTGTTGTCGAGAACCCGCCGACTGTAGAAGATGTCGAAACCTTCTGGAAGGCAATCTACGAAACGCCGCGTCCATTCAATAGCGACACTCCATCAATTGCACACTTCGAGGCTCTGTGTCACAGACATCTTGAAGAGCCAGAAGAAGTGTGCCCGGCAATCAGTACGGAGGAAGTCCAACAAGCACTTGTTGGTACCAAGAACTTCGCTGCCCCGGGCCCAGACGGCATTAACAACTGGTGGTGGAAGAAATTTCCTTCCACTCACCGCCGTCTGGCGCGAGTTTTCAACTCATGGTTGAACGAGGGGCAGCAGATTCCGGACTGGTTCGTCGAGGGACGTACTGTGCTAATCCCCAAAAAGGGGGATCTTTCCGACCAGAGGAATTATAGGCCGATCACTTGCCTTAACTCCTGCTACAAGATATTTACACGTATCTTGTATGCTAGGACGCTGAGGTCTGTTGATCCGGTCTTCCAGCAGATACACGAACAGCGTGGTGCCAAGAAGGGCATGGCAGGTTGCAAGGACAGCCTGCTGATAGACCGCTGTATTACACAGGATTCTGTGCAATACAAGCGGAATCTATCGATGGCCTGGATTGATTACCGCAAGGCATTTGATACAACATCGCATGAGCTATTGTTGTACTTGCTCGAATGTCTTGCGGTACCAGCACCACTAGTGAGATGCATAGAACAGCTGCTGCCGCTCTGGAAGACCCGCTTCACCATAACATCAGGTGCACAGCGGGTCACGACAGGGCAGGTGGCATTTAGGAGAGGAGTTTTCCAGGGTGACTCCCTGAGTCCTCTCCTCTTCTGCATCTCACTGCTGCCGTTGTCTGTTGGGCTCCGCCAAACCCGCGGATATCAATGCGGGCCACCCAACGACCGGAGGCATAAGGTCACCCATCTATTTTATATGGATGACCTTAAACTTTATGCCTCCGGAGAGCGCGAACTACAAAACGCTCTTAGGGTGGTCGAAGAATATACGCGGGCAATTGGTATGGAGTTCGGGTTGGACAAATGTGCAGTCGTCCACCTCAAGAGAGGACGATGCGGGGGAATTCCCTGAAGATGCGCAGCTCGCAGACGGAAGCATCCTAAGACATCTGGATACCGGAGAGACCTATACATATCTGGGTGTGCAACAAAGGCACATCCAGGATGTATCACAAATAAAAGATTCTCTCCGCGGCAAGTACAGACACCGCCTCCGAAAGATTTGGTCTTCCGAACTTTCGGGGAAGAACAAGGTGTCTGCAACTAATATGCTTGCCGTTCCGATTCTGCTCTACTCCTTCGGAGTAGTAAAGTGGAGGGTAGATGAGCTGCGTCAATTAGACAGAGATACCCGCAAGATGATGAATATTCACAGAAGTATTCATCCTAGATCGTCCGTTCCTCGTGTGTACCTCCCACGTCAACGGGGGGGCCGAGGACTCTTGAGCCTGGAGTGTACGCATGGCAGAGTAGTACTGAGTATGGCATGTAACATACTCAGGAGCTCAGATCCCCTCTTGCGGTTCGTAAAACATCACGAAACTGTAGGAGTGGGAGCAGGATTGTTCAAGGCAGCAAAAAGAGCCGCAGATGAACTCGGTCTCGCATTTGACATCAGGCAAGGAGGCCGGCGAGGTGCTGATGTTGAGTCAGTCACCGAACTTCAGCCAAATCGTCTGAAAGCCCGAATCAGAGCTGCCGAAACGGAAAATCTGTTTCGGCAGCACGTCGATAAACCCCAGCATGGTGTCTTCTATAAGAACATCGAAACACTGGGTTTATCGACCAGGCTGACCTTCGCCTTTCTAAGGTCAGCAGGGCTTAAGTCGGAGACCGAGGGATTCATTATGGCCTGCCAAGATGGTGTTATCAACACCTTGGTCTACCGTAGCCGCGTGTGGCGTGTAGAGGTTCCTGATATCAACTGCAGGACCTGCCATCAGGCGCCGGAATCGCTCATGCATTTACTATCTGCATGCCCCATATATGCGATTTCGGCCTACATCCACCGACATAACGCGGCCTTACGAGTGTTATACTACCATCTAAGGCACTCGTACGGGGTAGACCAGACACCAGTGCTGCCTTACGTCCCCGGAGATATTGAGTCCGTTGTCGAGAACGAGAAATGCCGGATTTACTGGAACTACTCGTTCCCGACTGTCAGGCTAATCCAAGCCAACAAGCCTGACATGGTCCTCCTCGACCATCAACTCAAGGTGATGTATGTCATCGAGTTCTCGGCACCAGCGGAGAAAAACATCGCCTTGAAGGAGGAGGAGAAACGGACCAAATATCGCGATCTCCGGTACGAGCTCCAAGTGCTGTACCCAGGCTACTCGGTCAAAATGGTCGTCCTTATTATCGGTGTACTCGGAGGGATAAAGCCTACGCTGCTCTCGGAACTGAAGATCATACCGGCCTGCCAAAAACCAGCCGAGTGGCTGGCAGGTCAAATGCAGAAGGCGGTCATTCTGGGTTCTCTCCGTCTGCTTAGGGCACACGATTCTGGTATCTACAGTCACTAACCCTGCGGGATGTGGGGAGTGGCTGTAGTTGATGCGCCGGCGCGACTCCCGTGAGGCGTCGGAGGCCACGGGAGGACTGACCGGCATCGGATATTCCGAAAAAAAAAAAAAAAAAAAAAAAAAAAAAAAAAAAAGTAAAGAAAACATTGAAGAGGCGGGTGAGGAGTATGGAACAAAACAATTTGTTCCGTACGAATCCTTCCCGCCTCTTTCAAGAGCCACAGCGTGTTGTAGATAATCCGCCGACTGTAGAAGATGTCGAAACCTTCTGGAAGGGAATCTACGAAACGACACGTCCATTCAATAGCGACACTCCAGCAATTGCACACTTCGAGGCTCTGTGTCACAGACATCGTGAAGAGCCAGATGCAGTGTGCCCGGCAATCAATACGGAGGAAGTCCAGCAAGCACTTGTTGGTACCAAGAACTTCGCTGCCCCGGGCCCAGACGGCATTAACAACTGGTGGTGGAAGAAATTTCCTTCCACTCACCGCCGTCTGGCGCGAGTTTTCAACTCATGGTTGAACGAGGGGCAGCAGATTCCGGACTGGTTTGTCGAGGGACGTACTGTGCTTATCCCCAAAAAGGGGGATCTTTCCGACCCGAGGAATTATAGGCCGATCACTTGCCTCAACTCCTGCTACAAGATATTTACACGTATCTTGTATGATAGGACACTGAGGTCTGTTGATCCGGTCTTCCAGCAGATACATGAACAGCGTGGTGCCAAGAAGGGCATGACAGGTTGCAAGGACAGCCTGCTGATAGACCGCTGTATTACACAGAATTCTGTGCAATACAAGCGGAATCTATCGATGGCCTGGATTGACTACCGCAAGGCATTTGATACAACATCGCACGAGCTATTGTTGCACTTGCTCGAATGTCTTGCGGTACCAGCACCACTAGTGAGATGCATAGAACAGCTGCTGCCACTCTGGAAGACTTGCTTCACCATAACATCAGGTGCACAGCGGGTCACGACAGAGCAGGTGGCATTTAGGAGGGGAGTTTTCCAGGGCGACTCCCTGAGTCCTCTCCTCTTCTGCATCTCACTGCTACCGTTGTCTGCTGGGCTCCGCCAAACCCGCGGGTATCAATGTGGACCACCCAGCGACCGGAGGCATAAGGTCACCCATCTATTTTATATGGATGATCTTAAACTTTATGCCTCCGGAGAGCGCGAACTACAAAACGCTCTTAGGGTGGTCGAAGAATATACGCGGGCAATTGGTATGGAGTTCGGGTTGGACAAATGTGCAGTCGTCCACCTCAAGAGAGGACGATGCGGGGAATTTCCTGAAGATGCGCAGCTCGCAGACGGAAGCATCCTAAGACATCTGGATGCCGGAGAGACCTATACATACATGGGTGTGCAACAAAGGCACATCCAAGATGTAACACAAATAAAGGATTCTCTCCGCGGCAAGTACAGACACCGCCTCCGAAAGATTTGGTCTTCCGAACTTTCGGGGAAGAACAAGGTGTCTGCAACTAATATGCTTGCCGTTCCGATTCTGCTCTACTCCTTCGGAGTAGTAAAGTGGAGGGTAGATGAGCTGCGCCAATTAGACAGAGATACCCGCAAGATGATGAATATTCACAGAAGTATTCATCCTAGATCGTCCGTTCCTCGTGTGTACCTCCCACGTCAACGGGGGGGGCCGAGGACTCTTGAGCCTGGAGTGTACGCATGGCAGAGTAGTACTGAGTATGGCATGTAACATACTCAGGAGCTCAGATCCCCTCTTGCGGTTCGTAAAACATCACGAAACTGTAGGAGTGGGAGCAGGATTGTTCAAGGCAGCAAAAAGAGCCGCAGATGAACTCGGTCTCGCATTTGACATCAGACGAGGAGGCCGGCGAGGTGCTGATGTTGAGTCAGTCACCGAACTTCAGCCAAATCGTCTGAAAGCCCGAATTAGAGCTGCCGAACAGGAAAATCTGTTTCGGCAGCACGTCGATAAACCCCAGCATGGTGTCTTCTATAAGAACATAGAAACACTGGGTTTATCGACCAGGCTGACCTTCGCCTTTCTAAGGTCAGCAGGGCTTAAGTCGGAGACCGAGGGATTCATTATGGCCTGCCAAGATGGTGTTATCAACACTTTGGTCTACCGTAGCCGCGTGTGGCGTGTAGAGGTTCCTGATATCAACTGCAGGACCTGCCATCAGGCGCCGGAATCGCTCATGCACTTACTTTCTGCATGTCCCATATATGCGATTTCGGCCTACATCCACCGACATAACGCGGCTTTACGAGTGCTATACTACCATCTACGGCACTCGTACGGGGTAGACCAGACACCAGTGCTGCCTTACGTCCCCGGAGATATTGAGTCCGTTGTCGAGAACGAGAAATGCCGGATTTACTGGAACTACTCGTTCCCGACTGTCAGGCTAATCCAAGCCAACAAGCCTGACATAGTCCTCCTCGACCATCAACTCAAGGTGATGTATGTTATCGAGTTCTCGGCACCTGCTGAGAAAAACATCACCTTGAAGGAGGAGGAGAAACGGACCAAATATCGCGATCTCCGGTACGAGCTCCAAGTGCTGTACCCAGGCTACTCGGTCAAAATGGTCGTCCTTATTATCGGTGTACTCGGAGGGATAAAGCCTACGCTGCTCTCGGAACTGAAGATCATACCGGCCTGCCAAAAACCAGCCGAGTGGCTGGCAGGTCAAATGCAGAAGGCGGTCATTCTGGGTTCTCTCCGTCTGCTTAGGGTACACGATTCTGGTATCTACAGTCACTAACCCTGCGGGATGCGGGGAGTGGCTGTAGTTGATGCGCCGCGCCGGCGCGACTCCCGTGAGGCGTCGGAGGCCACGGGAGGACTGACCGGCATCGGGAAACCGAAAAAAAAAAAAAAAAAAAAGTAAGTATCGAGAGACCATCAAACGAAGTTGATCTGTAATAGAATTTTCGGCATCTACCAAGGAGAAGAATCAAAGGCGGATCAAATATCGCGATCTCCAGTACTATCTTCACGTGCTTTACCCAGGCTACTCAGTCAAGATGATTGATCGGTGTACTCAAGAGGAATATAGCCTACGTTACTCAATCAACAGAGTGGCTGGCACATGATTTTGGAACCCACAGTCTCTAACATTGTGGGATATGGGTGGTGGTGACACCCATATGAATCGGAGCCAGGGGAGAACTTTCCGGATTCGGGAAATTGGAAAAAAGTTATCGAGTTAAATTATCCTTAAATTAAACAATATGACTGGCTAATTGGCACTGCCAAAACCATTTCCCCAAACACACACACATACATGATTATCCTTAATTAAAAACTGTAATAAACGAATAAACTTATGTTGTAGAATAATCTTAAAATAATGTGGAAGGGCGGTGCCGTGGGTGCTTATCAGTTGTAAAATATATTTATCCCCTTAGGTTTTAAAGGCCCGAGAAAAATAGGACAAGATGGGAAAAGCTTTGTTTAAAAAATTTCTAAATTTCACAACCAAAATGTGTTAACACTGACGTAGTTTTCTACGAAACACCAAAACACTATATACTACACTCGACGCGCGATTCGCAAACCAAATTGGCATCATCTGGAGATGGTTAAAATAAGTTAGAATTTGACAGATACAGGAAAGGTACCAGTACTATATAAAATATATTCCTAAGGACCCTCACCAAGATAAAATGGTGAGTTTTAATTTTCTAGACCGTCGCGTCGTCTATTAAGCTTGACCCTCAATAAGGAGAGATTTGAAAAGGAAAGGGCATTACTTAAGGATATAGTTGCGAGTAATGGATATTCTGTAAGTTTAACTGATAAAATAATTATGAAACGAAAATTTAAAGTCACTTCGAAATTCCTCGACCTTTCAAAATGAAAGAGAAAATCCAATATTTTTACCGATTTCATTTGATCCTCGATTCCCCCCATGGTATTTGTAAGATTTTTAAAGATATAGGTATAGGTAGGAAACGCGTGTCGATTGCAATATATGGCGTTTTGGTGTTTCGTGAAAAACGAAGTCAGTGTTATCTTCACATCAAAGATTTCAACCCACTCCAGGACAAAATGTGTTGATACCATAAATTTAGTCTTCGAGTGATGCAACATCCTTAAGTAATAGTGGTAAACGGTTTCTCAAAAATACACTAGACAAGTATAACGTTTCAATTATTACTGTCCAACAGTTTATTTTTATGACCAATATCCCCGTAATAAAGGGCAATCATACATATTGTCACTCTAGAACATGGATTTATTTTTTCTGGTTGAGTCGTTTCCAAAGATGATGGGCATTACGTTTGACACCCTTTAGAAACAATAATTTAAACTATTTTATAAAACTAGATCATATAATGTGAAAAATGACCACACTATTGTAAATATATTTGCAGCAAGTGTTGTTGCTATTATCCTGAATCGCGGATAAATTTATTTGTGGTGAAAAGGGGTGCACATTGCCGAATCATTGTTCTCAAACTTTCCAAGGGGGTAGTGACATCAAGGCCTTTGTTCTAATTTTAAAGTAAATTTGTCTGTGAAAATAAAAGTTTGTTTTGTGGCCAACAACAAGGATAAGGCGCCTCGCTAAATTAAACACTTTCAAAATTTTTTGAAGTTCTAGAAAAGTTGACAAAGATTCAACCAAAGCTTTCGTATCCTGAAGTCCTGAATAAATTTCAGGCTGAAATAAGTTTGAAAGTTTTAATTCACTCTTCCAATTTCAAACCACTTAAAATATCTGTGTTAAAATATTAGCAATTGCAAATATTTTTTTTGCGGTCAATGGCGGCAATAATGAAGGCAGTAGTGAATGAACGTAATTTGCTATATTAACACTGTAGCAGTTTCCATAAACACCGAATATTATACAGGGTGTACCCGTACTTTTTAGCAAAACCACGGGAGACGATTATATGTTGAAAATTAATATGACATTGTCCTGTAACAAAATTCTGTGATACAGGATGTTAAAGGCTCTGGGCCAAAACTGGTTTTCCGTAAATATCTCATGAACGGGCTCAGAGAGATTTCCGATTTGACACTTAGCATCAGAGACTGGTACAAATCCGTCTGCATAGTACTGTGGTTCGACACAAAAAGTCGGTGGTGCACATGTAGGAGTTTGAGTATATAAATTAGTTGCCATCTTGATAACGACAAGCAATATAAATATCAAAAATTTAAAACAAAGCCTAAAAATACGTGAAGAGGTGTCCTTTCCGTAATTAACAGAATGCACAAACGTGTATTCTGTATTGTAAGTGCATAACTTAACATAGCATAACCTTATAATTTTTGTGTAATTAATTGTGGTTTTCTGACGATGGTTGTAATAAACCGAAACGTAAGAAAATAAATATTGTTCTTATCTATTTAAATGACCAAAAGCCCAGGATATTTTTACATCATTCCTATTATTGAAATTAACGGTCAAAAAATAGCTATTAATGTAACGAGATTATTATGTGATTTATAATAATCGACGACGTTGCCAGGCAACGAGGCGATAGCCGAGATGGTTTAAATGACATAATAATCGAGTTACATTCAAATCTTTGTCATATCACTGAAGCGATGACGTAAAAAAATCAACAACTTTGGTTATTTTAGCGTGCCATAAAAATTAAGATAGTTAATTACGACAAACTTGGGCGAAATCATGGAAGATATGGATATTCCTGAAAATATACTTGCTGCTGCTAACACTGTATGATTAGATTTGCTTCCGGATAAATCAAAAATCCATTACGAAAAAGAATATCTTCAGTTTTGTGAGTGGCGAGATAGAGAATAGGTTCAAGGTGCTGGAGAAACGGTAATACTTGCTTATTTTGTGAAACTCTCAAATCAATACTCCGCGTCATCTTTGTGGCCTAAATATTCTATGTTACGAGCTTGTTTGGAGTTGAAGGAAAAAGTGGAAATCGACAAGTATGGCGAGTATACGATTCAATAAGAAAAAAAATGTGGGATATAGAGCTAAAAAATCGAAAGTATTCACGAACGAGCAGGTCAGTGAATTTGTTTGTACTGCCCCAGACGAGACATTTTTAATGATGAAAGTAGCTTTATTAATTGGAATTGGCGGAGTTTGTAGAACCAATGAATTAACGAAAATGTCCATGGAAAATGTTGTAATTCTAGAGAGCAAGCTAGTAATCACAATTTCTGACTCAAAAACCCACAAGAAAAGGTTTTTTGCGGTGATATCTGACAGAGACGTCAATCCTGTGGCTTTATTTAAAAAATATATAGCATTACGTCCAACTCATACTCCGCATAAAAGATTGTTCGTATCATATAGAAACGGAAAATGCACCGTTCAGCCTTGTGGTATCAATTTCTTTTCTAAAATACCTGAGAAAATTGCTGTGTGTCTCAAACTTGAAAATCCAACTATGTATCCTGTCATTGTATTAGAAGATCTTCAGCAACTTTTCTTGTTAATGCTGGTGGAGACATATTAGATTTACAAGAACTTGGTGGTTGGGAATCGAGCAATGTTGCAAGAGGGTATTTAGAAGATAACTTGAATAAGAAGGTTTCCATTGCGCGAAAAATTCAAGTTGGAGACGTTTCTGTAAACACTGTATCATGTAATAACAAGACTATCGAACTGAAAAACAATGTTGCTAGGCAAGATTCAGTGAACATGCCCATCATTTTGAACAATAATATTGCATCAGGTGTATCTATCAAATTTAAAAACTGTCAAAATATTCACGTCAATGGTCATAAATAATAGCAATAAAATAAAATTCGTATCTAGGGTATTATATGATAACTAACGTGTGGCTCCGTGGTCTAGAGGTAACGTACTTGCCTCGAAACTTCAGTGTCCCGGGTTCGATTCCCGGGCGAGGAACTGGGATTTTTCTGTGAGAGAGATTAATCGTGGTATACTCGGATATTGGGTGTGTGTCCATTGTCTCTAAATGTGTAGCTCTCTCCCACACAAGGTCATTCCAGACCTTCAGGGATAAAGGGGGTTGTAATTTCATTTGGTGTTGATTTCATGTGGTGGTGTATTATATATTGTAACTAACGTATTATGTGCTACTAAGTTATTGTGAAGTTGTTGTAATGTTATGATATTAATAATTATTAATAAAGTTTTATCGTAAAGGAACGTTAATTTTTAATGATCCGATAAAGCATATAAACTTAAAATGAATTGAATGATTTCGTACGTGACTTGGGGCCATCAAAACAACAAGTAGAATTTCTTGGTTCCCATCTTAAGGAGTGGAACTTACTGTCTAAAGAAACAAAGATTAAGATTTTTAGAAAAAGAAATGCAACATTTTCCGCATTTTATAATATGGAAAATTGACTATGCGCATGTATTGATATTGATGGTTTAATGCAGGAACTTAATATCGAGCATTCTCCTTCTGAGTGGCGCTTATTCATAGATTCTTCGAAATACAGTTTAAAAGCTGTATTACTGCATAATGAAAATTTAAATCCATCTATACCAACTGCCCATTCAGTATTAATGAAAGAGGATTATGACATGATGAGCACCATTTTAAATAAAATTAAATACAACAAATACAAATCACAAATATGTGAGGATGTAAAGTAATAGCCATTTTAGTAGGGCTTCAAGGAGGCTTTACCAAACATTGCTGTTTTCATTGTTTGTTTGCGCCATAAAAGAGCATTATGTGAAGGAATTTGAACCAGGAACTAGTAATGTTAAAGATGTGCCCCTTGTAGACTTTAAAAACGCTCTTTTGCCACCTCTTCATATTAAACTAGTCTAATGAAAAATTTTGTGAAGGCTATAATAAAGAGAGTGAAGGATTTAAATACTAAAGAGAACTTTTTCCCCAATTAAGTGACGCCAAACTTAAAAAAGGCATTTTTGTTGGTCCTCAAATTAGAAAATTCTTTGACGGTGCAGATTTTAAAGGAATACTCAATAGATAGGAACTCAGAGCTTGGAACTGATTTGTAAGCGTAGACAGAGGATTTTTAAGAGGACAAGTAGGACGAGAACTACAAGCAGCTGGTAAGCGAACTTTAGATTCATATCAAATGCCTGGCTGCCATTTAAATATTTTTCCTGAAAACTTGGTTGCGGTAAGAGACGAGCAAAGAGAAAGATTTCTTCAAGTTATCAAGACAATGGAAATTCGTTGTCAAGGACGATGGGATCCAGCCATGATGGGTGATTACTGTTGGTTCTGAAAGCGAAGCAATTTGGCCCTCATAAAAGAAAAAAATAAACTGAGTATATGTTTTACAAAAATTATTCTCTATCTTTATAGATATACCTATGTAAGCCCAATATATGTCATATACACATTAATATATAGCAATAAATATATTAGTAAAATTAACAACAATGTTATTCCTGCCCATAATGTTTTATTAATGTAACAAGGAAATGTTACGAGTTACGACTTTTTGCTTGTCATTTCTGTAATCAGAAAGCTCTATTTCAGTGGGATATGCTATTCAGGTACATGTTACAAAGAAAAATATTTTTTTATCCGACAGTGTTATTACTGTTTGAGTTTACTTATGTTTGATTTGTGTGTTATTTGTTCGCTTGTTACTTTTCAATAAGTTCGTTATTTCCGTAGATATTTTTTAACTTTAGTTAGTTCCTGTAGTATGAATTAAGTTTCGATGGCAGTATAACACACTTTTGCCGAATATGCAGATGCGCATTTCTTTCTAGGTGCGCCCTTTAGCAATGTTAAACGTACAGTGCGCAGGTATTGGAAAAATTATATTAGCAGTCAATTTCTGAATGGGAAAACATTTCTTACGGTTGATCAGTATTTCTGAGGAACTGGCTCTTGCATGCCTAAACGAAATTAAGGTGGTCGACCACGTCATATGCGGACTGCTCAAATGGAAAAAAAATCCTAAACTTATTGGACGAGATGCCTGAAGTCATTATAAGGAGAGCGGCACTACAGCTGGGTACATTAAGAAATATAGTACACCATACTGCAAAGGTACAGCTTTTGCATCATTACTACATACAACGTGTTCGTGATATTTTATCAATGTCGATTGTTCTTATACAACTAAGATCTGGGATGTGATTAATGCAAGACGGTGCTCCGCTACATTTTGCGTTTGAAAAATTTCTAAATAACTGTCTTCCTATACGATCGATAGGAAAAGGCAATGATGCTCCAGTTGCTCAGCCCACCAAATCCCTCGATTTGAATTCACTGGATTTTTCTTTTGTTGAAATCATATGTTTATAAACGCCCTATAAATAACGAAGAACAACTTTAGAAAGTAATTCGAGAATTAGCTGATGAAATTCGCCAGCAACTAGAAATTTTTGGCGTGTTCATCTACCATTTTCACGAGGAGCTGAGGCATGTATCCGTATGAATCGAAGACATTTCGAATGCCTTCTGACATTGCGTTTTGTTTCTGATTTGAATCATTAGTATTAGATACTATTTAGTCCCACATCGTCAAAAGTAAACATGAATATCAGTGTGCTCCGATTATTTAACAGCGACGAAGCTATACGTTAACTTTCGTGGTTTATGCATTTGTCGAACTAAATTCTGCAAAAGATTGATCAAAATAATAGCTTTGTCTATGTTCAATAGATGTCATTTTAGGATATTTGAATACTAAATTTGTTATCTTTGCATCGGATTCATAATTATACAACCACTGCTTCAGATGTTTGGGAGCCAGGGCCTACAAACTGAGAGATTAGTTTAACTACAGATTTGGTTTGTCTAAGTTTTGGGTAGAAAATCCCAACTAGAAAGGACAAACAATCTGTACATTGCAAATTGACTTTTTACTTTTCATTTAATAAAATGAAAATGATTACAAAATGATTTAAGTAAATTACGAAAGCAAATAAATGTATTAAAATTTAATTATTAAAGCTTTACAGCTCTTATTTTTAAAGTAAACAACAAAACAATAATATCGCGCTTGGGTAATTTATTTCAATTTAAAATAACACTATCCCCTTGTGACAATAATGAAAACAAACGACATCAACATGTTATTGTCTGTATTTATTTTTAATTCCACGATAAAAAGAAATTGAGCGCCAGTCTCTGCCAGTTTATCTTACGTATCCAGAACCGTATTAAAGAAATTGTCCACCTCTAAGTCTACTGGAGTCAGTTATATAGACGTGCCTTTCTTTAAGAAACGCATGTTCACATAAAACTTTTTGCATAGAAATTATTTAAGATTAAGTACTGATAAATTGCTTTAACAAATATTGATTTTGTCATTCATGGTTATTTAGAGATATTATTACAGCATGATCAAAATCACTAACATTGACCGAACCAGGGACTGAACAATTTCATTAGAAACAGTGTTATATTAAAGATCCCTCTGAATACGAGTGTGGGAACAGCTTCAAAATGGCGTATTTTTATAAACCATTTGACAATATAAGTTGGTCGTATGCTTTCAACTTCTAAATGATTGGTTGTTGAAAACTTTAAAGATTATTTAATAACAAACAGTTTGAGACCTAAATCATGAAAATCCTTTTACAAATGTGATTGCTATGAGCGTTTCAATTTCACAGAGGATAGTATTCATGTCCCACTATGAAAGGCGGGCGTGTGTTTCTGAGCTCTGTACCGTTGACTAGACCACACTATGTGACAAGCTCAACAATAGTCTATCTTTTTAAGAATAAAGCGTTGATTTTAGATAGGGAGCTATTTCCTAGCTTTTAGTTAGTTAAAATGGCGAGCCACAATAGGCCTGCTGATGGCCACAGTGGAGGGTCTACTGAGACCCACTCACAACAAACCTAACCTAACCTAACCTAGTCAAAATGGCAGGTTCGCACTAGAGCCGGCTCTTTGCGGTCTATCGTCAACTGGTTGGGTCTAGGATCAGTATTATTTGGCCTTTGGACGTGAAAGGTTGTCATCAGTTGAAGTAACTTCTGCTAGGTGGATAGTTTGTGTTGAACATGTTATAAAAGAAGAAAAGAAATTGTACGACTTGGACGAAATCATAGAAAATATGACATTGATATTCACAGTTAATACGGAATCTTCTGATGAAGATTCAGTTTAAACGATGAAAGTTTATAATTTTAAGATATGTTTTTTTTTCTATAATAAAATGTTATTTGATAATTTCGACTTTCATTTATGATTTTAAAGGCAACAAATCTGTTCTGGTATTTGCAATTTATAATTTAATTTGGGTTTAACTGAACTTTTTGTATGTATCTTCGTAAAATATGACGAAAAACGAAAGAGTCCGTATTATGGAAAGAGGCAACGTGAACAGTGACCGGCTCAAATTAAAACTGCGACGCGTATAGTTCTGCATAACTGTTCCAGAAGTACTTCATTCTTAAAGTGGATAGACTTTAGTCAATGTCTACCTACGCTTGAGTTCGAATTTCGGGAGGAATGGTTATGTGTCCAAGTTTTCTTTAAGTTTAACCTCCTCCCGTACAGCCTCTGGTCTAGAATTTGAGGGTTGTGTGATATGGTTAATAACATATTTATTTAATTCAATTACCATTTATGAGGATTTTTAATACATATCCATCAGGCGAACACACCCCCATAAAAATCGGTGTCAAGCAAATTAGTTCCGAATGAAGTCAAATTGTACTGGTTTTCTCGAATTGAATGCATTGAGCTAAGAATTATGTTCGTTAAGTGAAGTAATACCCCACCTAGGAAGCTAAATGATTCTATGGCACAACCCCGACAATTTGTCCAGTTGACCTACTTCGAAAATTATCGACGTTGTGTCAGAATCTGTGTCAATGCATTTGACATTCATTTAAAGGCCGTTTTAGGATCGAGCAGCTTGCTTAAATTGTATTAATTAATTGTAGTTCGTCTGCAGGTTGGTCGTATCTACATTTCATGTTTGCATTACAGAAACATAGACTGAAACAAATAGTAATAATAATAATGTCTTTATTAAATATGTTTACGGCACACAATAAAGAATAATTGTGGTAAGGGATACTCTTACAAACAACTTTATTATATGCAACATCTAAAACAAATCAACAAAAGAGGAGAAATAGAGATATAATGTTGAGAGCATTGTTATTGGTTATTACTAGAGCCGGGATTCGAATATTAGCTAACGATATATTCTCACAAAGATTCCACTGAACTTCTGTGATATCAAACTGTAGCTCCGGGAAGGCGTTTATCCATCGTTCTATGGTACTTCGAGAGAGAAATGAACACGATATTTTCAAAATATTCCACCACAATCAATCTAATATTTGGATCCGGGGTCTAGTTATTTATTACATAACATTTCTTTGACTCTTTTTTGAAAACACTCTTAATGCAGTTAAAAATAGAGCTGTAATTAAATGGTCAAAGTGACGATTTATGTCAACTATTTATTGAAAGAAATTGATGTCTATGTATTATGTAGGTATGTTTTTTCTTGACACTATGTGATAGAGAAAGTTTGATCTTCTTATGAGAAATAACCATTTATCATCATAATGCAAACGGCTGCTTATGGGATACTGAAGCAAATTTGCGTAGCCCAAAAAATATTAATTCAATTTCGAAGAACGATAAAAAAAATATGTTTACATTTTTTTTATCTTTCAACGAAGTTTTAATCGTAGATTCAAGTATTACTTTTAATCTTAATGACAATGACTTTTGCTTCAATTGATAATTAATTTGAACTTAACCAAGGTCACCATGGTCAATATCCTTAATATGTATATTTATATTTTTACGTCTCATTTTTCTAATAATAAATAATTTGGGATTAATAATATCCACTTCATAATCATTTTAGTTCATAATATAATTATTTACTTCCTTATGCGGTTACTGGCCTGCTATAATTACTGAGGTTACTTTCTAATGGGATTATGCCGAAAGAGAAACAAAAAAATACTTATTCAACTAGTAGATATTTCGTCAATATTCAAAGGCATTCTCAGGAATATTTAAATGAGTATTTTGTCAGTAAAAAAATACAAATATAAACAAACCAACCCTTCGATAGGATGGAGAAAATGCACTATACCATGTCATTTGACATATGACATTTTGTTCATTGTCTACATTGTGAAATACTGTGTTATGGTGTCGTTTCTTCACCCCATTTAAATGTGTTGTGTTAATTTAGTATTGCGTATTTTCGCAAAAGCTCTGTATATCATTAACACGTACGGAATGAGGCTACACATTTAGAGACAACAGACACACACCCAATATCCGAGTATGCTAGGATCCATTTCTGCTTTAGAACAAATCCCAGCTCCTCGCCCGGATATCGAACCCAGGTCTCTGAAGCGAGAGACAAGTGTGCTTACCGCTCAACCACAAAGCCACGCAGATGTAGAAAAAGGTACAGAGATCTTTTTGTTGTACCCTTGGATAACAATAAAATGTAGAAATATTTGCAAAAATGAGAATTTAAAACAAATTAAACTTTGGTCTATATCTCACCACGCACTGGTGAGAAATATTGAAACGAGTTTTTTGTTCATTCAAATTCTTTCAAAAATTGAACTCGAGAATGTACGTTTAGTAATAATCTATCTAGTTGTACGGGTGAAAAATCTGAGCTTACGGAATTTATACTGTTTTTACTGTTTTATTAAATTAAATTATTGCCGACGTTTAATTTAATAAAACACCTTAAAGTACGAAAGCGCAAAAATTGCTGTCACCAATGTAAATTTGTTACAGACAGGCGAACTTATAAATTTATAGAGTTATTTCTCAAATGGGCTAAATCACAAATCAACCCTGTACATGAATTTTCTTCTGCTTTAAGTTCGTCATTTTCATAAAAATGAGTTAAAACTTTGATAAGATTTTAATAAAAAAAACCACTGCCAATTATTTGGAGATCAGAAATTCCTCACCGTAGTAAAACTCGACGTGTGATGGAGTTTATAACAAAAATAATTTTTCTACAACCGAGCGAAAAGTGCAACTTTGCGCTTCCAAAAGAAAGCGCAAAGTTGCACTTTTCCGAGGAGCGTGCGTTTTTTTACTTTGTCGCTCGCCGAGCGCTTAGTTACCATGGAAATCATAACACACATTTCTACAAAAACAGTGTAGCGCAAATTGAAATCTGAACTGTCAAATTTGAGGTTATCAATAATTCTTAATTTTTACCAAACATTTTTATAAATACACCGGTTGTAGGAAAAATTTTGTGTGTAATTCGAGCGCAAAATGACATTGCCGCTCTCGTGAGATAGCGGCGTCAAACTTCTCGCTCAGAGCGACAATATATCACTTTGCGCTCTTAATACACAAATAGCTATTTTGACGTTTCAAAAAAGTCACATTTTTTGACGTTTGAAAAAAGTCATATTTTGACGTTTCAAAAGAACTCGATGTGTGACGATTCAAAAAAGTCACCTTGGTGGAATGTCACTAATTTTTTTTTTGTCATTTCAAATTGACGTTTCAAAAAAGTCACATTGGTGGAATGTCACTAATATTTTAAAATTTGAAATGTCAAACAAAATTTTGACATTTCAAATTGACGTTTCAAAAATGCCACTAATATATTTTTTGACATTTCAAATTTTAAGAACCGATTTTGCTCTTTAACGAACTCAGTCTCTTCCTTGACCTCTAGAATATGTGTGCCAAATTTGAAAGATTTATCTCAAAAACTGTAGCTGCTATCGCGAAATAAACAGACAGACACACAGACAGAATTTTTTTTAAAAATTTTAAAAAAATTTTCACTAATTACATACCTTCCTGACTTCGAGGGATGAGGAAGTAATTACATTAACTTTTCTATAGTAGTTCTTCGCGCATGAAGGAACTACTGCTACTCTATACCATCACCTAATTTTTATATTTTATTGTAGAATTTGCAGCAAGGAAATCTGAGGGAAAATCTAGATCTCAGTTACATTTTTATTTCCGTACGGTACTGTTCACGATATTTAGGTCACGCAAAGCAGGAGTAAAATTATGCGTTTCATTTATTTGTGTTGTAATTTGCAAATTGCTTCGTTCCCTAAAAGGAGCGTATTTAAATAAAAAAAATCAGGAAAAGGAATAATATTAATACCGTTATGTAGTCACGCAATGCCTAAGGTGCATCATTTATAGTTTTTATTAAGGATAATGGACATTGATTTAAGTTTACATTATAGTGGGTATTGTTGATTATATTAATATCGCTCATGAGTGGCGTGCAAACTTTTACTTTTCATGTTTGGAAGGTAACATAGAAAAAAATTGAGGTTTTCTCAAGATGATAATCCAAAATATTTTTAATAAATTTAACAAAATTATATAGTAATTATATTTATACAGCACTTAAAGTGAGCACTTTTTTGCTCTAACTTCATACAAATTTCTTTCTACCATAGTTGCAAAATTTGTATATACAGGGTTAGTCAAATTCGAGCATCATTATTTAGATCTCGTAAACCATAATAGATACAAACAAACAAAAACTAAATCAGCAGTTCTTTTATTTGTTAAAATCATTCTTCGGAGGAGTTTCGAATGAACGTCTTCTCTACAGATCGGTTTCTGTTACTTAATTACGGGATTAGTAAGCTTTAAATTTTATGGCTATAGAAACTACAGAAACAGTAGAACTAAGGATGAGCATCCTGATTTTAATTTTTTATATGTTCGTGAATTATCATTGTTAGATACACACATTTCATAAAAAAATCAAGTTACAGTCTTCATTTCGTATTAGCAATTTAGCTACTGGGCAAGTTAGTAATTTAGGCAAAAGGTCGTAAACTTATTCTTATTCAATTACACACACATTTTATTAAAAATAAATAAAACTCGTCTGTATTTTGAAAAATTTTATAGAAAATGGATTTTGAGACAGTGTCAGAAAATCAAAAAATTTACTATGTCATTGTGTTTTGGAGGTGGGAAGCTGTTAAATAAGAAAAATGAAAATCCAGGTCCGTATTTAAAAAAGTTAGGTTGGTGATGGTTTTGAAGCAACGAAACGTCGTACAGAAAATTAGTAATTCTACGGATAGAGGAGGAAAATGTGCTGTGGAAAACCAAATCAAAACTGTTAAAGCAACAATTTCCAAAATTCAAAACTTGCTCTATTAAAAAAGTATTTTTAAGTAACAAAAATCCATTCCGGAAATCTAACACAGTCGAAATCTCAAAAGAGGCTAATGCAACATAAATGTATTGTATGTAACTCTTATTCACCTATATTTAATTTAATAGGTACTAATTTTCAAGAGCTCTGTATTTATAGTGTGTTTATAATAATAATAATAATAATAATAACAGGTCTTTATTACGAAAGCATGTACAATACAATACATACATCGCATAAGGTGAAGTCTAGCGAAAGCTATTCCACTTAACCTTATATAAAAACACATTAAAGAATAATTATTAATCATAATGAATATGAACTGTTATAGAAAAAATATAAAAAATATATATACCTATATATATATATATATAAACATGTATATTAAGAAAGAAGTAGAGAAAAAAAGTAATATAAATACACATAAAAACATACGTAAATGAAATCTAAAGAAAAAAAATGTGTAATTACAATGATTATAAAAAATAAAATAAGATATCAAATAATGCAATAAAAATAGCAAATAGTAAATGTCATACTGCGAGGAACCCAGAGGTGAGAAAAAATTAAATAAAGATTACTGAAAAGAAAGAAAATATTTTTTTGTTTATCTTCGAAAATTGTCCACAGGAAGACATTTTAGAACATCATTTATGCTATTATAGATTACGGCAGAGTTATAAAAAAAATATTTACGAAACAAGGTTAGACGATAAGGCGGTAACGATAATTTATTTGTATGTCTCAAATCGATATCGTGAATATTATTCCTAAATATCAATTTGTCACGAAGGTATAATGGCGAGGAGGTACATAGAATACGGTGGGTGAATAACGACATATTATATTTATACACATTTTCAACTCGTAACCATCCAAGATCATTTATTTTTGAGGAGGTACGATGGTATTTTCGAATACGATAAACAAATCGGCAACAGCTGTTCTGTATTTTTTGTAAACGATTTTGTGTTATTTTATCCAAGCAGCTATAATATACGACATTACAGTAATGTAAAATAGGTAGTACGAGTAATTCACAGAGTTTTTTTCGTAATTTAAAGTTAATAATACTTATATTGTTATATAATAATTTTAGTGCTACATAAACTTTTTTTACTATTAAACCTGCGTGTTCTTTAAATCTTAATTTTTCGTCGTAAATTAGGCCTAAACTTTTTACTCTATTTACAACAGTAAGATTTTTTGTTAGATATTTTTAATTTTATGTTTTCTTTTACATAATTATAATTTTTTTTATTACAAGAACAAATTACTGCGCATTTGTCAGCATTTAGTTTTAAGTTGTGATCTTTTGAATACTGTTCAATAGAGGCCAGGTCACAATTTATGTTATCAGATGTAATTTTTATATTGTTTGGACCAAAAGTGCATGATAAATTGTGTGTCATCTGCGTAGCATTGAATTTTTGTATAATTTACACTAGTGAAGATATCGGCTGTATATATTAGAAATAGTATAGGTCCTAAAGCGGAACCCTGAAAAACTGAAGTAATTTCCGTGATATTTGAAAATTTATCATTCAATTTTACAGTCTGATACCTGTTACTTAGGAGCCGAAAAACTCATTTGACATTAAATCCGAAGTAGTTAAGTTTGGCACATAATAAAGAATGATCCAGAATGTCGAATGTTTAGAAAAGTCTAGAAGCATTAGCGACGATGCATAACCGTTATCTAATGATTTTATGATGTCATCAGTGATATTTGACAAAACACTTACCGTACTATGATCCTTTCGGAATCCAGACTGTAGATGAGAGATTATATTATTATCTATAACATATTTAGAAATTTCAGTTTGGATAAATTTTTCTAAAACCTTCGAAAGTGCAGTTATTATACAAATTGGCCTTAAATCTGAATAAGTATTTCTCTTATCATTAGTTGACTAGTCTAATAGAATTGTTCAAAATGGATAAGTCCATAGTTTTGAAATGGTTATATTTTTTGTTGCAATCTCTATAATGAGTTCAGTACTAGTTGATTGTTTGCCTGGGGATCCGTCGATAATTGTCTCTCGTTCACTTTATTGTCTGCTTTATCGCTCTATATCGTGTTCGTTTTTAATTACTTTTATATTCTGGAAACGTACCGTTTTATATTTTCAATCTAAGTGCGATAAATAGTACAATAGGACTTTTGCAATGACATTATATACTCACTAAAGAGTAGATCCATGTTTTAAAAGATATTGTCAGTTATACGTGTATAGTCAATCTTTTATATTTAACGATTTACTGTCAGTATTAGAACAAAAAAGTAGCTCTCCCTAAATAAAGCTCATGTTGTTCTCCGATGAATAAGAGCTCTATTTCAATTTGTATACGAGTTTATGTTAAATGTTTGTAATATCAGGAAGGTAAAAAGAATATTATTTATAGAGTGGAATGAAAAATAATATTAACTGAAAATTTTTTGCTAATTATTATTTACTAACTTTTACAAATCTTATCACAGATAAGTATAACATGTATCTTTTTAAACAATTATTTTCCCGGCTATTTGTCAATACGCTGAAACTTGGATTACAAAAAAGATAATATGCACATTATGTTCAGTACAACTGACTCAATAATGTTATTTTTTAATTTTAACTATTCTGTCTAGTAAAACCAAAAATAAATAAAACACAAGGTACTCACCAGTTGACACTCACTTTAAAAAACTTTAAAATATCTACAGACACGTGTTTCTGCTTGCATTGCGTCATCAGGGTAGCCAGCACATTTAAAGAATCCAAAGTAAGGAAACTTGTAAACCTTAATGTAATAAACATTAATGGCTTCAGAGAACAGAATAATTGAAATTATATAGTGGAAATACCCCTTAGGGTCGAATGAAATAATTTAAAAACAAATTAAGTTCCCCTTCTTGGTAAAAATTGAAATATAGAGTGGAATGAAAAATAATATTAACTGAAAATTTTTTTGCTAATTATTATTTACTAACTTTTACAAATCTTATCACAGATAAGTATAACATATATCTTTTTAAACAATTATTTTCCCAGCTATTTGCCAAAACGCTGAAACTTGGATTATCTTTTTTGTAATCCAAGTTTCAGCGTTTTGGCAAATAGTCGGGAAAATAATTGTTAAAAAGATATATGTTATACTTATTTGTGATAAGACTTGTAAAAGTTAGTAAATAATAATTAGCAAAAAATTTTCAGTTAATATTATTTTTCATTCCACTCTATATATTAACTTTTACCAAGAAGAGGAACTTAATTTGTTTTTAAATTATATTATTTATAGTATATCTTAAACGAAAATTTAAATAATGTATTTTTTTGTTGTTAACTTTAAACAGCACTAACAAAGTACTAATTTTTTTTTTTGAAAGAAGTCTACTATGCTACCTTTGTAAACATCGCAATGAACTGGGGTAATCATAAAGCACTAATTTAGTTTAAGTAGTGAGACTAAACCTGAATTTGTTGTAATTTAACATCCATTTTTTCATTTATAGAGCCATTCATCAATCATCTTAAGTTGTATAAAAGATACTGATTTAGATCGTGCTTTTTCATCTTTCAGAGATGTTTCTGCACATCAATCATAAAATACGTAAAAAAACATATATTTTAATTTCAATGTTGACAACATGTCTTTAACTGATATAGTTGTTTATCTTTCCTTCGTCCTGAGATGAAATAAAATTCAAAATATTATTAATATCTTATAAACCACACAACAATTTTTGTTTAGTTACGCCCTGAATTTAAATATCGAGAGGTTTATTGTGTGTGTACATGTATACAGTATGTCCTTAAAATATGGAATAAATTCATTATTTCTTAAACCAAAAAATATTTAGAAAAAATTCTTTCTCAGACACGTTGATTTTTAATTTCAATTGCGCACTTTATACTTAATTTTTTTTGGTTATTATGTCATAACCAAAAAAATAATCGCAATTGAAATTAAAACTCGATGTGTCCGAGGATTTTTTCTAAATATTTTTTGGTTTAAGAAATAATGAATTTATTCCATACTTTATAGACACACTATAGAATTATGTATGTATTACATTGTACAGGGTCATCACGCGAAAATGTCTTATTTTGAAATAACTCGGTTTCATTGTTATAAAACTCGAGTCAAAAGTTAGGTCGAGTAAAACTTAAAAAATCGACTCGATTTTTGACTCGAGTCGCTTTTTGACTCGAGTGGATTTTTGAATCGAGTCGATTTTTGAATCGAGTTGCTTTTTTGACTCGAGTCGTTTTTTGACTCGAGTCGCCTTTAGACTTGAGTCGCTTTTTGACTCGAGTCAAGTTTCTTGAATTTAATTGTTTATGGTTTTATTAATATTTTTAAATATTCTTTAGTGCCAGTGTGATTTGTTTATATAATATAAATATGAAAGATTATTTACATGAAGGCACTGAAGGCACTAATCTTGTAAAAGTAATAAAGATGAAAACATGTAACCATGAATGAAATCACTAATCAATTGCTATATCATCGGGTCATCGAGATCGGGAATTCCCCTCCAGGTTTGTTGTTTCATGTTTGTAGGTCAGATTGTATAATTATTAATTAAAAGGTTTGTTCGTAGAGCAGTTTCCAATCGTTTGAAACTACCATAAGCATGCGCACATTGTTGTAGAGATGCGCTTGTTCAATCAGAACGTTTATTATTGCAGAGCTCTCGTAATACTCGCATCTCTATAGTCAGAAAACTATCACAAATCGCCTCTACGTACAAACCTATAATTGTTACATACGACGTTATTACGACGTATTAAAAAATTAGAAATTAGAACTTAGAATTCTTTAAAATCAAGACTCACACGACTGCAGCAATCAAACTGGCACATTCATGTTCCTAAATATTTGTTTTTCGATTCAATTAGTTCGAAATAAATAAAAAACCGTAATCGGTGTGTATTAAATATTAATTATTGTATTTATTTAATATTTTGTGCTAAACAAGAGTTTAATTTGATGTTAATTTAATATAAAAAAAAATTATGTTGGTTTTCTTTAAATGTCATTTTTTATACAGTGTTAATTAAATATTTAATTTTGTATTTGAAATGTGTTGATTTGCCGGAAAAATAATATTTGGCCTGGCTCCATTTATTATTTTGTATTTCAATTATTATGATTTATGTTTATCCTTTCGATTTTTCAAAATTATGTTGGAATTAGATGGTAGTGTTTTAAATGCTGAAAGATTACCAAAAGAAAAAATCTAAATACACTTTAAAAACTTATCGTTTAGCAAACCACTGAATCATCTCCAACTACTTACTCTATAGTTCGCCTCGAGTTTGATTTCGACTCTGCCCTGACTCTAGACTCTAGTCAAACTCAACTCGATTTAAAACTTAAATCATATTAACTCACTGATTCGAGTAGCAATAACTTGACTCGAGTAACAACTTTACTCGAATTGCAACTCGACTCGATTTAAAACTTGAATCATAGTAACTCACTGATTCGAATATCAATAAATCGACTCGAGTTAAAACTTGATTCGAGTAGCAATAACCCGAGTCGAGTAACAACTTTACTCGAATTGCAATTCGACTCGAGTTAAAACTTGATTCGAGTAGCAATAACTCGACTCGAGTAACAACTTTACTCGAATTGAACAGCCATATGACTCGAGTCACTCGAATCGGATTTTGACTCGAGTCACTCGAGTATTTTCACACTCGAGTCCCATCACTACTTATTAGCGTGAACAGTCATCAAGCTAGCTGCATTTACGACTACGCGTATAATATGGATATGTATAAATAATAAAAAAAAATATAGAATATGTATTGGATACAATTAATGAGTAATGCCATATTACTGAGTATTATGAATGTCATTGGCCCTGGCTTTCACGTAGTGAGTTCCGTGGGGTTTAGTTATAATATAATCATCTCTTGATTGGCGAAATACAGGTCGAGTATCATGCATGGTATTTTGGTATTGGTGCAATATTATTTTTAAATAATATTTGTTATAATGTAGATTTATGATTTAATAGAAATATTTGAAAAATATAATTCCTATAAAGGTTTCGAGTAAAATTTAAAAAGACACTAAAGTACTAAAATTGTTTTAACATTTCAGTGTTACGAAATTTCCGGAAATATATCTCATTTATTAGTTATTCGGCCTTAATCAACCCTTATTAGATTGGTTTGGTCGCACCTTGTAAACATGTACCTATCTCTAATATTAATGACATTTTCGAGTGATTAATGAAACCCTAGTGTCGGTAATAGATTGAATTAATCATAAATTAATAGTACTAAACTAGCATCAAAGTAAACAAGATATTTCCTCCAATTTTAATTGGGTATCTTTGTCATGATATACAGGGTGGGATAATAATGCGTCCGACTTCGATATCTCGAGTTCTATGATATCTAGAAATTTGATTTAAAAACAAAAGTAAACTAGACAAAAAAGTCGATAACCGGAAAATGTTTTCGAATATACAGGGTGAGTCAAGACAATTCTACAGGGTCAAGTAAAATTTTTTTTAAATGAAATGCCATGTATATCACAACATTTTTTGACACCTATTTGTGGCCTCCTTGCACTCCTGTATTATTATTGACTTTCTCCCAACCACTTGTACGTAATGATTTTTTTGTTGAAATTATACCATTTACACGTGTATATTAAAAATATCACAACTATCGATTTCAAGAAAAAATATGTTAGTACCAGTTATGAGACATCTGTGTGATGACACTCCGCCATTTTCACTTCCTAAAAGTACAGGCGGCCAAAAACGATTTTTAAATTTACATCTGAATTTTTCTCAATTTTTTCAAATAGAACACCCTATATAGTTTTGGCACGATGTGATGTAGGATTGAAAAACGAACATTTTTTTGTACATACATTCCTATGGCTATTTGTGACCATTTTCAATTAATTTTTTCCCAAAATCGATAATTGTTTCTATAGTAACCGGACATACCGAACTCGAACGCACTTTTGCCCCACCCTGTATTAACATATTTACATATTAAAAAAATAAGCTCACTATTATATTCTCTTACTTAGAATCAACACTAAACATAATATAAAAATTGAGGTGTGGCCATCAGTCTTCTTTGCTCATTTCCAGCAGATCTTTGAATATATTTAAAATATTTTTATAATTTAGTACATTTAGGTAAAGAAATTAAAAAATAGTTACAAAATGTGTTGCAAATTTTTTACACTACTATTGTATATTTTTACTAAAATGCGTAATTTTCGAAATATTTGAAAAACCAACAAACGCTGATATACCTGGTGGGCAAAAAACCGTACTTTTTGTTTTTTTTTTGCCAAATTATTGTTTCTCAGCCGGTATAAACGAACTTGGTGCCTGATTAAACAGGCTACAAATACCAAATATCACGATGGTCAAAACATCAAAATTCAAGATGGCGGACACAAGTGAAATTAGCCCTTCCTTTGCGCTCGTTCTATTTAATTGAAAGTTGCCAAATGACAGCACTAATAACAGATTTTGTAAGAATAAACTTCCCTCTAGATTTTAAGACTGCGATGACTCATATAAGTTCATTGATTTTGGAGATATTGCGAATTCAAGAAAGACCTATTTTTAAAATCTGGAACAAAAAAAAAACAGACGTTGATATTTTGCATGCAAATTCTGTAACACTGACGGTAATTTTCCTCGAAACATCAAAACACTATATACTCCACTTGACGTGCCTTTCGCCAACTAAGTTGACATCATCTAGAGATGATTAAACCTAAACATATGACTAACAATCTACCCTGTTTATACTTACACTATTGTCACGGTTCGGTGTTAAATAGAAGAAATATAAATTTATTTAATTATGTATTACTATAAATAAAATTTTACATAAAATAAGATCATCAAATAAGTACGTATTAAGAACATAAATGTTCTCACAAATGTAGATCACATGCTATTATTTATTTTTGGGTCTTTTTAGAGGTGGGGATGCCTATTCAAGAGGTTTTGTGCTTTTTGTTGTCTTTTTTTGTTGTGTTTCTTTAGCTTGTTTGTTTTCTTTACCTTTTGCAAAAAGTTCTCGAGGACCATTCTTATTTATACCTGTTGTCTTACATTTGATTCATTTCATCTGTATTCTTCCCAGTAAACATATATACGTTTTTAAAACGTATACTCAACGTGTCATTGGTTGATAATTCGTGTTACATTAGAAAATCAACCGTTCATTTATTGTTGGAAAAATAACGTTAAAAATACGTGATTTTTTCACGAAAAATGTTGGCCGTGCTTTTGACAGTTTTGACAACATTAAACTAACGTTATTAAAGCGTTTATAAAACTATTTTCTTAAACGTTCATAAAACGTCCATATCACGGAATAGTCCATTGAGGTCGGACAGAAACTTTTACACTAGTAAATATATTTTAAAATATCTGACATATTCGTTTCACATATATTAATATCAAACGTTTATAATTTCGTTACATGTAACACCGTGACACTTTTTAGTTGTTTGTACGTAAAAAATAAGCGTTTTTCAAATGGTGTTTGGACATTATAAACGTCTTTCCCAATAAACACACATACGTTAGAAAGACGTTTATAATGCCAAAACGCCATTTGAAAAACGTTTCTTTTTTTACGTACAAACAACTTTAAAATATCGCGGTTTTACAAGTTTCAGATAACGAAATTATAAACGTTTGATCTTGGTATATGTGAAACAAATATGACAGAAATTTTAAAATGTATTACTAGTGTACGTAACTCCAAAACGTTTTAAAAACGTTTCTGTTCGACCACAATGGTCAGTGACATGGACATTCTATGAACATTTAAGAGAACAGTTTTATAAACGCTTTAAATAACGTTAAATTAATGTTGTTAAAACTGTAAAAAGGACAGTCAACAATTTTCGTGAAGAAATCACGTGTTTTTAACGTTACGATAGACCGTGACTTTTCCAACAAATGAACGGTTGATTTTCTAATGTTACATGAACTATTAACCAATGACATTGAGAATACGTTTTAAAATCATATGTTACTGGGTTCTAATGTATGTGTGTTTACTGCGTTATTTGATTTATTTTCATCCTTCTTTGAATATTTACTTTCAATTTAAAATAACGAGCGCACAAGAAGGTCTATTTTTGCATTTTAATATTTTGACCATCTTGATATTTTGTCTTTGTAGCCTATTTAATCAGCTAACTATTGATACAAAATTAAATTCGTTAATATCGGCTTACAAATAAAAGTTTGGCAAAGAAAAATAAAAAGTAAGGTTTTTTTCGGCCCACCCAGTATACCATTATCTCCGATTGGCTAATTTCAACCAAAATCAATTGAACCCTTTTTTTAATACCAGAAGTCTAAATATGAAATTTCAAATCGACGCGACCGCTTAAATAAATTGGGCATTATAGTATGGACGAGCAGGTAGACAAGTAGATAATAATAACATGATGAATTTTAATCATATCATATGATCTAGTGAACAAATAATTTGACGTTTTTCACAACTGTAAGTACTTAACATTCTCTTCTAATCAATTTTTTTGCTATATTTGGCAGTGTTGGTACGTAATGCCCAAAGGAACATTTGATAAAAAAAACTCAGAATGATAGGTGGCATTTCTTTCATTTCGTCAAACTGGGGTACCAAATTATCTGTAAGCAATCTTAAAAATTGGTTGTATCTAGTAATTTAATAATAACAAAGAAAATAATTTTAGAAATAATAGTAAGATGTTATAGATTATGAAATTTATTTTATTCCCTAAACTCTGAAATTGAGATAACTGTAGGAAACCTCCAAAGTAAGTATTATTTCTTCGATATAATAATTCTGAAATTCAAGCCTAGAAATGTTTCGTTGTAAGGCAGTTAGCTTAACGCAGAAATATGTTTTACACTCAAGGCACGGGCTTAGTTCTGAACAATTCCACATATACAATTCCACTTACGTAATTCTCATTTTTAACCTACGGGGAATGATGTAGGATCCAATTCCCTCGAAGACTTCTAGGTGTTAAGTTGGCGCGCAATTTAGTGTCATATCCGCACCGAACCCCATTATGAAATTTATAAATATTCAATTTGTGTAGTGATGGGGTAAAGCTCACTGATGTGATTTATCTGGGTAACGTAGGAGAACGAAATTCCATCCTAGCGGCTTTCCTGCTGCTAAGCATCCCTAACAGGGTTACCCCTGCAGCCTTATACCCTACAAAGAAAAGTCGGTTTTTACCACAAATATGATTGTGTGCTAATTAAGTAACTGAATTAATGTATGGTAGAAAAGCCACGTATTTGAAACCGAACTAAATATAGACTGTGCACTCTTAGCGCACACATTTTTATTTTGAACGAGAATTTGTTGCCTATTAATTAGACCAAAAATCTGTACCGAAAAAAATCGCAAACCCAGAAGTCAAGCAGTTTTGTCTGCTGTCAGTTTGTGTTACTGTAAACAAAAAATTGTCAAAATAATTCTTTATCCTCAACAAAATAAAAAACTGGTGCGTAATTGGATGAGATAATTTTATTTCAGAATAACTAAAAGTGGGAATAATTTAAGAGTACAGGGTGTTTCAAACTTGAGGCTTATTATGAGAAAATGTAAAATGAAAATTAAAATTTGAACTGTGGGTCTTAAATAAGAGGACTTAAAGTCCATTTTGCACCCAAAAATAATTATTTTTCAGAATTCTGAAAACGGAGGTGATAAAATCATCCACTATTGTTTTTCCATGAACATACCGATATTTATCCACTGTCAGAAAGCTCATATTTTTCTGAGTATTACTGTTGAAAAAATTCTCTCTATCTATTTTTGTTTAAGAGATACATGCCCAAACATTTAAAAAAAAAAACAAAGATGTCGTATTAGCCATGACTTAACGCCATGGTTGTCATTACAAGTGTCAAAACTTATTTAATTGAGTAATAATGTATAAATCAGAAACCATTTAATTGGGCCTTATTTCTACGAAGAGATACTCAGCAGTCGAAATTATTTGCATCTTCTCCAAGAATAACTTCCAGGGCTGCTTGCAAATTTGCCTCCACAACTGCGACGAAATATATGGTTTCAACACGATGGGCCACCTGCCCACAAGATACGTATTGTCTAACAATTTTTGAACAATACTTACTGGGAAAGGTGGATGGGAATAAATGGACCGACACAATGGCCACCAAAATCACTGGATCATACTCCCTTTGATTTTTTTCTATGGGGGGGACTCTTAAAAATAAAGTATATAAAACCCCATCAAGAAAAGTGGAACACTTGAAACAAAAAATACAAAGTGCATGCGAAAAACTGACTCGTGACATGCTAAGAAAAGCTCCGGAAAGAGAGGTTAGAAGAAGATTAGGTTTATGTTTGGCAGCAAGAGGGATTCATATACAGAATAGACTATAATATTTTTTTTTCAGTATTTGTTGTAAATTTTACCTTTCAGGGTTCAGGATTTTATTAAATATGTTATTAATATTTGGGCTGGTATCAAAAACAGATACAGAATTTTTTTTTAACAATAATTTTTAGAAAAATGTGAGATTTTTAACGGTGGAAAAATATAGGCATATTCGTGGCAAAACAATATTTGATGACGTCATCACCTCCGCTTATAGAATTCTGAAAAATAATATTTTTGGCGCAAAACAGACCTTAAGTCTTCTCATTCAAATTTTTATCTTCAGTTTCGTTTCCCCGTGATAACCGAGGCGCTAAGTTTGAAACAATAATTATTTAAATGAACAGTTATTGAATTCATAATTATTATAAACAACCTGATCCTGAAGTGTGTTGGAACTTTTGATATGAAAATAACACGCGGTTTTTCACAAGACACCATAACATCGTATACTGCAATTGGCGCGCATTTCGCAAACTAAGTTGGCATAATCTGGGGATGATAAAAACTAACCATATGCTAACAATGTATCATATTTGTGCCTAAACTAATGTTACGGTTCGGTGAACCGTGACTCACTAACTAATAGACCGGACTATATGAAATTAGCCCTCTGCCACTATTGATACTATTTTTATACTTTTTCAAGCTCTTAAATGCATCCAGTTGTCTAGTATTTGTTACATTCCTAATTAATCTTAAATTGCCACTATCTATTTTATAGTTGTTGTAAAACGCATGTTGGGCAACACTAGACTTATCTGTTCTACCATATTTGAGATGGGTCATATGCTCCTTGAATCTAGTTCGAATTGATCGTCTAGTCTGTCCAACATATTTTTGATTATAGTCCTTACAGCTAATTTCGTAAATCCCCGACTTTTCGTATGTTTCAATTTTGTCTTTTGGATTGCCTAATAGTTGTTGTAGTTTGTTTCCCTATGAACAGACCACTGTCATACCTACATCTTTAAAAAATCTTACCAATATCACGGGTGAATCGAGGATCGTCTGGAATCGATACAAATTTCGGATTTTCTCCTTCATTTTGAAAGGTCGAAAGAATTCTAAGTGTCCGTTTAAATTTACATATCCTAATAGGGAACTTGCCTATAATTTTAAAAAATAAAAATAATACTAAAAAAACATATCGTAACGTTGTAATAAAACGTGTACTTCACAAAAAAAATAAGATTTCTAATTCCACGCGATCAGTATGAAGGATCTAAACAGCGATAAAATTGAAGTGGCCCGAAACGAGCTACTATTGACTGTGACGTCACACCATACAATATTCGGTAGTCGTCGCGCCGGGAAGCAACACAATCAGATGTTTATCAATTCCAATTCCAATTTAAAATCTTTATTCACAATTAAGTAGATTATTTACTACTTGTATGGGGTACAGAGTAAGATTTATATTAATATATACATACATACAGAAAAAAGAAAAGTAAAAATCAATTCATTCATAAAATACTTAAAAATAATAATACAAACAAATTAACAAAGTATGATTCTATATAAACATATGTACAATATGGTGTTATTAGACTGTGGTTGATTTGTTAGTGACTGTTCTGATATAAATATTTAATTGTGTTTTATAGTACCGCTTATTGTAGTTGTAGAGATTTTTTATAAATGACTGATCAAGGTTTTTCAAAGGGCCAATCTGATAATTTGCCTAAAGTGGATATGTTTATGGTGGCATCTTTTATACAAAATGGTGAAAGTTTTTCCTTGGAGAGGTCCGCGGGGTCAAGGCAGAGAAGTATGTACTTTTTAGCCTTTAGTAATAATTTATAAACATAAAATAGTTATGACTTGATCACGGAATAAAAAGAAATAACTACAAAATGCTTAGTCGCAACTAAGCATTTTTAGCAGACTTAGTCTTATGTTTGAAAGAATTTAGGGTAATTCTTTACAACAGCCACTTCTATATTTTTCGTGTTTTTTTTTTGTACACACGCGTAAAGTGTCTCCATAGAAGACATTTGCTGCAAAGGAAATGTTGCGCAAATGTATAATTACCTATCGTAGGTATTTTCGTACTATGTTTTGGAGCAAGGGAAATAAGTGATTGTATCGTGTTATCATTCACATAATAGATAAATGTAAGATTTGAATAGAATAAATTAAAGGGCAAGGGAAAGGTATTTGCAATATACTATATATACTAGAGGTAAACATTTTACTCTTCGCAGACAGTAGTGTTATTGAACTTTTATATAATTGTTGCACATTCTGTAGGATACTCTTCGCAGTTTTTTGAAAAGAATCTTGTGTTTGTCTTATAAACTTTATTCTTACAATACCTAATGTATTGACTACATATTTAATTTTCTCTCCCGATGATGCCGACTGTATTGGCGAATCGCGTGGCAGTATATTTTATAGTATAAACTAAGATTCATTCTTACAATACCTAATATATTGATCACATATTTAATTTTCAAATTTTGTTCATCTCCCGATGATGCCGACTGCGTAGGCGAAATTTGTGGTAATATATTTTACAGCATTTTGGTGTCTATAGAAAATTACTTCAATTTTAGTAGCACATTGAAAATTGCAACCCTCTGTAGATTCATATTTTTAAATAAAATGTCCTATAACTTTTTTATTTACTATTTGATTTTTTCAAAAAATAATGGATTTCTTCCTCTAGCTAACACTAACTTATAGCCCAAATTTCAATTCGATCGGACTTTTCTTTCTTTAGTTATCGTGCTTACAAGAAACGTGACGGACGGACAGATAAACAGACGGACATTTTGAAAGTTGTTCAGAATTCGATGACGAACGAAATGATTTTTTCTCTGCGAGCGATATTAACGATTTTAGAAATGTCCCGATCAAATGCAATATACTCTTCGTAATCGTATTTGCGAAGAGTATAATAATAAAGAGCTGTTTACTTTCGCACCAGGAAATTACCTTTACTTAGTGTCACTAAATTACATTCTATCTACTAATCTTATTTTCTAACATTGTATACACATTCTTTCTTTAATCCTACCCTAATTAAAATTCAATAATTCGGAATTCGGAATATTTTATTGCTCGCCTGCGAAAAACTAGTATATAGTATTTAATAATGTACTTACATTAAAATGATCTTCACACATATATATGTAGAGACCTACTGCTCTGTGAAATGTCTTTTTCATTTCTTCTACACGCTTTTTGCCATTTTGATCTACGAGTCTTATCTTCTGGCAATATTATAAATATTTTATCTGGCACTTTTACTGTAGTATTCTTACAGAACGGTACAATGCAATATTTAAAATAAGGAGTTTTTGTTTCCATTTTAAGTATACACTTAAAATTTATCTGAAATCAAGCGGTCGAGTGCTGGGATCTCCGTCGTCGCTTGTAAATTGTATGGTGTGATGTCACGACTACTCCCGCGCTTTTGAACCTGTTTGAAATGGTTTGCTCGTGCGCGAAACTTTAATAATTTATAACAAATTTATTATTGGGAATTAAGGCGTCATATTTTGCATATCTTATTTTTTAGTATTGTAGAACATTTTTATGAAGTAAAAAAAAATGTGCAAGTTCCCTATTGTTTTATCAATCAAACTTACAGAATATCCATTACTCACAACTATATCCTTAATCAATACCTTTTCTTTTTTCAAACCACGATCAATTCAAACTAGATTCAAGGAGAATATGGCTCATCTCAAATGTAGTAGAAGAGATAAGTCTAGTGTTGCTCAACATGGATTTCAGAACAACCATAAAATAGATAGTAGTGATTTAGGATTAATTAGGACTATAACAAATACTAGACAGCTGGATGCATTTAAAGCTTGGAAATTAGAAAGTGTATGAATTGAATAATGGAGAGTCCGCTCTATTGTTTAGCGAGGCAGGGTTCACCGAATCGTAACAACAGTTTAGGTATAAATAGGATACATCGTTAGCACAAGGTTAGTTTTAGTCATTTACAGATGATGCCAACTTGGTTGGCGAAACGCGCGTCGAGTGCAGTATATGGCGTTTTGATGTTCGGTGGAAAACCACGTCAGTGTTAGCATAAGTTTAACTATAATCATCTCCAGATGATGCCAACTTGGTTAGCGATTTGGCATTTGTAGAAATTATCTCAATGCTTTTGTTGCCAAATCAATGGCTCCAATCCACTAATGACCTGGAAACTAGTTATAATCGGTTGTAGCAATAAAATAGCAATAAAATTGAAAAAAGATCTTGGATAATCTGATGTTTACTGATTAATCTGTATTTACAAACAAAAATAGGAGCAGAATTCAGTGAAGCGAATCTTGGGTTGTTCAGTCACTGTTTTTAAATATTACAAATATGAAATAAATACAGAAATAAATATTATTCTATTAAATAAAAAAGTCAATAGAATGAGAGAATAAAATGTTGTTTGGAATACAGAAAACATTCATTATGTTCTGTCGTTGTCTCTACAGATCCAACCCCATCGGCGATAACACCCCTATTTCGTCCAGACTCTTTGATATTTGATTACTATGTTCAACCATCATTATATAGTGAACATCTGATGCAGTACAATACCTGCCATACATTCATCCCTTTGTATTTTTATCATTTGTGCATTCAACCATTTCAAATCATGGTAGTAATTGTGTGCATGTATACGTGAAAAGTGTTTATTGTACGACATTTACATTTACAAAGGATACATTTCATCGTATGAAACTTTCAGTAGATAATTAATATCATTTGAAAGTATCGTTAATGCTATGTGACACCACGTTCCTAAAGTTTATGATAATTAGTGTTGATTTCTCTAATATGTCTGATAATGTTGGTGTAGTATAGTAATGGGCCTAAGGTCAGTAAAATTATTGGGATCACTTATTTTTGGAATGGATTGTATTAAGGACATTTTTCATTTACTAGGAAAATAACCTGTTTCTAAACAGCAGTTTATAATATGGGTGATATCTTTACATATACTACAGAACAAAACTGATCATTATCATACTAATTTCCTCATAACCATAGGCATTCGATTTTAATTTGTCAATAACAGATTGAACATCAGTAACTGAAGGTAGTTTAAAATGAAACATTAAATTTTCGTTAAATGTATGTGATAAATACCAGTTAGTAGAATCAGAACAATTATTTATAGGATTGAAAATAGAGGAAAAATAACTATTTACTTCATCTGGTTTACGTAAATCAGTATATTGTCGTTGCTTTAAATTTAAGTTTTTTATTGATCTTTAAAGATCTTTAGAACTAGAATTATTTTGCATATGTAACAAATAAGCGGCCTTCTCTCGTTACGTATTTGTCTATAGAAATGCCAGTCACTAGAGCTATTAAATTTTTCGTACTTACTAAGGACTTTTTTACGTAAATCATACCTATTTTGTCTGATGATTCTTGTTAATATATTATTTTTCACACAATTTCTACTCTACATATATTATGTTGAAGCTATTATGATTTTTCAATAAAACTTGTTTGCAATAACATTGGTGTTTTGTAATTCAACGAATAGGAACATACATATGTGTTATGCAAACGAAGAAGATAGAGAAGAAGAAAAAGTTTGGTTAAGTCATCCGTTATTTATTATTAAAATGGAATTTTGAATCAATTGTTTACCTGAACATGTTTTTCATTTATTTAAATGTTTTGAATCGACTGGAAAAATAAACACCTGCAATATGCCGCTATTTATTGAGTATTAAATATTTTAAAGCTGAAATTTAATACTTATTACATTCAAATTAAAATTGAACTATAATGAGATTCACTAGAGAAACGAAGATTTAAAAAACGAGATAATTTTTTGCTTTCAAGATCATAAACAACATGTATAAAGTACCGGAATTAAGGAAATATGTCCCTCTACGGATATCATCTTACATCACAAGAAATCAAGAGCTAATGTATATTGAACATCATAACAAATATATGGGCAACATTCAATGAAGCATCGTATACGCCAGAGTATAAATTATATATCTAATGACATTGAGATATTTAACATTACTTTTGAGCAATTGAAAAAATTTTATAAATACGATTTGCAGTTCTTGATTGGTATTTCCTTATTTATTTTTATACAAAAAATTCCTCCAATTAAAATACTGTAAAATTTTTATCATATTTAATTTTAATATAATTTTTAAGGTTTACATCAATTTTGTACTATTTGGGTTTATAACCTGTTATGTACTGAGTAAATAAATAAGTAAATAAATAAATACAAAACCAGCAACCGATAAAACACTGACCATACCTTCAAAATCAGACCTACCCAACACAAATGCAATACGGAAGAAGCAAATTAGTGAAAACTATGATATATCACAATCAGAAGACGCAAACTACCTGATATCAACAACTGCAAACAAAATAAAATTCGCACGAAGTCGTGGAAATAGGAAAATTATCTTGAAGTGAATTCATGTTCAAAAAAGAAGATATTTGCATCCAATGGTGACCAGAAAGCCGCTTTCTAATAAAAGTTGGAGAAGTTGATTCAAACGTTTAATGATTAGGAAATTTTGCCATACCTTCGTGACTATGAATACAGACCACAGAAGGAACCACAAAAACGAGATGGAGAAAGGGCATAATTAAACAAAAATTGGAAAGGAGTCGAAAGAGTACAAAACAGAAAGACAGTTTGAACTTTCAGAAATTAGAAACATATATGTTTACATCTATTAAATATTTATCACTCTGCACGACACTACGAAAACGTAAAAGAAACTACATTTAAAATTCATTTTTTATTTACTTCACTATCAGCTTCCAAAACCTGTTACCCGATTAACCTAGTTTTTCTATGCCCTTGGGTTCCCGAACACTCTCCTTTCTTCTTTGGCATAACTCACCAGATGTAGTTAAAAAAACAGCACTAGATATATTTGCGACTGTCCTAAAAAGCATTTACAAAATTCTGATTAGTTGTCTTAAAAATAAGGAATCCACAAGATAAACCATTTTACAGACAGGTTTTACTAATAAAAATGATTATGATGATTATCCAATTCCCTGCATTTAACATTATCCACTAAAATGCCACATAAATCTAAGCTTAGTTTCCACTTTAATTATGGTAAGAATCACCCTAGCAGTTGACACCGTATCTAGAAAGATAAAACTGTCAATTTAATTATTCGTATTCCAATATTGCCCTTCCCATCGCACTTCAAAGACCATTTGGATCATTTTCTGAAGTAAAATTTTAGTGAATGTTCCATTCCTTTGTAACATGATCAGCATAGTACGAGTATAATAAATTACAATAGATCAAATTCAATTTGGCAAATAAAACGGAAATAGGAAATGAATAAAACCTTAAGTTCCTAATTGCTATTTAGAGAGAACGAAGGTTGAAGTTAATTTTCATGAGATGCAATTCATTAGCAAGTTACATAGTATCGTTTTACATTAACTGTTTAGAGTTTACAGAATAGAATGTCAACGACACCCAGAACACCGCAGCCGTTGCCCAACTACAAGATGCAAATTACGATTATTTTTCTACAGTCATTACTCTCCTTTTATACTCTAGTTACCACAAGCGTTGTTAAAAATATATAGCGAGATAAATAATTTGATGAAATACACATAAATACATACAGGCTAGGTCAATGGGGTGAGGACGGTCAATATCCTCACCTTATTGATTCACGTATATGTATATACGTGAATCAAAAGTATTAATAGAGGTAAAAATAAATGGAAAATAATAAAAATTACTATTCCAATGTCCTTAAATCTCTATAAATAAAACTACAAACGCAGAGCATATTCAGTATATTTGCATTGTCAATGAAGCGCAACATTGTACAAAATAAATGCAGAAAGAGTGATTACACCAAACTACCGCTAAAAGATTGATACCAGTAATTATTAAAGAAATTACTTAAGCAGGACATATTTTCAGGTTGGTACTGTGTTGCCAACATCAGCATCTGAAGAATCCCTAAAAGAATCTGGAAAAATCCTTAGAATTCCTTAGATCCCAAAATCTTTTTCTTTTGTCAAAAATTAAACTAGGTAGATATAGTGAGTGATAAGTGTATCCCTCTGGTGGTCAATGCTACTACCAGTCAGACATCACTAATGTCTTAGTTACTGATAAAGACCTGCAAAGCAGGTACCGGGTGATCCAAATAAGCCTCCCACCCCTATTTTCTCGGTTATTTGGAAAGATACGAAAAAAAATGAAAAATGCTTTTTGTAGGGTTTTTAAAAGGGAATCCAGACACATTAACAAAAAAACAAATAAACATCAAATAAAAAAGATGGAGTATTAAGTTATATTTTTTTTAAATAAAAGTACCCAAATATTTTTCCATATTTGAATAGGGCGTCTTATTCTGATTTCAAATATATATACTTTTTATATAGTATCTTCAGTAAATATTCCGATAATCGATTATTTCCCAAAAGAAAATACGTTGCTTAACAGATATTAAGAAATATTTTCTAGGTGGCCGTGATAACAAAACAACAATTAATATTTTGACAGTTTTGCTCATTTAATAATTCAACAGTTTGCCAACAACTGTTACTTTTGAACGTTGCTTTGTTGGCCAAAAATAACCAATCATTATACTTTAGGAAAAAAAATACGATATGGTAAATTTATATTTTAAAAATAATAAAAACGCTTGTGCTGCCCAGCGACAAATATATCCGAATAGGAAATTGCCTGACAGGAAAACTATTAAGTTGGCAGATAATTTATTAAAACATACAGGAGCAATTCAAAATAAAAAGAAACAAGGAATAGTCAACGAAGATAGAGAATTCAGTATTTTACTCTATTTTCAAGAGAATCCAAGAAATTCAATAAGAGACGCAATAAGGTATTTGAATTTTTCTTATGGAACCATACAGAGAACTTTAAAAAAAACATAAACTTAAGAATTATAGTATATTGCCTGTTCAAAAATTATTCCCTCAGGATAATGAAAAGCGGCAACAATTTTGTAGAAATATGATCAACAGGTATGACATTGATAATAATATCTTTAATAAAATATGTTGGACCGATGAGGCATCATTCAACACATCTGGTATCTTCAACAGAAGAAATTCACATTTTTGGTCATCCGAAAATCCTCATATTTCTGAAGAGATTCAATTCAAAGGAAGGAAATCCATAAATGTTTGGTGTGGAATAATAAATAAAAAAATTATAGGGCCTATTTTTTCACGAAGGCTCCCTTAGAGGACCATTGTATTTAGATATGTTAAGAAATGATGTAAATAATTTATTTGAAGAAATGCAATTGCAATTCGATGTTATTTGGCAGCAGGACGGGGCACCCCCACATAATATTATTGATGTTACAAATTACTTAAACACAACATATCAAGAATGGCTAGGAAAACGAGGAACTATTGCTTGGCCACCTCGTAGTCCGGACCTAACTCCATTAGACACGTTTCTTTGGGGCCATTTAAAAAATATTGTTTATAAAGAAAGAAGCAACAACTTGGAAGAAATAAAGGAAAAAATTAGAACAGAAATACGAAATTTGAATAATAACAACGCTGTTATGGCAAATGTAATGGGAAACTTCAGAAAACGATACGTTCTGTGTATAGAACACAATGGAGGGCACATAGAGAATTTTTTGTGATATTTTATTATTAATTAACTAGCAATAAATTATTGTTAATTTACTACATTTCTGTAGCCGTTAAAGAATTTAAATATTTTCATTTACCACTCTTATTTTATTGGATAATATTATTTTTAATAAATTATTCTACCACTTCAATAGTGTTCTTTAGTTATTTTCTATATTTGTAGTTTTTTTTAGCTGGCTGGGCAGCATAAGCGTTTTTTATTTATTTATTTTTTTTCAATATAATAATTTAACTAATAATTGAGCATAGTTTCATGAGGATAATAAAAAAGAAATTAAATATTGGTAAATTAGGCAAATAGTTAATAGTTATAATAGTAAAACTGTCAAACTAACACTTTTGTTTTACTATCACAGCTACCTAGAGAGTATTTCTTGATATCTGTTAAGTAACGTATTTTATATTGAAGAAAATCTATTATCGGAATATTTACTGAAGATACTATATAAAAAGTATATATATTTGAAATCAGAATAAGACGTCCTATTCAAATATGGAAAAATATTTGGGTACTTCCATTTAAAAAAATATAACTTAGGCCTCCATCTTTTTTATTTGATGTTCAGTTGTTTTTCTGTGTCTAGATCCCTTTTTGAAAACCCTACAAAAAGCCCCTAGTGGGCTAACGAGAACATAACAAGTTCGAAACCGGTCTTTGCCTAGTGAGGAATTGACAAATAATTTTAACTACCAAGCAAGATTTGCAGGTTTAATCAATGCAGTTCGGGGCTTTTGTCCGCGGAGTAGTTGGTTCTTGTAAATCTTATTCTGAAACTAGGTACTGAAAAAAATAGATAAATATATTTTCATATAAAATATACAACAACAAAACAAAAACCATTCTAGGAATTACGTCCCATAGCTCTTTAATTATTTGTTATAAAAATTTAAATTTGCATTAATTCGTAATGTTTGATTTGACCATTATAATTAGCACGTTTTATTGCAACAACAAAATTTGATCAGACCTACACCTTGGGAAGTTAATTGTTAATTTGTTATTGTTTAAGGGATGTTACTATATTAGGTTTGTTCCAGCAGCAGTCAGAAACAGTTTCAAACTGTCTTCGACACGAGCAAAATGAAGCTGGCATTACAGCAGACAATAATCGGGGATTCTGACTAAGGCTGGGAATTTTCCAGATTTTAGTATTCAAATATTCGTTCGAAAAAAATATTCGATTATTCGAACTATTCGGATAATCGAATATTTGGATTATTCAAATTATTCGAATAGGTATTCGAAATAATCGGATATTCGAATACTCGGATATTCGAATTGTTCGAGTATTCGGATATTCGAATATTCGAATTATTCGAATACCTATTCGAATAATTCGAATATTCAAACACTCGAATAATCCGAATTATTCGAATAGGTATCCGAATAATCCGGATCCGCGAATATTCATTATTAGTAGGTATAGCACTGAATACTAGTGAATAGTGCATACTCTATTTGAGTATTTGGTTGGATAAACCACAATAATAGTCGTGACGTAATCCACTAAGCAGGCAATTTGATTTGCTTTCCATACCCACAATAGGGTATGTCTCCTGTACATGTGCTTTAAGGGTCAGAATTATTTAGTTAGTATTTTATTTTAGGATTGAGGCGCTATTGTTCACATTTAACTATTGAAGCTTAAATGAAACGAAAACGGAGCTAGTTTAATATACTTCTGTGTCATAACTATTTTTCCTTTTCGAAAAAACTAAAAGTGCTCTAAAATTAAAATGTTTTTAAAAAAGACGCAGATTGTGAAGGTAAAACAAATACATCTACAAGTCAATAGTTAAATATTTACAGGTTTTCTAAAATTTAAAATTTAATTTTAACCCCTGCCTTAGTACAGTAAGAATAAGGTCGAGGCGAGAAAGAGATGGAATAGTTTGACTGGGAGTAAAACGTGCCACTAATGTGGTCTATTTATATATTTGGATTTTAGAATAGGTATCTATCTATACCTACTATCTACCTACTTTGGTTGGATTCATACTGCATACCTATTCGTATTTAATAATATATTTTAATATTCAAATTTACTCAAATATAATCGAATATTCGAATACTCGAATATATTCGAGTTTTCGAATATTCGAGTATTCGAATATATTCCAGTATTCGAATATATTCGAGTATTCGAATATTTCGAATATTCGAATATTCCAATAATTTACCTTAGAATAATTCGTATTCGAATACTCGAATATTCGAATACTCGAATTATTCGTATTCGATTCCCAGCCTTAATTCTGACTACTAGTTCAGTGTTCCGGCAATTCAACTAATTAGTTTCAAACCGACTTTAAACGGATTGAGGAATTCGCGGATTTTTCCCGGTCACGAGCTATTCAAATATAAAATGTTTAAAACTATTTGAATTATAAACATATTTGTGAATAACCTAACATTCTATGGCAACATTTTCTAGTTTGCATAAAGATAAAAATAATTCGCTCCATCTTATAAAACTATTGTTTTGGGATATTTAAACACAAATGATTCAAAATTATTGCAAAAACAGAGCTATAGGTTATATTATTTACAAGCTTCAATCACGTGTCATGCGGAGAACTGAAAAAAGTGCGAAAAAAGCAAATAGTTTATGTTTAGACATGCGCATTCAAAAAATTCATCAAACCGTTTGTGACTTTCTGCTAGAACAAACCTATTATTAATTTGTTAAACTTAACTGTCAAACAGGAGATTAAGGAGTACCAGCTTAACCGCTAGGATAGGGCACAATTTTTATTTCATTATACAGAGTGGGGTAATAGTGTGTCGGACTTCGATATCTCGAATTCTACGATAGTTAGAAATTAAAAAGAAAATACTAATAAACTAGATAAAAAAAGTCTATAACCAGAAATTATTTTCGAATCATTTTTACTTCTTAAAACGTACAGGGTGGCCAAAAATTATTTTTCAATTAAGAACTTTTTTAATTGAATTTTCTCAATTTTTTCAAATGGAATACGTTGTATATTTTTCAACGATGTGATGTAGAAATGAAAAACAAACAGTTTTTGTAAATACTAAATTTTCGTTTCATTGAGCAATTACTACAAAATTCAAGAATAAACTTAAAAAAATAGAGGTTTCTTCAAATAATTCATTAAAAAAAAGTTATAATAAGTGCTCCACATGTTGCCTATTTTGACTGATACACGACTCTATGCGCTTTTGAAATGAGGCCATTTGGTGGGTCCATTTCTTCCAATCCATTGAAGTGGGTAAATAGAATTTAACTGGTCCTTTACTGTAATAGTTTTTTTGTAATTTTGTTTGCTATTTTCGTTATTCGACAAGCAAGAAAACCTCAGTTTAGTATAAATTCTGTTGTACAAACGAACATTTATCGCACTTATCGGTCGTCAGTTATCATTTGTATTTAAAATATTTCGAGTTTTACAAAATGAATTTTAATAAAGCGGAACTTGTAGACATGACTTTTGTTTTGGCGAGTCAGACAGAAATTGTTTGCTTACCAATAGAATTTATAAATAAAGGTATCCTGAAAGAAGGATTCCTGATGTTAGCAGCCTCCAAAACCTTCTCGATAGATTTGTGGAAACTGGAAATGTCGAATATGAAAAAAAATGAAAGAATAAACCGTGTTATGAGTGAAGAAAATGAGTTTTCTGTGGTACTGGCAACGGTTGAGAATCCTCATATTAGTCAGAGAGAAGTGAGCTCATTAGTAGGAATAAGTAGATGGCCTGTTCCTCGAATCTTAAAAAAAAATATGTTTCATGCATATCATATTCAAATGCACTATCTGATGACGATTTTCAAAGGCGTATACAGTTTTGTAATTGGGCCAGAGATAAAACGCAAGATGTCACCTTCTTCAGTAATGTTTTATTCACTGATGAGGCCACTTTTCATATAAATGGATTTGTTAATAGACACAATTTCCATCATGATGCTTCGAAAAATCTTCACTTCTTAGGCAAGTTGATAACCCGCACAGATGGTCTATAAACGTTTGGGAAGGAATTATTGGAGAACATGTAATAGGGCACCATTTCTTTGATGGTACATTGACTGGAGCTATTTATTTTCATTTTGTGGAAAACCATCTGCCACAATTATTGGCGAATGTTCCTGAAAGGATTCGAAATAGGATTTCGTTTCAGCAAGATGGTGCTCTACCACATTATTTAAATGCAGTTAGAGACTACTTAAATAATACCTACCCACTTCACTGGATTGGAAGAAATGGACCCACTAAATGGCCTGCAAGATCCCCAGATCTCACAAAAATTGATTTTTTTTATGGGGATACGTGAAGGAAATTGTTTATAAAGACACACCAACAATAGTACAAAATATGAAGGAAAGAATAATAACTGCTTTTAGATCAATCACACCGGCAATTTTAGCAACAGTAGAAATCTCATTTCAAAAGTGCATAGAAACGTATGTCAATCAAAATGGGCAACATGTGGAGCACTTATTATAATTTTTTCTAAAGAATTATTTGAAGAAACCTCTATATTTTAAGTTTATTCTTGAATTTTGTACTTATTGCTCAATAAAACGAACATGGTTGCAATTAGTCATAGAGAAGTACTTACAAAAAATGTTCGTTTTTCATTTCTATATCACATCGTCGCAAAACATACAGTGTTCCATTTGAAAAAATTTAGAAAATTGATTTAAAAAGTTCTTAAATGAAAAATAAGATTTGTAGCCACCCTGTACATTATTAGGAAGTAAAAATGATTCAAAAACATTAATTAGATGTCTCGTAACTAGTATTCACATAAGTTTTTCTTAAAACCCATAATTGTGATTTTTTCAAAATGCATCTGCAGATGGCATTATTTCAACAAAAAAATTCATTACATCTAAATGGTTGGGAGATAATCAATAATAATATAGGAATGAATAGAGTCTAGAAAGAGGCTTCAAAGAATGTACTGATATACATAGCATTCCATTTAAAAAAGGCACTTGATCCTGTAATTTCGTCTTGGCTCGCCCTGTATATTCGAAAATAATTTTTGGTTATAGACTTTTTATCTAGTTTACTTATATATTTTTTTAATTTATAGCTATCGTAGAACTCGAGATATCGAAGTCCGATGTACTATTGCCCCACTCTGTATAACGGAACATAGTTAACGATTTATGCTGAGTTAGAGAGTTATGACAAAATAACGTATACCTAAAATGAACTTAAATTTTGTAACTTAAAATACAATTTATATCGCCATGTTCTAAATACAGCTGAAAATCCCTAGATTTCAGATATTTTACAAAATCTTCCTAAATTCCTATTTGCGTATAGACATCCTTAAGATCTAAAGAATAAATCCTTGACTTGGAAGACACTGGGTTTGTGCACAGTTGCTAGTCATAGACCGGTTTCGAAGTTATTATCTCTCGTCAGTATGACAAGACAATGCACCTATGAACAAAGCGAGTCGAACTCTAGATAATCAGATCCATATACCACAGGAACATGACACTTCATGGCGTGTCTCCCTCTAGTGGCAGCTTATTGTAATCACTTTGTGTAGCCCCGATTTGGCAATAATATAAATCGAAATTATTTATAAAAGTTACAAATGAAATAAATGGAAAATAGTAAACATTGGAATAGTAATATGCCTTCAGCTTTATCGTTTTCCGAAATGGCCGCACTCTTCACTACCGAATCCAAGTTAGAAGTCGTAATAGATACGTATCGTGTCTAGTGCGAATCTTCTATTATTATTTCTGTACTTTTAAATTTATGACCTGGAAGTTAATTATCCTTTTTCTATAGAAAGGCCATCGTCTTCGATTATTTGCTTCTTTCCTAAAATATTTTCTGATTTTGTAAAATTTCACATCATTTAACATTTCAATAGTTTTGCACTTTATTTGACAATAAATTAGTAAAATGTAATTAAATCTGTTTAAAATAGTGCTGTTATATAAAAGATGTATAAAAGCTACTAATTTAATGTTTCGTTTGGTTTTATAAACTGTGAACAGCAATCAACCTAGGGAGCATTTCTATTGTAATGTAACATATTAAGCTTTATATCACTGCCTCATTGCTAATTCACTTTTTTATTTTTATTTACTGAGCACGGTTTATTTAAATATTTTGATTTCCGAAATCATGGTATTGCCGGTATTTCATTGGTGTACACATAGTTGATTTATTTGTTGTAAGTTCACACAGATTCCATAAAACAAAGCTTTCAACATGAACCTAATTATTACGTTATAGAGTTTTTATGGTTATGCTTTGTTTAACCGTGCAGTGAGGTCGCAAAACCTTTCCTACCCTGCTTTTAATTAGAAAACGATAAACTGAAAAGCCATGAAAATTATGAAAGCGAAACTTCATTAATTCGTTCCTAGTATTGCAAAAGGAAATTTTAATAGAAATACTTTCTTCCGGTAGTTAACAATTATTTTGTGCAGATTTAGTCAAATAAACGTAACAGCACCAAAATAAAAAAACATTTATCGATTCCTGTCCTGAATACAGATAACAAAAATTTAATTCAAATCCTGAAATACTCCTTTTACAAAATAATATAATAGATTTTATGAACGTTTACATAAATAAGTTAATCTAATACTCTAATGAATTTAATATTTGCAAGAGCTTATCTGCGACGGAGCGGATCATTGGATTGAAGCTATCAAAAGCCAAACATAGGAACTTGACAGCTTTGATCCGGTAATGCTCTTCCCTTTACGTTAATTTAATAATAAAATCAGAATGTTCGGAACTCAATCAGTTATCAAATTAACACATATTAACAGGGACCGACATGAGATGAAATCATTCACTTAAAAAGGCTTTTCATCGTTAGCCTTTTCCACTTAAGTTAAATTTACAGCATGCATGTACTTTCCCTTACACTATAAAAAAATGAATAAATTAAAATGAGTATTTGTTTTATGACAAAAAATTTGGTAAAAATTCCACAGTTCTGCAGTTCTTACAGTTTTTTTTTTTTTTGGACACTGAATCCGAATCCGGGCTTTAAAAAGATTTTAAAAAAAAGTGTTGTTTAGACGGTTAATGGTGAGAATGATAGCGATTTTTGCAATATTCACCAGGATGTACCTCCTAAATACGACGTTGTATACTTAATTTGTTACAATAGCTGAACATGTAGCTTAAGGTGTCTATTTTTAAAATCTGATGCACTGGATATATAATATCAGTTCTTGACTTTTTCCAAATTATGTTTCAGATTAAGAAAAAATGCAATGTTTACAGGTATGTATGTGTAAATAGTAATTATAAAGTCAAAAACTTGATTGAAGATGAAATTACTTTGTGAAAATCCATTTTGATTTAAAAAATTATAATCACTTTTTATTACTTGTCTAATTTTCACTTTATTTGTTATTTTACAACTAGTTTCATCCTATTCGGACATTTTCAAAAAAGGATGAATCCGCCGACACGTGTTTCTGAGTTACTACTCATTATCAAGACGGCTATAAGTTGTAAGGATAGGCACAACTCAGGTTCAACAACACAAAGGAAACCACTAACAGGATGCTAGTCGCCCATTTGTAGCTGTAATTGAGAGACCCCGTGTTTATAGGGCAACAGACAATATTGCCACGGAGGCAACTATAGCTACCTGCGTGATATTCCCTACTCAAGGTTTAAAGTAACAAAGTATAGAAGGTTACTGCGGGATGAGATATAATGAGAAGAAAAAGATCATGGGTAATGCCCGTAAAAAAGATGAATCCACCGACACGTGTTTCTGAGTCACTATTCGTAATTATGACTGCTATATGTATATACAGAAACACACTATTTTTTGTAAAAATGATAAAATATAAATATAATAAAAACTGCAAGTATGTTCATATGATTTAAAAACCAATTTTAACAAATTTGACAACGATGAAATATATATATATATATATATATATATATATATATATATATATATATATATATATATATATATATATATATATATATATATATATATATATATATATATATATATATATATATATATATATATATATATATATATATATATATATATATATATATATATATATATATATATATATATATATATATATATATATATATATATATATATATATATATATATATATATATATATATATATATATATATATATATATATATATATATATATATATATATATATATATATATATATATATATATATATATATATATATATATATATATATATATATATATATATATATATATATATATATATATATATATATATATATATATATATATATATATATATATATATATATATATATATATATATATATATATATATATATATATATATATATATATATATATATATATATATATATATATATATATATATATATATATATATATATATATATATATATATATATATATATATATATATATATATATATATATATATATATATATATATATATATATATATATATATATATATATATATATGTTATTTTTCAGGTTTTCGCGGGTGGTGAATGTTAAATTCGTTTTCCGGGTATACTCCCGCGTAGGTGATAGGCCCCGAGAGGGACCGTGGTTGTCTGAACGACGTTTCGGCAGAATCTCATCTGCCATCTTCAGGTTCTAACAGATAACTGCTTACTGCGGCTTCTGGTAACTCGAACTGAAATGACGTTTTCTGATCTGGCAGTTCTTTATATACTCTCCCTATGTTACGCTCTGTTGCTCGCCACACTCCGGGCGTCATGGTCTGCTGCACACATCTCCTGGGATTTCGAGCGCGGCTTTGTGTAATCGGTCCTGTTCGGGCGCGCATGCGTGTGTCTGTGCTTATGTCACGGTCTGTTGCACCCATCTCCTGATTTCGAGCGCGACTCCGTGTACTTGGTCCTTTTAGATTAGCTCTGGTTGGTTCCTCTTCGTGTGTTCGTTGCGTTATGTTTCTTGCTTCCTCATGGACAGCAGCATGCAATACCAGAGCAGGCTTCCATGTGGTAGGTAGTCTTTGGGTGTCATCTCGTGTATTTAGATTGTGTGGTCTTTTCTCTATTTCTATGGCCTCTCTGATGATTCTTGACTTGTAATGCTCGATATTGGCTAGTGTTTTTGTTTTGTCGAAATCAATCCTATGTCCTGTAGTTTTGACATGTCAAAAGCCGCGCTCGAAATCAGGAGATGGGTGCAGCAGACCATGACGCCCGGAGTGTGTCGAGAGCAACAGAGCGTAACATAGGTAGAGTATATAAAGAACTGCCAGATCCAGAAAACGTCATTTCAGTTCGAGTTACCAGAAGCCGCAGTAAGCAGTTATCTGTTAGAACCTGAAGATGGCAGATGAGATTCTGCCGAAACGTCGTTCAGACAACCACGGTCCCTCTCGGGGCCTATCACCTACGCGGGAGTATACCCGGAAAACGAATTTAACATATATATATATATATATATATATATATATATATATATATATATATATATATATATATATATATATATATATATATATATATATATATATATATATATATATATATATATATATATATATATATATATATATATATATATATATATATATATATATATATATATATATATATATATATAAATATAATTACATTATACAGGATCATTCATATATTCATTTATTGAGTAAATGCAATGTTTTACTATATGATTTTTCACCTTATTTTTAAATTTGTTAGGAGCAAGTATCAGATAACTATATAGCTTTAAGTCTAGCGAAATTCTTGCCAATTTCGTTAGACGAAAAGTAGTTGTTTTTAATTGGTTTGCCGATCTAGTATTGTAATCGCGATAATCTGCGTGTGTAGAAAAAGAATTTTTAAGCTATCACATATAAACTAGATAACCCACAAAAAACAAACTTTGCACGTGGGCTAAGAAAATAATAATAATAAACATACAAATAACATTTGATATTGGTCGCGAATGGTCGACTTAGACAGTGCTCTGTATTAAATCCGTAAATCGTTGTTTCAAATTAAAGTTAGTTGAATTTTTATTATACTGTGTTGAACTGTGTTGTAATCGACAATCTTTTAGAGGTAAAATCTTACATTATATGGTGATTATTAACTGTTATGAAGAATCTTAAAGTATTTCCAACATGACTATAATTTGCGGTATATGTACAAATACGATAAGCAGGAGAGATTCCTGTGTTTTTTGCAGTAAGTGCAAAAAACAATTTCATTCAGTGTGTATTAGTAAATCGCTGGAATTCTCAGATTTGCTTAATAAAATCAAAGGGCTCTCATGGAATTGTGAGGAGTGCATTAACTGCTGTGTCCTGGTACCTGAGGCTGAAATAAATAAATTGATAGAAGAAAAGTTCTGAATGCTATTTCTACTCTAAATACCACAGTTGAATGTTTGAAATCAGATATTTTAAAACTCACTGAAAATAAATTTTGTAAGTGTGATGAACCTAAAAGTCCTGAAGTCAAACCTAAATACTCTGAGATTCTGAAAAATAAAACTAATCCTGCAGTCATTATTCAACCTAAAAAATCAAGGTCAAGAGTATTCTCAAACTAGGTGCGATTTGCGTCAGAAAATTAATCCTGTTGACTCTAATATCCAGCTGTCTAAAGTAGTAAATGTTAAAAACGGTGGCATATTAGTTGGCTGTGTTAATAAGGACGAGAATGAGAAATTCAAAAAGATGGTCGAGGAAAATCTCTCTGATTCTTATGTAATCAAAGAAATTCATGGCGTATATCCTAGAGTTCGAATTGTAGGAATTACTGAAAAGTATCAAGATGATGAATTGCTTAAATGTATTGTTAAATGTAATAGTGGCCTTATTTCAACAGATTCTGTGTGTAAACTAAAAGACATATTTCAGGCAGTTCTCCAACTTGATAAAAACACTTATGAAAGAGTTTCTAGAGTGGGTAATTTATTTGTAAACTATGACAGTTGTGCTGTATTTGATGCATTTGAGGTATATCGGTGTTATAACTGTAGCGAATTTCATCATTCTTCTAAAACATGTAATAATCCTATTTCGTGTCCGAGGTGCGGACAAAGTCATGATGTTAAAAACTGTAAGTCAATGTCTTTAACTTGTTCTAACTGCGTTAAACTCAATGAAAAGCAAAGTATCAAAGTTAGAGTAGATCACGCGGCTTGGGATACTAAATTATGCACAGTATACAGACGTGCTTGTGAGAGAATTAGAAATGATATCTTATCATCTAGTCACGGTCAATAGCAATTATCCGATATTTCTTCTCCCACTACCTCTGCGCCAGTTAACCACTCCGCAGCATCAAGTATCTCAGACTCGGATAGTAATCGAAGTGCAAAGCAATTGTCTATTTATTATCAGAACACTCGCAGTATTAAAAATGTATTATCTGATATCTATAACTCCTTTGCTTCTTCGCATTTTGATATTGTGGCTCTTACGGAAACTTGGCTTGACTCTTCTGTACTTGATAATGAAATATCTAACAATAAATTTCGTATTATGCGTGCTGATCGAAATTTTACGGCTACAGGTTTTGCAAGAGGTGGTGGGGTACTGCTAGCGGTTGATGGCAGTTTCAACTCCTCTGTCTTAACTTTAAATTTAGTTGAGGCACAAATATCTCCCCCTTATTAATATATTAGGTGTGAAGATTAATTTTCATTACTGCGCACTTTACATATTTGTTATTTATATTCCTCCAGGTATAAATGCAGACGAGTATGAAAAATTATTCGACTTTATTTCATTTCTTCCATATGTTCAAAATAATAATGTGTTACTTTTAGGGGATTTTAATATTCCGAAATATGCATCTTATTTAGTAGATTCTCAGATTGACGGTAAGATATTAGCTCTAAATAATTTTTTGAACGTATTAAATCTGCAGCAACAGAACTTTGTGTATAACTTAAATGATAAACTTCTTGATTTAATTATATGTAATAGCAAATGTATTGTCGAAAAATCTGATGATATTTTAACGCGTGAGGACAATTACCACCCTGCTCTAAGCATTTTACTGGATTCTAACTATTACTCTAACATTAAAACCAACTTTCCGACTAACGCAAACAATAGCTATAACTTTCGGAAAGCAAATTTTCAGGTGCTGTATGATTTATTGTTGAATGAAGACTGGTCTTTCGTTGAATCTTATGATGATATCTTGCCTGCTTGCAAGGCGTTTTATGATTGACTGTATAATATCTTTGATATGTGTGTCCCTAAATTTAATGCACCGCAAAAGAGACTGTATCCGCCTTGGTTTAATGACAATATAATAAAAAAATATTAAGCTTAAAGCAAGATATTGGCGTAAGTTTAAGCGAACAGATGACTGTGTTGCGCAGAATAATTTCAAACAACTTAGACATACAATAAAAACTGATATTGAAGTTGCTTACGCTAACTATGTCAAGGAAGCCGAAAAAAAATATTGCAAGGGAGCCTTGTAAATTTTGGTCATTCGTTAAAAACAAAAATAAATGTACCAACATCTCTACTCAGATGTCTTATAATGATAAACATCTCGACAATCCTAAAGAGATACTTAATGCTTTTGCAGATTTTTTCAGTAACTCATTTTTACCACCTTCTACCAACTTAGATTTTACGCACAATCAGGCAACCAAAAGTTCCACAATTAATATCAGGTGCTTTGATGAAAATGAGGTACTTAACGCTCTGAAAAAACTAAAACCTAAGTTAACGACCGGGCCTGATGGTGTTCCTGCATTTTTAGTAAAAGACTGTGCTAGTATTTTTGCACGCCCGCTTACGTTTTTATTTAATCTATGTGTCACAAACTGTTGCCTCCCTGAAATCTGGAAATGTTCAAAAGTGTGTCCGGTTTTTAAGAAGGGTGATAAACATGATATTAGCAACTTTAGACCAATATCTATCATATGTAATTTTTCAAAGGCCCTTGAAATTTTACTCCACGATAACATTTACTATAGCGTTAGCAACCAAATATCGGTGTACCAACATGGTTTTATGAAAGGACGTTCTACCACCTCTAATCTGTTATGCATAACCCAGTCTATTTCTGAAGCTATTGATCAACGCAGGCAACTTGACGTAATATATACAGATCTCTCGAAAGCATTCGACCGACTGGATCACTCCATACTGCTAAACAAAATGTCTGTTTTTGGTTTTTCGCTATCTCTGTTATTATTTTGTCATGCTTATCTTTCGGATCGAAGGCAATACGTTGCGTATAATGGTTTCCAGTCTGTCGAATATATTGCTACATCCGGAGTCCCACAGGGGTCAATTCTCGGTCCCCTGTTGTTCAACATATTTATTAACGATATTGTGAATGTTATTGATGTGTCCTGTCTACTTTACGCTGATGATGTCAAAATTTTTAAAGTAATTTCTTGTTTGGAGGACTGCGTTTTACTGCAAAACAGCCTTTCAAACTTATTTAATTGGTGCGTTGAAAACAACTTAAATCTGAATGTGTCTAAGTGTAATGTTATGACCTACACAACTAAATCCGAGGCTGTTATATTTAATTACAGTATTGATAACGCAGTCCTTCAACGACCTTCTACTCTTGCTGACCTTGGCGTAATATTCGATGGTGAACTTTCGTTTATACCTCACATAAATAATTTAGTGACTCAATCTCTTAAGACTCTTGGGTTCCTTATTAAAACTAGCAGAGACTTCTCGAATATCAGTACACTTAAAACTTTATACTTTGCTTTTGTTAGGTCTAAACTTGAATATGCGTCTCTTGTTTGGAACCCTCACTACAGAAATCACGTAGACTCTTTGGAGAAAGTGCAAAGACGATTCTTAAAACTATTATGGCTTAAGTCTGAGGGAGCATACCCGTCTATCGGTGTTCCCCAACAAGAGTTGTTGACTAAGTTTTCCATGACATCTCTTGAAAATAGACGCGAATATTTTTCTCAAGTATATCTATATAAAATCTTACACAATCAAATTGACTGCCAAGAATTATTAGGGAAATTAAATTTTCATGTGCCTAGTGTGAATTTTCGGAGAACACAAACTTTTTTACGTCTCATTTTCGCACTCGAATATTCTTAGATTCTCTCCTCTATTTACTATGTGCAACAATTACAATAACAACTGTGGGCAGTTTGATATTTTTCATTGCACCCTTAATTTTATTAAAAAATGCTATAATAACTAAGTCTTTGTTTCTCTTTTTTTCTTTTTCCATCTTAAACTGTCTGAAATTATTTTATTGTTATTTTTATACAATGTTTTATTGTTATTCTTATACAATGTTCTTTTTCTTTTTAAATATCTTTTCTATATACTTATATTGTATTGTATTTTTTGTTTTGTGTATTTTCCTGCTCTAGAAATGGGTTTACCTGTTGAGCAGTGTATGCAAATAAATAAATAAATAAATAAATAAATAAACCGGTAAATGTGTATATGTGCGTATTTAGACATATACATTTGTATATGCACACCCATATATAAACATGTATCCACATAAACTAATAAACATGAATGTGCGGCAATTTTAGATGTAAATTAGGATAGAGACTTCCATACACCTCAAACAAAAAAAATACTATGCCTTGAGTTTTAAGGTATAGATTTGGTCACCTCTGTATCTTTAGACAATTATATAAAATATACAAATATATAAATATACATTACATAATTACATACATGCATAAACTCACATGCACATACACATGTACACGCACATGTGCATACATACATACATACATCTACATTTTTATCTATTTAATCATTTCATAGTATTTAGTTCTTATGTCAATATTATTTATTTTAGTTTTTTTTTAATTAAATGGTGAAAACCCCTCATATCTGTTATGTCATGTATAGCCAGCCTACTTTTACTGTTTTATCCATTTTTACTTTCTTATACCTAATATAAGGAAGTATAGTAATCGTGATTTTGTCTGTCGGTGCGTGTCTATGTGTGTATCCGCGATAACTCAAAAAATACTAATGGGAGATTTCCCTAATTTGGCAGTTAAGATTGTCAACAACATTTTCGGTGACACATTAAATTTGGTGAATGTGGTACAACCAGAAGAGACATAACGAATGAAAGAAAAAGGTACAATTGCGGAAAAAAATTAAAAATTTTTTATTGTATTTCTGGACGAATCTCGACGATTTATAATGAAAAAACATAACTTTATGAAAAAAAATTCGTCCGCATGTCGGTAGTATTGCGATAGCAGCCACAGTTTTTGAGATAAAGCTTTCAAATTTGGTACACTTGTTCTAAAGGCCAAAGACAATGAAAAATCCGGTGAAGAGCAAAATTGATCAGCTGAACCTTTTTTGTATTTAACGTTACAAAAAAATATATTCTCAATGAAAGATTATATCATGTCTACTATATCAAGCCAATAAAATATATTTTCGAAGTACTTAAATAAAGCTGATGTAAACTGAAATATTTTACACATTTGGCCTCATAAAATGGAATTAGAATAAATTTAACAGTTTGACGTCTAATTTAGTTACAAAATGTCAATGTTAATAACAAAAAATTATTAAAATATATGATATGAATTATTACTGACAGTATCGAATGACGCTGATAATCAATTATTAAAAAATTTTAATGAAACATTCAAGGTACGCTATTAAAATTTAATTGAGGTAAGCGAAGAATTAAACACAATGATTTCTTTGGATCAGGATATATATACTGGTATAAGAAAGTTATGTGCTGCCACATCAGATATTTTAACTTTGTTTTTATATAGGGCAATTGAATCTAAGCATTTTATTTCTACTGGTAAAATATTATATAATTTAGGTCCTAAATATGTAAAACACCTTTGTGCAGTAATTTTTATTAGTTTTAGGTAATTTAGTGGAATGAAATTTTTTGTCTCATATTAAACTCATGCTCAATTTTTATTAATTCTTTTTTATTTGACAGAATAATTGACGAAGGTCAAATATTTTCGTTTCTTTATATAAATTTTCTGTTGGGTAAGTAAATGGTTTTTTATATACAATAGTACATACCTACTTATATCAAAATGCTAAAAACTGTAAGCTGCCATGAAAAAGAAAAACAAATAATATATAAATTACGAAGTATTTTGTTTATTATTTGTTTTGCCAATATCAGTTTTATTATAGTTGATACTAAATATTTTATTTTCCTGAAACGGATACCCAAAATTGACATCTACTCTACGAAAGTACGTACGGTACATTTTTATGTGTATGTTCAGTTTCATTTTATTTAATTCCACTGAAGGCACTTAAACTTCCAGATCCGACACAGGGTGTTCTCCCGGGAGATTTACTACCCTTGAGATGCTAGCATGTATTACGCATACTTAACTTTGAATTAAAACAGCAAAAGGCAGCGTGAAATCCATTAATGTGCTGGAGGAAAATTAAACCTTTTTACGTAAAACTTTTAAATACGTACATGGAAATGAATGAAGTTCATTTTTAATAAATGTTTAGTTCTCTTCTCGTTTGAATTAGAATATCAGGATAATTCAAACAAGAAGAGGATAAAGGAATATGTAATTAAAATTAAATTGTGTCTAAAACAAGTTTGACCACAGGGGAAATATTTGGACAACACCGCCCTGAATAATCACCTACTATTAAACGCACTCGATTATTAGTATATAGTATATATTACGGGATAAAAATACTGAATTCACCAAGTCCTATTCTGTCGGGCTCATGAAAGTAATAAATAAAGCTGGCCGAGGTGGCTGGAGTACAGCCACGGTCTTGCGCTGGCGTCACACGTGCCGATTTAGAAGTGATTTACGCTGCAGTCTTATTTGAAAGGTTAATGCGTGAGGTTGTACCTATAAATTATACATAATGTCAAACGCGCCAAAGGGTAAAAAACGACCGTACGCGGACACAGTGAATAAATTTATCGGTGAATTTCCGGATTTATTCTATGACGGATGCAAAATAATTTGTAAAGTTTGCAATCAAGACTTAATGTGCTGGCACAAAACAGACTGTCGTCGTCATATCAATACCGTGCAACATCAAAATAAAAATAATGGCATACCTTTGACAACTCAGTTTATGTTTGATTTATTGTTAATGTTAATAGCCTGTAATATTCCGCTGCACAGACTGGATAAACAACCATTTCGGGAGTTTTAGAATAAATACAATCCCTAGGTGAACTTACCAAGTCGTACATCGTTACGTAGATATATTCCAGCTGTTCGTGAAGACATTGTAAATAGGATTCAATGTGGATTAAAAAAATACACGGCTCTGGTTATGTATTGACGAGACGACAGATTGTAAAAAAAATTCTATTTTAAATATTATAGTACGTGTACTGGACCCTCTTAAACCAATATTTCCACTTTTACTAGCTAGTAAAAGACTAACTGCGTGTACTGGCGAAATAATTACGCGTGTGGTGTTGGAGATATTCGAAAAATTTGAACTTTCAACAAGTCAAGTATTGATGCTTGTGACTGATGGTGCCGCGACAATGCGCGTGGTAGGCCGTTCTCTTCAAAGAGACAATTGTAGGTTTTTACATGTTACGTGTAAAGTGCATGCGTTACATCTTGTGGCAGAAACGATTCGAAAATGTTTTCCAGAGGTAGATGCATTAATAGCAAATACAAAAAAAGTATTTCTCAAATCTCCTAAACGGCTTCGAGCATTTCACAGACAGTGTCCTGGTATCCCTGAACCACCAGAGCCGATTCTTACACGTTGGGGAACGTGGTTGAAGGCGGCTTTTTATTATGCTGAATATTTTCAACAAATAAAAGCTGTGATACTACAGTTCAACCCTAACGAGGCTACAGCTATTAGGGAAAGCCAGACAAGCTTTCAAGACGTTTCCCTTGAAACAGATTTAAAAACTATTAATAACAATTATAGAGGACTACACGACGCAATAGAAAAATTGCAAAATAGTTCGTTGTCGTTAGTGGAATCGCTGCAAATAGTGGACGACGTAAATACACAGCTACAGGCTATAAATGACGCAAAAAATAATCGCGTTAGTGAAAAATTCCAGAATGTATTACAGAAAGATCCTGATTTTAGCAAATTAAGACAAATTTGTGATGGTGCATCTACAACTTCGTTAAGTGAGTTCACAGATTGTTTTACTTATGCCTGTATTACATCCGTAGATGTCGAACGGTCATTTTCAAAATACAAACATATTTTTTCACCAAAGCGAACATCGCTGACGAAGACAGCTGTAGAAACATACCTGATGCTATTATACTATAGATCTTCCCCACTTTGTGATGACGACAACCAAACTACTTCATAAATCTGCTTAAAAGGGTGAGTTTTATACAAATTTTTATAAAATGTAACATTATTGTTAAAATTTATTTCCATTTATTGTACTTATTCAAGTATTATGATATGATGTAAACATATGAGTCATATGACGGCTCTGTCGGCCAGGTGACCTCGGCCAGCTTTAGTAATAAGTTAAGCGTCGATGTACATATACATCATGGGCGCCCATAAAATAATTTTTATGGCGAGGGGGAAAAAGTAAAGTGATCATCATCACTGTGTACATAGAGCGTGAACCGGGGGGATAGATCTCCTCTGTGCTTCAGGCAACATTTTTTTGAAAGGCTCAAGTTTATTGAAATTTTCAAGTAATTAACATTGAAAATACGTAGTCCGCATTTTTAAGTTCCATCGATTATTTATTAATAAAATAAGAAATCGGCCCTGCGGGCTTAGTCGCCATTTCTAGTTCCTACGAAAGGCCGCGTACCCTACAACCTTGCATGAACGTCTACAGCTTTCAATAAAAAGGCCTGTGGCGCTCTTTTCCTCCATACGGAGCGTCGGAAAATCACCATAGTTAGCTTGATTTCTTGGAAATATCAACTTTTAATTTTTTTTTTAACACCAAGTAAAAAAAATTTCCACTTTGGATTGACCGAACACTATAGCGGGCTTATTTTTTCTGGAATAGTCAATTTTCTTATTTTCTCTTTTTTTTTCGAACACCCCCGTATGAATTTCTATCAAACGATCAGGAATTGCAATAGACTTGTTTCTATAAAAGTCATTTTTAAAAATTTTCCAACACCCCGTATATATTTTTTTCAGTTCATAACGTTTTAGCAGTGCAGTAGTCTTGGTTTTCTGCAAAAGTCACTTTTTCAATTTTCTTTTTCGAACATCCCTTATGTATTTCTTCACATCCGAACGATCGAATACCCCATATATGTATACCTAAAAACCCATTTTTTAACTTCTCTATTAAAAATACCCCATATGTTTTTTCGAGGTCGTTAATCGATTCAGCACACCGTATACCGTGTGTTCCAAATTCGATGCTCACCATTGTCATCTCGGAAACGGTAAGAGCAACAAGGTCGCTTAAATGGAATAAGTTTTAACATATTTTATGCTGATTCCAAATCCATTAAGAAATCACGACTAACTGAACCGTTTTTGGGCTTTTCCAAAAAAAAAACGAAAATTTTGTGACATCTCTTTTTGACTGTAGCCAAGTAATCCTTGCTCAGACAGGATTTAGACATTTACATTATTAGGACACTTTTTGGTATAGAAACGAATGCTTGATAGGCTTTTGTTTTCGAGATATCCGAGGTAAATTTTGTTTTTCTTATGGCAGCCATATTGGATTTTTCGTTTTTCAGACTGCGCTTAAAAAAGGGCTTTCAGATGATGTATCACATGCCACGCAAAAATTGTTTTTCAAGGGACTAATTTAAGAAAAGTTATCCATTGCTTAACAAAACAAAATAGTAGGCCATTGAAAATCAAAAAATTATTTTGATTTAATTTCACGGATATACCTATATAAAAAAATAACAGATCTGGAATCAACATTAAATTTGCTTAAACTTATCCTATTTAACTGATCTTGTAGCTCTTATAGGTTCCGAGATCGCAATGGTGAGCATCGAATTTGGGACACACGGAATTCAGAATAAAAAATTTTGGTGTATTGAACACTGGGAATACGATTTTTCGTTGGGCCACTGCTTAGATCTTCTCTAAAACGGGCGGTGAATGGTAAAGAAATGGAGAGTTGAAGGTCTGGAGGGAACACTTGTAGCATATTTGACCCGAAAATCTAAAATTGTTGGCGGTAGAAACGCACGAAAGGAAAGAATTTTTAAAAATTCGACACGTGGATATTTTGAACGACGAAATCTCACAAAAAAAGCTTTCGGAATCGTTTTCTATGTCAAAAACGAAAAAGGAAGGTAGAAAAGGAACTCTGGTCACGGACTGCGAATAGGAATTCACAAACTGAAAGCGGCGGACAACACTTGAACGATGAAAAGAAACTCGAATTGTGTGGCGTAAATGAAAATTAACAAATCAGATCTGCAGGTTTTGGATACTACGGCTCCATTTTTGATGGATTTTGTATTAAAACGACTTAATAAAAAATAGTTTATAGAAGCATAATGATTTGTTAAATGAAGCTATCCTTGTACTAATTATTTTTATTTGATATAAAAGGAAATTATGTTGCTCCACTCTTCCCTTCCGCAATAAACTACAATGCATAGTTTTTCTGTTTCTTGTATCATATGCCGAACTATACGTATTCATCCTGACCATAAATCAGAACAGGGCACTAAATTTCTTAACTTACTCCTCTCCACAACGCTCTGACTGCATTACCGTTTTTTTTAATGGAAATAAAAAAATTACTATCAATCCTTTTGATTTTTTTTTATTATAATTCAACTTAACTAGAGAAGAAAAGGAATCAAACTGTATAATATTTTACAAAAAGGAACACACAACATATTTCAGCACTTCAACTACAAACGATCACAGATTATTTCGGCCTGGAATGAAACCAGTCGTTTGACAAGATTCTTGAACATTCCAGACTTCTACGCCAACGAAGCCCGGAACAGGAAACGAACAAAGCCAACTGCATTTTAATTGCACTGCAATTATTCTCTTTCCCATAGGAACAAATGCAGGTTACAGGAGCGCCCAGGGAAGACTGATTATCTTAAATGTCCACTCTTTTTATATTCGTTTCGCAGGAGTAGTCGTTTTAATGCAGCAGACAATTTATTTTACTATAGATGCAGTTTAATTTTTTCCTCGAGATATTGGGGTAATGAACAGTAAATATAATTTGATACACACTCATCCGAGGGACGAAAAAAATGATTCTAAAATTGTTTATTATTCTGTATCGAACAATACAGGGTGTCCCATAATTAATTGTACACAGAGCAATGGCAGATTCCTTACGGAAAAAATATTACGATTTAATCAAACTTACCTTAGTCCAAAAGTTGATAATAACAGAGATACGGGGTGTCAAAGTTAATTTTTTTTTTTTTAGTTTTTTTAAATAATTTCTTTAAAAAGTTAAATATTTTAACAACATTTGATAATTGGAGGTTTTTTGAAGCGAGGGATTCAAATCACACAAAAAAAACACAGTACTTGATTAATTAGAAAAAACAATTTAACTTTGACACTCTGTATCTCTGTTATTATCAACTTTTGGACTAAGGTAGGTTTGATTAAATCGTACTATTTTTACATAAGGAATTTGCCATTGCTCTGTGTACAATTACTTATGGGAAACCCTGTATTATTTAAATAATAAATTCACTTATTTAAATGCGTATTTCCTCAACTTGACAATCAAATCTGTGTAAATAACTTTAACTTGCAAGAATTAGGGAAGATAAACAATTCATTTACCCCTAATGAAATTTCGGAAACCAAATTCTAAACGCTGCTAAAAAACTCAAAGGGCAAGTTAACAAGTGGGCCTGATAATATTCCCTCTCCTAAATGTTTTTTGCTACCATTAAAGTTTTTTTTTTCAACTTTTTCAATTTTTTCGTGTCCACACTATAATTTACAACAAGAAGGTTTGTGGGTAATTAAAGTTTATATTTAATCTAATATTAAAATCACACACTTTTTCTGATCTATGGAAGCTATCTGGTGTCTATCCAGTTTATAAATCGGAGACAGTTTCAGATATCAGAAATTATAGACCAATTGTTTTAATTTCTGTTTTTTTTTATGTGTGATACCTGATACCTACACTCTCTGAACAGCAGCATGGTTTTGTAAAAGTGTCTAATTTATGTTCGTTCACGAAATAGGTACATTTCCGAATCTCTTAGCATCAGGCATCAAGTAGATACTATATGCAGTGATTTCAAAAAAAGCATTCGATCGCGTATTGCATGTATAATTGCTCCAAAAATTAAATGAATACGAATATTTTACAAATATTGTAGTCGTATCAACCAACTGATAGCTTTTTGTAGAATATGAATGTGTCAACTTTAATGCATTTGTAGCTAGTTCAGGAGTCCCTCAAGGATCCAATGTTGGACCACTTGTTTATTATTTTTATTGAGGAGAACTAATAAGTTCGAAACCGGACATAGGTCTGGTTAAGAATTGAAAATGATATTGGCTACCGATCTATCATGATTTGAGGGTATAATCCAATGCAGGTCGGGGTATGTGCCCGCTGAGTAGTTGTTTCGGTCAAATCATATTTAATAACAGTAGTTTAATTCACCTGGGCTAGAGGTCGCCGCTCTCGGTACTTGCTTCGTAAGTCGCTATCCGCCACAGAGACATCTATGATGTCTGTCGGATAGTAGCATTTGGACCATATGAGAAGTTTCACATACCTCTCACCACTACACAATTTACCTTAGTCAGTATATGACTAGCAGGTTGGCCACTATCATTTGTTTGTTCCATAACCTATGGCATACTGAGGAGAACTAATAAGTTCGAAACCAGTCTATGTCTGTTAAAAATTGACAAATGATATTGGCTACCCATCTATCATGATTTGAAGGTATAATCCAATGCAGGTCGGGGTATTTGCCCGCTAAGTAGTTGTTTCGTTCAAATCATATTTAATAACATTTTCGTTGATTTTTTAAATTGTTTCAGCAGTTTAAAATAAAATTAAGCTATTTGCCTGAAAAAGATTATTTAGTTTCGGGAAAAATAAGTGTGACGTCATTTCCGTCTAAACCGGAAGTAAAGACTTACTTTAATATACATTGTTTTAACCCTAATTGGCACCCTTATGCTTCTCAGCGAGTAAAAATAAAATTTATTCTTTCAAAATATTGGTATATCAATCATATCTGCTAACAGTTGAAGGTCAATTATTTTTCTGTTTTTATAGTCATATTTCCTGCGAAATAACCTAAACCTCCGTGTCTGAATTTTTTCATATCCCAAAAATAAAGCCAGGAAATTGAGCAAGCCACCTAATTTAATCACCCTGTACATAGTCGGCTACTCTGTGACCAAAATTATACTAATTTTAAAATATATTTTTAAAAAAGTATCTAATTGTTTTTCATTTACAACATATTTATTCTGGCCTTATTACTCTTGAAGGCGAAGATAAATTACTAGTCCCGCCTGCAAAAAACCATTTATAAAGGAAATATTTCATTTTGAAAAAAACTGCTTTCTAAAGGCTCCGAAACTAACTAGAACGGTCTTTTAATTCCAGAGAATAATTGTGAAAGTTGTAGCCTTATCCGAAATAAATTTAAACTCATCAGGACCCTCATTTATTTTTATTCACAAGGATTATTTATTACATATAAATTTGTATGAAGTTCCCGAGCTACTTTCTAATACTTCAGCTGTCATTTTAGGAATCTTACACAAGTTTCACAGAAGTTTCTTCATTATGGAAATGTTACAGTTTTCTTGCTCATCAATCTTACTTCAAAATTGTTCAATGTTTACAAGTAGGAGTTTGTCATTCATTTAGTATTACGTTGTTTGGAGCCCACTTACTCATGAATAATTAGGACGGTCTGCAGTTTTATTTGATTAAGATGAATATTTGATTACCGACAAAATGATATGTTAGAATAATAATATTTCGAACCCTTGTTAAAGTACACTGACCCGCAAAATTAATCCACTAAAGAAAACATGGGATATATTTCAATGGCCATAATTTTGTTATCATTAGGCCAATTTCAAAGAACTGTTTTTCTCTTACAGTCTAATGATATGGTTAAAAACCGATAACAATACCACTGTACTGGGTTACTACTATACAAGGGGTATCATAAAAATTTTTCAACAGAATTTCAATTCCTTCTGCCGATCTTCTTAACAGTTGTGGTAAACTAAAAATGCTAGTTTATGAGTTATGGTTATGACTACAACTTAGTAATTGATTATAATCAATTATTAGTATGTCAAAATGTTGTTTAGGAGTTATGAGTTTTTATTTAAAATGTTCTTTGTTTAACAGTACCTTTAGAAAAGAGGGTAATAATATCCAACATAAGCGAAGCTATCATTGAGGCAATGGTGAATACAGGCTGCCCCCAAGGGAGAGTATTATCTCCACTGCTGTGGGCGACCCTTGTTGAAGACCTCCTTCGAAAAATGTCCTCAGAATACTTTTATTGCCTAGGGTACGCTGACTATCTAGTCAAGGGACGATTTGCGAACACGATATCAGAGCGTTCACAGAGTACCCTATATATTGTCAATAGGTGGTGTAGTGAGGAAAGACTTTCCATAAATCCTTACAAAATCACAATTGTCAACTTTACACGAAAAAGAGCTCTGGAGGGCCTAAAATCCCTAGCTCTCGAAGGAGTGGAAATTCCATTTGCCAGTGAGGTGAAATACCTAGGAGTCATCTTCGACCAAAAACTGACACGGAATGCCCACGTCCAAAAAGTCACACAAAAAGTCACAATTGTCCTGAGAAGGTGCAGACAGATGTGTGGAAAAAACTGGTTACACATCAAGATGGTAGTAGTAGTAGTAGTAGCTACTTATTTTACTAGGCAAGTAGGCCACAATGGGCCCTTTTACTTAGGGACCTACAGTTTAGCGTGGACTCCAAACCACGGTCCTCGACTGTCAACTAACCCATCGCCTGGGCCTGCCCGCCTGCACCGCTAGCAGAGTGGCAAACCTCCTGGGTAGGTCTCTTCAACCCTCCACCCGGGCTTGCTTCTCCGCCTGCATCAGGCTAGCGGCCTTCCCAGGATTGTCTGTTGACAGCCTACCGACTGTTAGATGAGCTATCATTCATCCATCTAATTGCCGGACTCGATCAGTGCTGCTTAACTTCACTGATCGAATATCGGAAATTAAACGGATGTTCATATCTCATCCCCCCTCATCAAGGTGGTAAGACCCATGATAACCTACGAGTCAGTAGAATGGTGGACTAAGACACTGCAGTTGAGAGCGATAAGGCTGTTAAGCGGCGTACAAATACTCGCCTGCCTGTAAACAGCTCCTACGGCCGCATTAGAGGTCCTGCTGGACCTGTCACCACTACATACATTTATCCAAGGAGAAGCTCGTTTAGTGGTACACAGGTTAATGCAAGGCAGCAGCACGGAACAGAGCACCAGAAGTTATACTCAGAGTTGAAGGCACATCCCATACTAGGGATGCCCACGGACAGCACAGTCCCAAAGTATCACTTCAACAAAAACTTTTAAATTGTAATACCAGACAGGGAAGACTGGAAAAATGGATCCCCAATAATAGCACAAACACTCTGGTATACGGACGACTCCAAGACAGAACAAGGAGTGGGAGCTGGGATTTACGGGATATAGTCAAAAACAAAAATTCCGATAAGTCTGGGAAGATACGCCACAGTATTTTAGGCTGAAGTGGCCGCAATACAGTGGTGTGCAAAGGAAATAATAAGACAAGGGACTGTCAATCAGTCCATAGCCATTTTCCTCGATAGCCAAGCGGCATTAAAAGCAATCGGTTCCATGCAGGCTGACTCAAAACTTGTTAAAATAAATAGTGTGGGTACCAGGACACGAGGGACATAAGGACAACCACAAGGCGTATGAACTGGCCAAAGAAGTCTCATTCAAGACCCTAGTGGGACCTAAACCCTTTTGTGGCATGGCCAAGCTAGGCATACGAGCATCCATTAAGGAATGGACTTTGATCGGCTATAAGAGAAAAGAATATTCGATGAAACCGTCATTAGTAAGAAAATGTTTATGCTTCTCATCTCGTATTCATAATTTATATCGATGATTGACGAACTATATTATAGGCGACTTCCCTTCATATAAGAAGCCAAAAAACAAGCTAAGACAATTTTTATCTGTAATCCATTAGTTACCAGAACATCATATATACAAGAGTTCAAAATATGCTCCAATATTCGACTGCCAATAGCCATATCATCAGCAAAATTTATGAATTTTCCATTTGGCTAGTAATTTAATAAATCATTTATATAAATGGTAAAAAGCAGTGGCCCCAAAACCGTACCCTAGGAATCGCCATAGGTAATATTACGGGAACGGCTCATAATTCCCTCTATTTCTACCATCTGCTTACTATTTGAAAGGTAACTTTTTAAAATATCATAAGCCTTGCCTCTAATGCCAATATTATGCAATTTGTCAAGCAACTTTTTGTGACAAACCGTGCCGAAAGCTTTTGAAAGATCAACGAAGATTCATAATGTAGATATAGTTATCTAATGAATTGTATATATGCGATGTTATTTGACTTATTGCATCCTCAGTCGATCTTCCTTCTTTAAAACCATACTAGTTATCGAAGATTAAATTATATTTTTTTATAAAGTTGGTTAACCTATATTTTAAATTTTTTTCTATTATTTTAGCAAAATTAGAGATTAGCGATATAGGCCTGTAGTTTGTTAATTTTTGTTTGTTTTCATTTTTGTATTGCGGTTTTAATACTCCTTTCTTAAAAACCTTTGGAAACCGACCAGTATCAAAACACAAATTGATTATGTATGTCAATATAGGTGTTATTTCGTGAGCTACAATTTCTAAACATTCTGAAGTAATTTTGTCGAATCCAGGAGATTTTTTTTGGTTTTAATGAATAAACAGTTTTTAGTACCTGGTTTTCATCCGTGGAATATAGGTATCTATCTAAGATTTGTTTTTATCCTATAATTTATGGGCTCATCAATTTTTGCTGCTAGTTTTTCAATTACTATAACTTACATACTTTGAAATTTACACTTAGAATACTTCTCCACCATATTCCTGACTCCCCAACCTATACTTAGAATATAAAAAGTGACTTTGATGGAAATGTGGACATAGCCTACTTCTGCTCCAAACAGATGATTTATCATATACTTGGAATAACTGCGTTACATAAAATTACAATAAGAATATGAACATAGACTTCTACTCAGTTTCTGTTCATAGCTTGAAAACATCTTGAGAATTTCTTGTTAAAATTATGGATATGGACTGACAATTCTCTTGAAAACTAGATTATAATGTGTTTTTGATGTGTGCCCTTCAGTCCTGTTACATAACTGGTTAGATACTGGCATTTTCCATATTAAATTATAGAATACTTTTTCAATAATTCACAATTTTATATTCTAGAATTATTGATCTATTTTCTCATATACAGGATGTAATAGAACAACACTACACAAATTAATGAGGTGATAACATTAGCGAGTTCTTTGGATATGCATTGGCACTCAATATAACAAACGATAGGTACTGCTACAAAAAGTCGGAACAATAGACAGTATTTCTCTCATTCTTGTCAAATTGTGAAACGCATCACATTATCTGTACCTTGTACTATACATACTGAAAGTTCAAATACATGTTTTTTTGTCATTTTCTTATCAAATATATCTTGCATTATATTTATATTTCATTTATATATTCTTCGCATGTTTAAATATAACTCCTATAGAAATATAAAGCAGTGTGGTTGTGAATTTAATACCGAAATTTAAATTTCGACCTACAAACACCACGAAACTGCGGTAGACCGTACTAGTATATATCTAAAATGTCAACTCATCCATTATGATTGTAGGATTTATGGAATACAAATATTTGCAGAAAAAAGTACATTAAAAAAGTTTTTCGTGACTCCAAGGATTATTTATGGGTGTTCACACCTGACCCCTTATAATACTAAGTTAAGGATAACCTACAGTGAAGTTTATAGTTAATATTTATTTAGACTTGTGCGATATCTTTCTTTGTATGTATCTTTAGAAAATTATTTAAAATATCAGGATATCATTAAAACATAAGTAATAATCTCTAATTATTGGTAAGAGCAGAAGTATTGATAAAGTCATATAAAACATAAAAAGCAACATACAGTATGTCCCACTTTAACTGGAACAACAAGAATATGTCGTTTAATGTTAACCGAATCAATCCGGTTTATTTCTACATGTAGAGCACTAAAATAGGCACCTTTGTGACACCTCAAACAAAAGAAAATTACAGTCCATTTCACGAAGTATATAAACAATAAAAATTTGTGGCTTTATCATCTACACTATTTTTAAGTAAAAAAGAAAGTCAGAATAAGTCTACGTCGCCAAAAACTGAAACCATACAAACCAAAATTGTTTCGTACCATAGAAGTAGATGACGACCTTAGAAGGTTGGAATACTTCTTTGGATACAAGATATGTTCTTAAATGATCAACATTTTTTAAAGAAAGTTTTATTTAAGTAAAAAGTTTGAAAAACTCTACGTCGTCAAAAACTGCAACCATACAAACCAAAATTGTTTCGTACCATAGAAGTAGATGACTACCTTAGAAGGTTGGACTACTGCTTTGGACACAAGATATGTTCCTAAATGATCAACATTTTTTAAAGAAAGTTTTATTTAAGTAAAGTTTGAAAAACTCTACGTCGTCAAAAACTGAAACCATACAAACCAAAATTGTTTCGTACCATAGAAGTAGATGACGACCTTAGAAGGTTGGAATACTGCTTTGGACACAAGATATGTTCTTCAATGATCAACATTTTTTAAAAGAAGTTCTTTCAGATGAGACAACATTTACCACCCATCGGCACTGGGCGACTGAAAATCTCCATTGGAAAATAAAAGGTAAAAGACAATAATCACAGAAACCGTAGGTTGGTATTGTGAATAAAACAATCATTGGGCCATTGTTTTTACCAAAATTTAAATGCTCAAAATTTTTTTGATTTCTTTAATGATGACCTATGGGATGTTTTACATACCTTACTTTAACCGTGCGACATAATTTGTATTTTGCAAGTGCAAGATGGTTGCTCCATACATAATCGTACGGGCTATAGATGCATGAAAATGTCCGCTAGAGAATCGATTAGAGGAAATATACCCTTAATTGAGTTTTCGCCCCGATCCCCACATCCTATGGCTTTTAATTTTCTGCCTATGTGGCACCATAAAAAGTAAAACCCTTGATAAAAAGAAAATATACATCATTTTGTATATAATATAAATATTATTTAAAAAGACAACAAATTGTTTGTTAAAAAAAGATTGGCACAAACGACATTAAAATCCTAAATTTTTAAGTTATGTTCAGGTATGAAAATGAATTTATTAGAAAGAATGATAGAACAATTTCTTGCTAGAAAAAGGTTTTACGATAGGTACTTACTTACATAATTAAACTTTGCACAATAGAAGTAGAAGTATTAAGAAAATATCATTAAAATAATTGTATATTTATCATTATTTATTATTATTATTATAACCATTTATCCTACACTGCCCCAAATTATTAATATCAATTTTGTTTTTTACCCACATTAATAGCTATAGATTTATTTTACTACAAACAATATAGGTATTAAGTTTTTAGGATATTTACTTAATATATTATAATATAGTATTATTAGATAGGTTGTTACTCATAGTCTATCTCTATTATTCTGCTCATTATTATTACAAAAACATACTAACGAGAATATAAATACTGCTCGACACAATACGAGGTCTCCCCAGGTGTCATTTTTTTTGTATTGTAAACCACGTTAAGACATATTGTTTTGTTAAATTTATTTCAGTAATAAATAAATAAAAAAAAATAATTAAGCATTGATAGAAAAATGTGTTTGTGTAGTAAGCCAAATTCCAAAAAATCTGTAAAAAATTAGTTCTAATAATGTTTTAAATTAATTTAAAGTGCTCACTTGTAATGCGAAAAAAATTGTATAAAAAACAAAAAATTAAAAAAAAAATGAACATAATTTTTCCCGTTGATTTCTGTTAACACACATACATTCATATCACTGACACAACAATATATTTTTTTGGTTACATATACCTGAATTGCATGTCCCACTGGAATAAAGCCTTTTGATTATAGAAATGCCAAGAAAAAAGTCGTAACAAGTAACGTTTTCTTGTTACATTAATAAAACTTTATGGGCAAAACTAACATTATTGTTAATTTTACTAATCTATTTATTGCTATATATCAATGATGTATATGAGATATATTAGGCTTACATAGATATACTCGTATCTACAAAGACAGAGAATAATTTTTGAAGAATATATGCTCAAAAAGTAAAATTTGTGTCCTTGAAAAATCTTCTACAGGTTGAAATTGTCGGAACCAGGACAATAGATTAAAATAAAACGCTACTTTGTCTACGTTTCGTTTAATATGCTTAAACTTCTTCAGGGCTCAATAGCCAAAAATGATGTAAAAATTCCACAACAGAATTTTTTTAAAAAAACCACGTCTGTAGGCATAACAATTATAAGACCAATCAATTTAAAAGTCAATAAAATATACGTATATGTAGATATTAGACATAACAGATTAAAATTTAACAATGTTCTTAGCCAGAGACCGAAATCAAATATTTGATTTCGGTCTCTGGCTAAGAACATTGTTAATTTTAATCTGTTGTGCTGTGTTAGTTTTACACTTCGACTAAATTTAATTCTATACGGAGAAAAGAACTAGAAATTCTATTGGTTAAAATATTCTAGAGCGTATTGAATTAGTTGTAACTAACGCCTGTTTAACTTCTAACTAAGTTAATCTAAACTTTTGCGATGTTGCCCTGATGGTTAATCGATATTATTCTGCAACTTAAATTTTCTGTGATTAATCATGTAACTATACTCGCAGACAAAATTTAATTATAAAACTAAAGTGAACATAACATTCTAGAAACGAAATGATAATAGACTATTCACAGGTCTCAACTAGCCTCTCAAATATCTTTTATTCAAAATCCTTGGTATGATTGCATACTAATATTTCATATGTACTTTATTGTACATATATTATTCTTCGCACTTTATTATATATTTATTTTATAAATTGTAACATTCATGCTGGAAAAAATATATATCAATTCTGACTGACACATGCAAAGCAAAAATGAGGGTTTGGCAGATCCTAGGCACCTTCCGTATAGTAAGTAGTCTTTAATAACAAACACACATATAATTCACAGGTCCGATTTTTCATAGCTCTATAATGACTAGGTTGTTACTATAGGTAAATCGTTAAGGAGATATTTGCTTTTCAAAAAGTGGATGAAAACATTTATTTTCAACTAAATATTTTCAATTTTGATTGTACAGTTGCTCATTTAAAAACATTTTTTTCGTACATTTTAGATCGATTTTTCAAATATGCTATGAAAAGATTCGAAATAAACTAGTCAAAAATAAGTAGCCAACCCCTAGAATTAGGTCAATTTCAAACAATGATAACTCCTACAAGTTTGGACTTTAGTGCACTTTGTGTCTGTAGATAGCAAATTTCCTTGGTTGAAGGTCAATCAATTTAAATTTGTCTGGATTGCCAATAATAGGACACACAGGGTGCTGAATGAAAGCATGACATCAACATACAATTTTGAGGATGAACCACCAGCGGTATAATTTTTTTTATTTCCATTATAATGTTATTTTCCCTTAACCCGTTTATTTTGATGAAATGGTTTTGGAATAATTACCGGTCCTTATTCCATTTTGACGGAAATATGTTTTCTAATTATTTGCGCAATACCAAACTGATCGTATCATACCAACCTTTTTTTAAATCTGGCTATTACTTAACTATATTTAGAAATTCTAATGAATTTCATGGAAAATCATGCGTTTGTCGATTTCCAATATATGCTTAAATTAAGACACCCTATAGAACACACAGGGCTCAATGAAAAGGAAATATTCATTGAGTACTTAATTTATGCAGTCAGGAGAAACAAATTCACAACATTTTATCAAAAGTGACAATCACTGAGAGGCCTTTTGTAAAAAATTCACATAACAATAAAAAAATTATATCAACCTTCAAAAAAAGATAGACTAATAATTACAAAATAGTTCCAAGAAACAAGTTATTTGAAAAATGTGTCACCGACAAATATTATCCATTTTTTTTAATAATATGAGAAAGAATAAAGATCCATGGTTCCAAAATATTTCGGCAAAATAAAGTAAGTTAACTAAAAATAGCTTGAAAATGGAAAAATCGCTGCCAATTACTTGGGGATCAGAACTTCCTCACTGTAGTAAAACTCGATGTGTGGCGGAGTTTATAATGAAAGTAATTTTTGACGTTTCAAAAAAGTCACAATGGTGGAATGTCACTAATATTATTTTTGGACATTTGAAATTTTAAGAAGTGTTAATCAATTTACCTTAGTTAGTATATGACTAGCAGGTTGGCCACTATCATTTGTCTGTTCCATAACCTATAGCATACTGAGGAGAACTAATAAGTTCGATATTATAATCCAATGCAGGTCGGGGCATTTGCCCGCTGAGTAGTTGTTTCGTTCAAATCATATTTAATAACAGTAGTTTAGTCTACCTGGGCTAGAGGTCGCCGCTCTCGGTACTTGCTTCGCAAGTCGCTATCCGCCACAAAAACATCTATGATGTCGGTCGGATAGTAGCATTTGGACCATATGAGAAGTTTCACATACCTCTCACCACTACTCAATTTACCTTAGTCAGTATATGACTAGCAGGTTGGCCACTATTATTTGTCTGTTTCATACTGAGGAGAACTAATAAGTTCGAAACCGGTCTATGTCTGGTTAGGAATTGACAAATGATATTGGCTACCGGTCTATCATGATTTGAAGGTATAATCCAATGCAGATCGGGGTATTTGCCCGCTGAGTAGTTGTTTCGTTCAAATCATATTTAATATTCCTATGGGAAGGCAAAACATGTTATATTTAGAAATTGTTTTCCAACCAGTGTGTGAACTTGGAAAGATTTCCGAGGTGACGTTTACCGCATTATACTGTTTACGCTGCATTTTTAAAAAGCAGACATGATTTTAAGAATTAAACAAAAAAAAAGAACATGGACTGATTTATTAGAACATAGGAAAACGGCGAAGGCGCCAAGAACAATTAAATTGGAAAAATTATTGTTAGATTTGATACACAGTTGAAATATTTTGTTATCATTATGATTATTGTAAAATAAACCAGATCCTTAAAACTTTCATTGCAACATTTAGTAAGCATATAAAATGTTCCCATCCTTAGAATCCACGCATGGAATATGCCCCAAGCACTAAATAAACAGGATATAATCCTTGCTACATGTATTGTATAATACGCTAAATCTTCTTTTCGCAAATTGTTACGCATATGGATAAGTTATTATCAGCTTTACTGCTCAATATATTCCACGTTAAAGTCAGGTCCCTTTTTTATCAACAAGAGCCTCTCTAAATTTGCAAAAGATTACATTGAGTTACAAACGATTAAATCGAAATTATTTTCGTTTTATCAGAACTACGCTTTTATTACTAACATTGTAATGGTATTGCAAGGCTTAAATTTAATGCTAAAATTTATAGGGTTTCTACCTATACAAGCGCATATATTTTATTTTTAAATTTAATCTCCAATCCGAGTTTGAATTTAAACCGCGTCTGTATATTTTTAGTTTTTACGACTACGGAGATTATAATTTATCGCATGTTTCGTTTGGCTCTATTTTGAATTGCTTGTTTTACTGCTATGGTTATAAGGGAGAAATATGACCTTTCTAAGTGCACCGGATGAACTGAAAAACATAAACATAAATATTACAAGATTAAAGCCACTAACCGTTTAATTTCTTATGTGGACAACTTAAAATGTTTAATATTAGAACACTTAGCAATATTTCAAGTATAAACTAGAATAAACATATAAATTCAGTACCTAGAGATGGTATCTACCCTTAATGTGATAATGTATTTATACTACTTGGCATAATTTTCAAGGCTGTGCATGAGAACTGACAGCTTTCTTACAGCTGCGCGTATCCAGTAAAATGTTAACTTTATTCACAGTGCATAGAAAGGAATGAAACACCGTTGAGGTGCAGTTTCTCTAGGTCAAAATGGACGAATTAAATTAGTTAAACGCTCTACTTTAAATGTTATACGGCCTTAATGAGGAACATTTGGCGTGGAAGTAAATTTTCATGCCAGATCGTAATCCTGACCTGAATCCATTTGATTTTTATGGGCTTTCATGGAAACCAGTAAATACATTTATTTCTGGATATTAACTAGTTATTAAATATTTTGAATTATGTACATCAAATATTTTTATAAATAATATGTTCGCGTTAACCAGCTCCCCTGAGGAGTTCCGGAAGAATAAAAGACTATATATTATATCGCGCTAGGAGTTTTCCATTCAGTACTGTAACTGGAGAGAATTATTTCTTAAGTGTAAAAAAATTTTACTATTTGGTGGGTCAATATTTTTTTTAATCTCAAAATTTTTTTGCTTCTAATACTAAAAATAGTGTTATTGCTTCCAGATTGAGTAGTTATATTTGAATCATTATCTACCTAAAACTTTTATATTAGGGCATTCTGATAAGAAGAACTGTATAAAATATAGAAAACTATAAATATTTATTATTACTGTTTTCTTAAATTATTATTTTATTATTTTTTTTCTAGAAATACATAAATACGAAGCAAATAAAATGTCAGATTTTTTAAAACAAAATTTAGTTTACGAAACGCGGTTTAACGCGGTTTTAAGTGAAACTAGTAGGGAACAAAATAGTACTAGACACCTTTGCGGTGAATTTATCTCGATCGAAAAGTCATTTTAATTTTTGACTCAAGGGAATTAAAAATTGTAGAATACGGATTTCAAAATATTACAAATTTCCCTTTTCGTTTTTCCAAGATTACGGCTTTGTAAAAGTTTACAATCTTAAACGTATTTTTAAAAAGAGGACTCCAGTGCCCAGGAAAACAAAAAAAGTACTTTTCAGTTTAAGTTCTGGTCAAAACAATATATCTAGAAACGGAAAACGATAGAAAACAACTTCAGAGAAGAGGCCAACAACAGATGTGCTAAGTTGAAGACGTGGTCCTTCGGGATCAACATCCAAAACTTTTAGTGGTTGTTACAAATTCACAGTTATATTTCATTACTTCAACTAGTAAATTGCGTACAAGAAGACCTCAATAAGGGTGGTTAAAACTATAAAGTTATAAACAGTTAATTTTTACAACAGATTATTTTTTTACGTGTAAACTTGTAGGCGGTTACATAAGCAATATTTTGAGATAGCATTAAAAACTATAGAACTTCTTTGATTGTATTATAAACTCATCTAGAATATTTGGAGAGCCCAAAAAGGCATTTTAATATTACGGAGAGGTAATTTATGTTAACACCGACATGACAGCGAGAACTCTCGAGTGATAGTCAAACTGATATAGAGATATCAGCGAAATTTTACTGAATAAAATATATGCACTAATAAATAATACTATACTAGTAGGAAATATATCCTCATAGCAAATATTGTGGTATATGCAATTTTATATTATATGCGAAATACATGCAACTTCATATTATATGCGAAATATTAACACCACCTCTTCTTAAATATACATATTGCATTTCATATTCAGCTTTTACCGAAATTGATATATTCAACTTAAGCAAATATATTTTTCCATCACTCTTTTCCATCTTGTATCTGAATTTATTTCCATCTCCTATGTCGAAGTAGCCTTAGGGTTGATATTAGACATTCCCTACGCGATTTAGGAATCCATTTCAGGTGATAAAATAAAAAAAGACGTCCATTACATGCATAGACTCTATAAAATAACGGATTTGAGGGCATACTTGAGTGAAGCGTTTTAAATTCAACATGATTAAATCCCTTGAATTACACAGGCCTCGTCGTACTTGTTTAACGAAGTTTTAAAGAAAAAATTAACAGGATTAGAATATCCTTTTCCTACACATAATATTTTTCGTCCTCAAATTAGTATCAAATGTTAGATAATCGATTAATAAGGAATTTAAAACACCATAAAAAAATTAACTGTGTTTACTACTTAAATACATGGCCCCACTTATCGATTTTAGTAAAAATAGTAATAAAGTTTAGATTCAGTGATACCTTTTCAATTTGAGCAACTTTGTCTCGTGATATTTTCACGTATCTTTAAAAACTGTCTCTTGTAAATTTTTTTAAAATTTACTTCTAAATCACTCTGCATACATTTGACCGTTTTTAATAATTTTGCTACAATCTTATTTTGAAATCAAGCAGATACAGTTCCCAGAATAACGTCCAAAAAAAATATTTGTTCATTTAAACCTATTCCGGCAACAATCCATTGACATATTGTACAGTGTGAACCCGCGAGACTGTCCACCCCTTTTTCTCCGTTATTTTTGGAGTTAGAAAGATATTTCAAAAACAAATTAATCGACAAGTTAATCGACTGACAGATATATAATTATTTAGACGCTTATTTATTTTTCCATAGGCTTCTAGAGATATGACATTTTATAATTTCTACTTCATTTTAAATACGATATTTTAACAGCCTGTTGCGCCGTATACTCCCTTAAGACTGGACTTGTGTAGAAGTATACAGAACATATTTGTGCTAACGGCTAACTGATTTAAGTCGGGAGCTCATGACTCATGAGTAGAGCTGTCCGATGTGCCTGGAGTACAGCCACGGTCTTGCGATGGCGTCACACGTGCCGATTTAGAAGTGATTTACGCTGCAGTTTTATTTGAAAGGTTAATGCGTGAGGTTGTACCTATAAATTATACATAATGTCAAACGCGCCAAAGGGTAAAAAACGACCGTACGCGGACACGGTGAATAAATTTATGCAAAATAATTTGTAAAGTTTGCAATCAAGACTTAATGTGCTGGCACAAAACAGATTGTCGTCGTCATATCAATACCGTGCAACATCAAAATAAAAAAATGGCATGCCTTTGACAACTCAGTTTATGTGTGATTTATTGTTAATGTTAATAGCCTGTAATATTCCGCTACCCATACTGGATAAACAACCATTTCGGGAGTTTTGGAATAAATACAATCCCCAGGTGAACTTACCAAGTCGTACATCGTTATGTAGATATATTCCAGCTGTTCGTGAAGATATTGTAAATAGGATTAAATGTGGATTAAAAAATACACGGCTCTGGTTATATATTGACGAGACGACAGATTGTAAAATAAATTCTATTTTAAATATTATAGTACGTGTACTGGACCCTCTTAAACCAACATTTCCACGGCTTTTTATTATGCTGAATATTCTCAACAAATAAAAGCTGTGATACTACAGTTCAACCCTAACGAGGCTGCAGCTATTAGGGAAAGCCAGACAAGCTTTCAAGGCGTTTCCCTTGAAACAGATTTAAAAAGTATTAATAACAATTATAGGGGACTACACGACGCAATAGAAAAATTGCAAAATAGTTCGTTGTCGTTAGTGGAATCGCTGCAAATAGTGGACGACGTAAAAACACAGCTACAGGCTATAAATGACGCAAAAAATAATCGCGTTAGTGAAAAATTCGAGAGTGTATTACAGAAAGATCCTGATTTTAGCAAATTCAGACAAATTTGTGATGGTGCATCTACAACTTCGTTAAGTGAGTTCACAGATTGTTTTACTTATATCTGTATTACATCCGTAGATGTCGAACGGTCATTTTCAAAATATAAACATATTTTTTCACCAAAGCGAACATCGCTGACAGAGACAGCTGTAGAAACATACCTGACGCTATTATACTATAGATCTTTCCCACTTTGTGATGACGACAACCAAACTACTTCATAAATCTGTTTAAAAGGGTGAGTTTTATACAAATTTTTATAAAAATGTAACATTATTGTTAAAATTTATTTCCATTTAATATACTTATTCAAGTATTATGATATGATGTAAACATATGAGTCATATGACGGCTCTGGCGGCCAGGTGACCTCGGACAGCTCTACTCATGAGGCGGGAGCTCCTTATGCTGTTACATACAATCTCTAGGTTATCAGGCCACTAGCAACCTATTTCTGTGTGGCAAATAGGTTATTAAATAGTTGTTACCTATGGGCGCCATCTAGCAAGTTAAGTTTTAAAACAAAACCTCTCACCACACAGAGTCAGGTTCCTATAGACGAACCCTTTTTATACAAAACAAATGAAAATACAAAGTAAAAGTGAAATAAAATGCATATTAAAAAAAACTGATTAATTGTGACAAAACAAATTTTGAAATTACAGAAAAAATTGGCATTTAATTTTTAAATTTAAATAAAATACACAATATAACAGCAATAAAAGAAATATGTACAGAATAAAACAGAGGAATTAGCAATTTTAAGTAATGCGATACAGATACGATATGGTCTCACCATGCTCCGGGAAGTCTCAGGATGTGGGAACCTCTCCGTCTGCGGTGGTAACTGTCCAGCAGCGATGCTATTAGGCGCTGCTCTCCAGTCCCTGGCAAAATCTATTGTGTTCTATATGCAATTCAGTATTCTCGAAATTAATTTAGACTCTTCGTTATACTTTCTTTGGAAACTTATACGCCCAAAGAAATGCTTGATACTTTGGATAAGCCTTATAGCCTATAGTTGTATTTATCGTTATAAGTTTAACAACAATACCTAAGATTTCTAACCACTATGTACATATGATACGTAGGTTGTAGAAATATTCGAAACTATCAATAAGTTTCTTTACAATACTGAAAAATTTCTAACTATGTTTACTGTAGAAAGTTTAAACGAGTTTTAAATTTACTACAAAATATAAGATTTCCAACTGTAAGTTGATTACAAAATGAAAGTAGAGTTGTATTATAAAATGATGATTTCCAACGAGTTTTACTTCGAGTTTTATTTGTGTTTTACTTGTATTATACTTGTGTTATACTTGTGTTAACTGAACTGCAATAAAATAAAATAAGGAAAAAACCATTTTAATACCAGAATGTTAAAATTAAAAAGCAGAAAAAACAACAAGAATAAAAAACAATAATTCTAAAAATTGTTATCTTTAATCTAATGTTTGAATAATCCCTAATGACAGCAATAATTACCTCTTTGATGATAAAAGCACTTTATTAAACGGTAATCAAAAATAGTTAATTAAACAACTTATTAAACCGAGTTGATAAGTAGCTATGATGTTTACCAGTTCAGAAATTGAAATCGAATGGTATTTTTCAGCTCTTTGGGTATAAGGCAAACCTTATTAATACAAGAAATGCGGCATAGATGCCAGCCTAATAGACCTGAAAATACCAAGCACAGATTTATATATAAAAAAGATAGTCAATAACAAAGTACTCATTTAAAAATAAGTTTAAGATCTTTATTGTAATAAAGAAAATAGTGTAATAATTACAGAAAAACTATTTTTATAAATAAAATTTATTAGTTGCATGAGCTTAGGTGCAAACCACACAGAGTAATGAAATCTAACTGTCACGTTTTAATCAATGCTCGTTTATTATCAATATTAGAGGTCGATACTGCTTGACAGCTGATGTTGATGTCATAAATTACAGACTAAAATAAATTTGGTTAAATAACTTAAACTGAATTAAAAAGAAATGTTTAAATGCTTAGCTCAATCATCAGAGTAAGTATGGGTTAAGGGATGAGGTATGGACATCCGTTTAATATCCGATATTCGATCAGTGAAGTTAAGCAGCACTGATCGAGTCCGGCAATTGGATGGATGAACGATAACTCGTCTAACAGTCGGTAGGCTGTCAACAGACAATTCCGGGAAGGCCGCTAGCCTGATGTAGGAGGAGAGGCGAGCCCAGGTGGAGGGTCGAAGAGACCTACCCAGGAGGTTTGCCACTCTGCTAGCGGTGCAGGCGGGCAGGCCCAGGCGGTGGGTTAGTTGACAGTCGAGGACCGTGGTTCGGAGTCCACGCTAAACTGTAGGTCCCTAGGTAAAAAGGGCCCATTGTGGCCTACTTGCCTAGTAAAATAAGTAGCTACTACTAAGTATGGGTTACCTACTAATCTAATGTTATTGTACAGTAAAAGTATAATTGAATAAACTGGTTAGGTTATTATAATAAAAACAAATGTGTATCTTAATTTCGAGAAAATTTTAAGTCGTCAGAAACTGGAAAGCTGCAACATTATAAATTATAAATCAAGGAATTACTAAATATATAAACAAAAGAAATACATAACCTTTTGTAAGGTTTACATGACAAGAGGCTGTAAAACAAAGTTAGTTACACCTATTATAACCAAACTTTAGTGCAATACAGGGTGTTATAGCTATAAAGGTATTTAGTAAAGTTCCTAAATGTGAATTTTACCGTTGCATATGCAACATTGTATCTTCCAAACAAAATATGCACATATATAACACGTATATATTACTAGAATCGTAATAAAATGTAGATTTCAAAAAAACAAAAAATATGTAGCATGTTCTATTAAATAAAATATAAGTTGGTTTGATCACACTTTTATGCATATTCACAGAAGTCATCATAAAAAAAATTCATAAAATTTCCTACTATCCGTTTTTCGAAATGTCTTTCTAACTCCAAAAATGAGGTGGGAATTCTCGTGCATTCACCCTGTACATACATACATAAGTTTAACAAGATTAAAAGAACATCTTAGATGCTTTAGATTAAAATCAGATTTTCACATTTTTCTAACCACCTTCTAAATGAAAATTATACATTTAATCATGTTTGATATTAAGCAAATAAAGATAGTATTTTAATTAATTTGGAATATGTGGAAATCTTCAGATCTCAAAATTAGTTAACGTTAATTCTCCTAACAGTAGTATGTTCGTGTTTATCAGCCCCCTGAGAATTTCCGAAAGAATGAGAAAATGTTATTATTAGCAGTCTATGGGTTTTCATTTTTGTACTGTAACTAACTGGAAGGAATCATTTCTTAAGTGTAAAAATTTTTCTTTATGGTGAGTCGATATTTTCTTAATCTCAATATTTTTTTGCTTCTAGTACTAAGAATACTTTTATTTAATCCAACGCAATCTAGCTTCTAGACTGAGTAGTTGTTTTAATAGAGATAAAATGTATTTGAAGTGTTGTGTTTGATTTATTATCAACCTAAAACATTTATACTAGCGTATTCAGATAAGAATAACAGTGTGAAATGTAAAGAACACTGTGTGTTAATTACTGTTTTCATATTAGGTTTGAAAGAACGCTTATGTGATACCCAAGTATTTTTCTAGAAATGCGTGATTTAACTGTTCATGTTAAGCAGTGTTCACGTTAGTGCGAGTGCACTGTAAACAAAAAAAAAACAGAAGAAACATTTAAATTAAAACAAAAATTAATAAAATGACCTGAATAAAACCACTCAATTGTTACTTTTAATAAGTGTAGGATATCCTACAAATTTTGCTCAAGTTACCTTTTATTTTGAACAATAATTCTGTAATAAAGTACATAATTGATTTCTCTAAGTTTTTTTGTTATACAGGGTGAGTTTTAAGTGCGTAGTTATATTTAAACCCCCGATTCTTGACATCTGTAGAAACCCACTGACACAATTTTTTCTCTTAATTTCCACGTAAAATTGGGTTATCGACTTTCAAAAAAACAAGATGAAATTGTTTTGGAACTGCTGATTACTAGAAACATTATTCATTTTATCTGAAATGGTGCAGTGGCTAGAGCAGCGTTGCCGTATTTCTTATGCAATTTATCATCTAGCAGTAAGTTCGTTTCCGGACATAATAATTTTGAATGAAATAATTACCTACTTAAGCGATTAATTGTTCCATTTGAAATAATTTTTAAACATTCTAAAATACCTTTTAATGTAAGAAATGTACAATTTTGCCTTTTTTTGCATCAATTAACATTTCCTTCCAGTGTTTTGTATGGAATATACAACTAAAACCAAGTTTTTCGATAACAATAAACTTATAAAATGCTACCGACAATTTTAATTTCGTTTTTTTAAGTTTATGAAAGGATTATTATTTTTTAAGTAGTTACTTACCATGCAATTATAAAAATTTGAAGTAATCCTGTAATTTATTAATAAATAAATCGTTTTGAAATAGTCATTGAATTATGTTTGGGTTCGTCTTCCTCGATTTTATTGCCGGTAGACCAATAGGAAAACGAAGCGTTCCGCAGTCCGATCTGATCACGCTCGGTTTTATGTTTTCGTCTAGTCTATTAGTGCTGCCAGTGATTTCTAGTACAATTGTACTAGAGTTAGTACAGTTTAATAATTTTTAGTACATCGGCACCTCTTTCAAAAATCTAGGACATTATCATAATTTGTTCCTCTATGCGATATTTCAATAAACAAATGAACAACTAATGCTCGTCTTAAAAGTAACATGATTCACTTGTCATTGCCTTATCACTTTTTCGTGCTCTAAATGTAAGCAAACAGTTTAATTTAACCAATCACGGAAGAACAGGAAATTTGTATTCAACCAATCAGCAATCAGCATTAATTTTTAGTAAACATGTTTCAAGACGTTCGTAACGCAGAAATACTCGTTTTGATTTCGAAATTATTTTAGAAAAAGATAGACTAGATACTCTTAAAACATTTCTTTCTGTTGTCTTTTTTTTTTGGATGTTCTGCGGACCTTTGTCCCTTCTGTAACATAATTGTATTCTTCTTGTCACCAGAATAATTAAGTTCAACTGTTAAAGATATTTTACAGGAAAACAATACGTTTTCTCTCAAGTTGGTTTCGAAAGAGTGGGTCTCGGTTCATACAGTTTTTTTTTATTATTTCATAAAGGAACGCTTCCAAAAAAGCATTCTAGTACAATTTTCTGATTTCTAGTAAAATTTTGTATCAAAAGTTGGTACGACTTACTCAATCTGGTTTTGCTCTCAAGATATTACAACTCTGAATGACAGACCTACATTCTATAGTTTAGCACTATCAAACCGCCGCCGACGGCAAACAACTAAACTTAATAATCTTAACATGTGTTCAAATGCATTTATACGCGTATCGTATGTCATCGCTCGAAATTACATGTTTGAAATTTGATAAATCAAAATTTTTCAAAGTTATTGTGTTACCGTTATTTATTATTTATAATTTGTTCGTTTGATGAAAAGTAGTGATAACAATGGCGAATAATTAGTCTAATGCTGAGTGGGTGAATAGGTTAAAGGCATATTTTCAAGCCGATGAGAATGCTAGACAAGGAAAATGGCCTTACGTGGAACGATTTATTTTTATTAGTGATTAGTGCAATTCTCGGAAACTAATATTATTAATGTGTTTTTAATTTTTGATTATTATTAGTGATTTACTTTTGCTGTGTTTCAGGGTATGCGGTTTATTTAGATGTAGAAGAGATTTTTTTTTCAATTAGGTACGTACAGAATGCCAATTTATTATTTGTTTCAGTATTAGAATTTTTTATGGTTTAATTTATATATAAAGGAGTGTAAGTTTTTGTTATCAGATTTATTGTTGATTTTACTAACATTTTACTAAACTGGGCAAAAAATAATTCTATTGTAGATGAGATAGCAATTAATAATTTAAAACTTAGACTTCCATCGATTCACGGAACAGAAGTGAACCGACCTTGCAGCCAGCTGATGTTCTATACTATCCACGTATTAAGTACACAAATCTTCGTTTCGTTAAAGCAGATGCTTCTTTATAAAATGAACATTTTCAATTTTGTTTCATTTTTTAGAATTTAATTCAAATCACATAATATTACCAGTTGTGTACTAATTTAAAATATAACTGCGAGGAACTGGCAGCACTGCCTTCAGTTACGTCATTACTGTGACCGGCGGAGAGATATCTAGTGATCATCAAAATGTCATTTGCTGGAGAACGAAAAAAATATCAGAAATTCAAATTTTTTTTGTCAGTGCTAATCGATTGTACTCGACGAAATATATTGAGGGTTAAAATATAACTACGCTTTTAAAACTCACCCTGTATAGTGAAACCTTAGCCTAATTAACAAAAAAATAGAAAGATACCAAAAAGTCTTAGTGCAAAAATGGCCCGTGTTAAAAAAAAATAAAAAAGTTTTCATTTGGTAATCAAGGTTTCATTAGAGGTATCATATTGTATCCATCAGCACAGAAATTTCGACACAAGTTAGTAATTATTTAAAGTTATTATAGAGAAATAAAAATCTCAATTAATTTCAATCCTCTTTTTCTTAAAAAACCTAAATTGTTACTTTAACCACTTTTGCACTAAACGCCTAATATATTCTGACATTATTCTGTTGCAACTGTGAGTAATACTCACTCAAGTTTCATGCACCATGCTATAGGCGTTCTGAATTACTCCATGCTACCCTATACCCATTGGTATTTCTAGGACACTAACTGAATTTTACATTCCACAAGTTTATAAAATCCAATAAAGTGTAAAGTTTCTGCTTCATTAAAATTCTTTTACTCAATTTAGATACACGCGCGACGATGAATAAAGAATTCCAAAAACATTCTTTTTTAAATCCGTTTAATGTTTTTGCAATATATTTCATACTAAAAAGGAGCATCCTTTCAGATTTTCAATAATACTTAACCAAATGAATAATACATTTTGCAAATAATTAAACAACTGACAGATTCGATTAAATTATTTTCATTATCACTAAAGGTGCAAATCGTTTCTGTGTATCATGGTCGTAGAGTACAGATGTACTTACTGTCGCCGGCATTCACCTTGACCGCGAAACTCTTTCTCCAGTCCAGTATATTATTAGCTTTCGAGTTGTGTACACGTTAAGTCACTTGGGCGTATTGCATATTGTTTTTGTGTTTTTATTCTATTTGTTGTACTGTATTGTTGATATTAATAATAAAGTATGGCAGACGTACGCAGGGGTAGAAAACGGCCATTTGCTGACAAAGTGAATAAATTCATAGGTGAATTCCCGGATTTATTCTATGATGGTGCTAAAATAATTTGTAAAGTGTGCGAGAAAGATTTGATGTACTGGGATAAGCATGATTGTGGACTCACGTAAATAGTGTACACCATAAAAATTTAAAAAATGGCGTGCCTTCGACAACACAGTTTATGTTTGATTTACTGTTAATGCTGATTGTCTGTGATGTTCCGCTGCACATACTCGATAAACAACCATTTCGAGAGTTCTGGAATAAATACAATGCCCAGGTGAAGTTACCAAGTCGCACAACGTCATGTAACTATCTACCAACTGTACACGTAGACATGGTAAATAAGATGAAATGTGAATTAAAAAATACACGGCTGTGGTTATCTGTTGATGAGACAACAGATTGTAAAAAAAATTTTAAATGTTATAGTACGAGTACTGGACCCTCTTGAACCGACAGCTCCACTGTTACTAGCTAGCAAAAGACTAAGTCAGTGTACTAGCGAAACAATTACTAGGGTGGTACTGGAGACGTTAGAAAAATTTGAACTGTCAAAAAGTCAAGTGTTGATGTTTGTGACTGATGGCGCTGTGACAATACGTTCTGTAGGCCGTTCTTTGCAAGAACAAGGTTGTACGTTTATACATGTTACGTGTAAAGTGCATGCTTTACATCTTGTGGCAGAAACTAGTTGAAAAGGTTTTTCAGAGGTGGATGCATTAATAGTAAGTACAAAAAAGTGTTTCTTAAATCTCCGTGCTTTTCATAGCAAGTGTCCCGGTATTCCTGAACCACCACAGCCGATTCTTACACGTTGGGGAACATGTTTGCAGGCAGCTTTTTATTACGCTGAATATTTCCAACAAATAAAAGCTGTGATACTATAATTCAATCCATGAGGCTGCGGCTATTAAGTTAAGCCAGACAAAATTCGAAGATATTTCCGTTGAAACAGCTTTAAAATATTGCGAAGAACTATAAACCATTATATGAAAGCATAAAAAAATTAGAAAACAGTGCGTTGTCGTTAGCGGAGTCACTGCAAATAGTAGACGAAGTAAATCTACTGCTACACGCTATAGGTGACGCAACAAATGAGCTCGTTAAAGAATAGTGTGTTAAATAAAGACACCCGCTTTACCAAATTAAGACAAATATGTGATGGTGTAGCCCCAGATCCGTTAAGTGTGTTCAAAGACTATTTTACGAATGCGTGTATTACATCAGTAGATGTCGAACGGTCGTTTTCAAAATACAAGAATATATTTTCACCAAAGGGAACATCACTCATGGAGTTACCATAGAAACATACCTTATGCTGCAAAATGGCTACACGTCTTCTCCAGTTTGTGATAAGCAAGCTAGTTCATCAAGCTAGTTAAGAGGGTAAGTTTTAGATACATTGTTATAAATTGTAACAGTTTATTGTTTCTCGTATTATTTCGCGTACGCCACTGTCCCACGGAACATCATTGACAGCCCTAATTATCACCTTAATTTTTGTGGTTATTATTAAACTATTTTTAGGTAACGCTTCTTCTGTTTATAAATATACAAAAATTTATTTATACATAGAACCAAAAAAAAATGACAATAAATAAACAAGTTATGAAAGGAAATTTAGGATGGAAATACTTTCTGTACCACCCTGTGTGTGCATTTACAATAAATAATAAATCAATCGAAAATCATCTGTTGCTATTATTGTTGTCTATTCCAAAAGCATATAATGATCTAATGACCGATCTCGCCTGACATGACATTTAACCAGGTTAACGCTATAAATAACCCTATTAGCTTTATCTCGTTGGAGATGAAGGCAGGCGTATATGTTTTGCTAGTAAACATGAGTGATATAATGATAATAGAATAAAGATGCAGATGAACTATAAATATAATACTGGACTAGAGCATTAGCCCATTTTCAAGAGGAGAAATGGAGAAAATACAGTACAAGCTTTAAACAATATATTAAAGGTGAAAAGATGTATACATTGAAAAGTTTTGAAACAGGAAATAGAAAACTAATTTATACAGCAATCACTGACGTAGTTTTCCACGAAACAGCAAAACAGTATATACTGCACTCGACGCGCGTTTCGCCAACCAAGTTGGCATCATCTGGAGATGATTAAAACGCAGTTTTAATCATTTCCAGATGATACCAACTTGGTTGGCGAAATGCGCGGCGAGTGTAGTATAAGTAAATAAAATAAATAAATAATCTCTTTATTTTTCAGTAGACATGCATTACATGTATAGAAAAACGTCAAAAATTAGTAAGAAGTTATACAAAGTATAAAAGTGTAAAAGCGTATTATGGTTGTGTGAAAAATAAAAAGTAAATAATTGTCGATGCCAGTGTTACAGGGTGGCACTAAAAAAATTCTTCTGAAGTGTAAAAGGAATGATGTACCAACAATTTTATTAATTTTGATTTAAATAACTTTCAACAAGATATTTCTTTCAGGTAGTTGGGTAGATGATTGAATATTTTAATGGGCATGATAGTTACACTATTAGCAACAACAGACAATTTATGTTTTGGTAACAGAATGTTATTGGTATCTCTTAGACTGTAATTTATGATACAAACAAAGTGAACTTATTAATATTAGATTTAACAAATTTGCACTATGAACAAATCATTCATTCTACTAGAATTGCCCCAGCATAAAATGCCGTAATTTAATAATGATTGCACATGTCCAAAGTAATACAATTTAAGTACATCGAAATTAACATAAGAGCGAAGCTGCCATAGAACATAGCAACTAATAGAATTTTTTTTTAAATAGTCAATACGATCAAACCAATTTAAGTTATGATCCACTAATATACCTAACAATTTTACTGAGTCACTATTTTTTATAGATAAATGATCAATTCTAGATAATAAACTAAAATCAGGAGTAATATGGGTAAACATTAACATTTGAGTTCTTGACCCGTTAAGTTTCAAACCAAAATCATTACAATATCTGTCCATTACTGAGGTACAAAAATGTTTGCGTTTCGCGATAGATCTGGAACATTATTTGACACAGATGCAACTGCCACATCATCAGCAAATTGAATAACGTGAAACTCATTCGACACTTTCAAATAGTTGCAAAAGTCATTGATGAAAATCAGGAAAACAATGGGGCCTAGGGTACTGCCCTGAGGAACACCAGTTGGAACTAATTTATCATCAGATTGATGTGATTTGCCATCAACTTTTAGTATTACTCTCTGAGTACGATTACTCAAATAACATTTAATCCACGAATTAGGTACCCCTCTTATACCATAGGCATTCAATTTGCTGAGCAGCATTTCGTGGTTCACTGTGTCAAATGCTCTAGACATATCAAAAAACAAACATTCGCACTTTTTCTTCTTGTCAATATTTTCGAGTAAAAAAGTACAGAGCGAATTTACTGCATCTTGCGTACAGTATCCCTCCCTAAACCCATATTGCTAGAAGATATTATATTATTTTTATTTAAATAGGCTTTAAGTTGACAGGCATACGCTAGTTCGAAAAGCTTCGAAAATACTGAGAGTAGAGATATTGCTCTGTAGTTAGATATTAGTTCCTTATCGTTTTTTTTTTATGTATAGGTACCAATATATAGTGTTTTGGTGTTTCGTGGAAAACTACGTTAGTGTTATCTTCACATCAAAGGTTCCAACTCACTCCAGGACTAATTTATACAGATCCTGTGTCGCGGATTTTTCTGTTTTCTTAGAGAGGCTGGCGGCACTTTTGGAACTCTTCTCAAATAATTAGAGTAAATAGTGCTCGTTGGTGATTTCAACATAAATTTTAGGTCTCCCTCTGGTAATCTCACTGAACTTCTATGCCTTCTAAAGTTTACTAGGGTAATAACCCATTCCGCCAGTTGTATTGATAATATTGTGACAAACTTGAAAGAGGATTGCTATGGGGTGGGCGTAGATAATCCTTGTCTCTCAGTCTCTTCGCAGGCGTATTACAAACCACAGTTTAGGCAAATTAAGAAACCATTTGATCGACATGGACTGGAGTCATTATAGTACTACCGATTATAGTAGGTACTTATCCCAGTTCTTGGTAAATAGATTTAATGTATTAGTAAATCGAATTTTTCCTTTAAAAAAAGTTTTCCAAATGAGAAGATGCCGATCAAGTGATTCGCCGATTCTTTACGTAGTAAAAGAGATACACTATTCTCTATTAATTTTCAATGTCACTAGAAATCCGGTTGCCTATTCTATTTACAGTTCTCTGCGTAAGGAGTACAATAAGATATCAAAAATGCAAAGAAAACAGCTTGTAACAAATTCATAAATGACTGACAATAAAGGAAGAGACACCTGGAAAGTTATTAATTTTGAGACAAACAGACATCGGATAAATGTCATTAATTCTAGTATTCCACCAGACACTTTTAACAGCTATTTCGTATCCGTCGCAGGACAGTTAATAAATTCTTTACCAAACATAAATCACAACATTCAAACTAATTCTATCCATAGTAAACTACTTAATCTAACTTTCGTCAGAATGATTATCGAGCTATTTGGAACAGAAACTACTCATTTTTTCCTTAACAATATGGTTTTCGCTCTGGCCGCTCGACAACGCAAGCAGTTGTAAAAGTAGTAAGACACATAGTCGAGTGTCGTGAAGATGGCCGTCAATCAGCAATCACTGTGTGCGATCTTTCCAAGGTCTTTGACTGTCTCCCACGACAAATTGATTGAAAAGTTGCAATCATGTGGTGTTAGAGGACTGCCTCTCTCTCTTTCCAATTCGTACCTGTTTAACCTTCAGCAGTGCATGGCCACAGGTAATGACAAGTCAGGTTTTCTAAATATCAACCGTGGTGTACTCCAGGGATCTATCCTGAAGCCACTGCCATTTTTGATCTACATGAATGATTTTCCTCAATTCATGTTGCCAAATAAATCCATTCTGTTCGCCCACGATACCACTCTTTTGTGTTCTGATCGCAGCTTTACCAATCTACTACAGCTATACTTTAATATTGAACTACAAGCAAAAAATTGGTTCAACTCAAATGAACTTACACTTAATCAAGAAAAAACTCTGAGGCTATTAATATCTTCAAATAAAACCGCAACTAAAGGCGAGTAATTTAAATTTTTATGTATCTATATAACCTCAGCTGGGTCAACCATATTGAACAACTAAATAAAAGGCCTTCAAGTACGATCTTCCTCTTTAAAAAACTAAAACGCATTCTAGAGATTGACATCTTAGAAATCACCTATTTTGCCCTGTTCCATTCTAGATTTTCCTACGATGTTGTTCTGTGGGGAAACTCCTATCACGCATTGAATATTTTTCGATAACAAAAAAAGGTTGTAAGAATACTTGTAAATGCCAAGTACACGGAACATTGTTGGCCTATTTCCATTAAATTCGACATTATGCCCATCCTTTCACTTTTTATTTTCTATAGCCTCATTGAGATTCACAAGAGTGTGTATGGTCTCCCTACCCAGGCAGACTATGAGCACAATACACGTTGCTGGACTTCTTAGACTACCTCGACATAGGTTAACACTAAGCGTTAAAAATTCTCCCAACCTAAATTTGTATAATTATTTACCATCTCATATTAAGCAGTTAAATATAATGTCCTTCAAAATGAATGTAAAACGCTTCATATTAAAACACTGTTTTTACTCAATTGACCAATTCCTTAAAACACCTTTTTATATTAATCCTCATTCGAGAGCCTAAACGCGCATACTTGCAGGATGCTCTGACCCTTCGAAGTCTCACTTTTTTACTTTTATAATTTTTACTATAAAATGTGTAAGTGTGTATACACATATATATGTTTCTTTTTTTTTGTCTTTTCTTTTTACTTGCTGTTTAGCATCTTTAGTGTATATTATTTACTTGTACCTAGTTAACTGAATCTACATTTATAAATGTGCTGCTTACTAGCTATTACTCTGACCTGCTGCAAATGTTCAACAATATATATAAAGTGCTTAAATAAAGACTATCTATCTAATTTACAAGTTTTTCTTCTAAACTACTGGCTAAAGAGTAGTTTTTCATTTTATCATATTTATTATTTTTTCTTTAAAAAAATGACAAATAATATGATAATTACGTTACAATTAGAAAAGCCAAAGCTGCGTGGCAAATTAAAAAAAAAACAGTTTAGTTTAACTTACGCTTACCGCGATTTTTGGCACCTCTTTCATTTCTAATAAGCACCTCGTGGTCATCTTCTTCCCAAACTTCCCCATCAGCTACTGCCAAACTAATCACTACGATAGCCAAAACACATAATGCTAACCACTTCATCTGAAAAACAATGAAAATAATGTTAATTTATATGCTCTTTATCTGTAGTTTGAGACTAGTCGCAACTGGTAAACACAAAAATTTTTTTTAGTAAAATCAACTTTTTATTTTGTTACTTAACAAAAAAAGATTTTACTCAAACTCAAACACTGATATGAGGTAAATAAAGCAACGCTTTAATACATAAACACGTACACAAGCGACCATTAATCGGAACAAAAGGTCTTCATGCGACGTTGTACGATTTCTTATTTCGTGGCTGGGACGTAAAGAAGGCTGTGATTTATCAATATAAATAAGAGCAATTACCACATTTTTTGGTATTCCTTTTTAATTTTTTATAATATTATCACGAAAATTACCTCTAATAATAAAATTTAATATGTTTGTCTATTTCTTTAGGAAACTGTGTTAGTTTCTATTTTTAGTGAGATTAATATCAAAATTATTACACTACATAAACAATTCTGTTCTTCAAAAAGTTACGTCAACTTTATTCTTTAAATGGAACACTTTAATTTTGTGAAACTATTTTACAGAGTTTTTTATTCTAACCATGCTACAAACTTGGTGAATGAGGTTTGGTAGGTGTTATTTTACTACTAAAGACCGTAAAATTAAATAATATTGTTTATAATTAAATTATTGTAATATAACGAATGATCAAAATAACCTACATTTTGTTAAAGACATATTTATGCGTCCTAAAACCCTCTAATTTATTGCTCTTCGCAATTCATTCCCGTCCAAGGAAGTAACACACATTGTTCCCGTCCTTTTGTCTGACTATCTCAGTTAATACACTTTAATCTTAACGGACCTACTAAAATAAAAATCCACTGGAGTAAGATCTAGACAACGTGGTGGCCAACGCCAAGAACTATTTCAATTAAACTTCTTTTAGCAATATAAATGGTTATTGATGTCAATACCTACTGATCTCAAGTATGCAGTAAGATTGGACTCAGTAAAATAGTGTCACAATATACAGGGAGCTCCATTTAAAAAACTAAGTTTATCCTTTGTAATGACGATGATTCTGGGAGAGCGAAATATTGTAAACATTTTGGTGCATAAAAATTAAACAGAGCAAAATAGCTTGCTTTAAGAGCTAAGAAAATATGAGCAACAAACCAAGAATTGATTTTTCAGTTTTTCGCATACCCAAAGAACCAAAGAAAATAATAAAATTTTTATTATGTAATATTAAATAAACAAATGTGCAGCTTTGTTTTTATAATATGTGTATCGAGAGCTCGCGTGAAAAACCGCATGTTAAGGTTTGACTAGAAATAAATTGTGTACAGTTCGTTAAAAACGTAGCCGCTCGTCTGTCATTCGCAATTGGGCGCCGAAATTAGCAATAATGAAATTAATTTGGAAAAGGTAGTGTATAATCTCGTTGAACATAACTAAAAATCAGTTATTATTCGGCGCCCAATTCGCAATTGGGCGCCGAAATTAGCAATAATGAAATTAATTTGGAAAAGGTAGTGTATAATCTCGTTGAACATAACTAAAAATCAGTTAGAACTGCATATCGCATACCAGTATAAATGTAGATAAAATTATGCTGATTCAATATATAATAATAATAATAATAACACCACATGAAATTATAACCCCCTTTATCCCTGAAGGTCTGGAATGACCTTGTGTGGGAGAGGGCTACATATTTAGAGACAATGGATACACACCCAATATCCGAGTATACTACGAATCTCTCTCACAGAAAAATCCCAGTTCCTCGACCTGGAATCGAAGCCGGGACCCCGAAGTTTCGAGGTAAGTACGTTACCTCTAGACCACGGAGCCACATGACATGAAAAGAAAATTTGAGCAGTCGGTCCTATTTGCCGGCAGACGTCGTTAAAGATTGTCATTTCATCTCCCTTTAGCGCGTAAGCAGCATCACGATAGAAGGAGACGTCTACCGCTATCAATATTATTCGAATTTTCGCAACCGCTTTAAAACATTCTATAGTTATTTATATTTATAATAATACAGCAACTCAAACAATAATTTTTATTTTGAATATATAGTAAATATATCAAAACATATTTATAAGCAGTACACAAAAATTAACTACCTGTTTTCATTTTTAACTTTATAGGAAAATACCGAATAAAAAAGTTTTTGGGGTTAAATAGTTACCTCAATATGAAAATTGAGTTGGAAATTCTAATACTGCTTTTTATACAATAATCGGTCTATCAGAAGTAAAATTCTGGCTATCTGTAAATATCATAATTATTGTCAAACCGACAGTTGTTATTGTTATTGATAATTGTTTCATAGTGTGATTAAGTAACTTTTTTTCTGTTTTATTAAATAATTTAAATAAAAATACATCTGAAATATTAATATATTGTTCTGATATTTGCCGGTCGATTTTCATATTCGGGCAAACTCTTTTAATTCTAAACAACTGTTTTATTTCGTATCTTCCTCTAAAGTTAAAAATGAGGGTAGTTCTCTTTTACCCTATTTTAAGGTTTTCATAATTATTTTTGTGTACCCTGTATATCGGACATCGAATATCTCTATGCGATTCTCGTTTTTAAAGCAAGCAAAACTTTTTTGTAAAGAGTAACTTTTGTTGTATTTATTTTTTAAAATTCATTAACAAAATAGATAATAAGTTAATTAATCACACTATAAGTCAACATTTATACTGATATGCGATCATGCGGTTGTGACTGGTTTTTAGTTATACTCAATGGCATCTGCTCTACCACCTAGCGCGTCTGCCAAGTTGGTTACTTTAAACAATGATGTTTCGACACATTGTAATTACGAATTTAGTCTGGTATATATAACGAGATTGTATACTACTCTTTTCCAAATTAATTTCATTATTGCTAATTTGGACGACCAATTACGAATGGCAGACGAGCGGCTACGTTTTTAACTAACTTTACAATATTTATTTCTGAAGTCAAACCTTTGAAATCTTATCAAGCGTTTTTTTTTCACGCGAGCTCTTGGTCTATTTATAATTCAAACGAGATAATATCTTCTTATCTTAGCGATTTGAAAAGTTAAATCATATCACCCTGTATAAACTTGAATTTGTAAGAGGAAATCTTTCCGTTTGATAGTAACCGTAAATTACTTCAATAGATAGAAACTACTGCCTAACTGTATTTCGGCTGATTCGTAGGGCTCAAATGTTTATTTCTTAGATTTTCTTTTCCTCGTATGAAACTTACTGTGATAAAAATAGTTTGAAAGAAGATAAAGTAAACAAACTCCAGCGACATTGCCCAAGGGATCAAGTTAGAACGTCAAATATTATAGATGTGAGTTGCCCCCATAAAGTCTCACAACAATATTATCTTTATGTCAACCAATCTTAGAATTTTGGTCTGTATGCTACCCGTTTATTGTAATAACCTGCGGCTTGTCGTGCTGAAACTCTCGAATTTGCACCATCCGTCTTACAATTTGGTTAATCTATAGAGCTTAAAGTTACATGTTCCTTGAAACCAATACGATAGTCATTAAGAGGCGAGCACTGTTAATAAGATTAGTCTATTCGATAGAATGGTATAAAGTACTATTACTATGAGAAGATGCCAGGCAATAAAAATGCGTAGAAACGAGTTTGTGTATGCCACTCGTTTAAGCCAATGAGAGCGAATTACGTCATATTTAAGGTTGAGACCAGTGACAGCGTCAGCTTGCAGTAGAGTTTTGTTCGTCGGCAGTTCTTGAATTAAGTGACATAACCTGTTAAGTGTGAAACGCAGTGCAAAATGTCTTCATCTGAATAACCCGGACCTTCGAAAAAGCGATGCATCGGCATTAAGGGCAAAACAGTACATTCCCAGGCACGTGAAATTATAGCAAATATTATTGCTTTCATGAAAATGGAGGCAGAGGGCGATGGGCCGTTAATTCATTTAAAAAATGTTCGGCAACGTATGTTTGCTTTTACAAAAATTAGTAAAAAAACCTACCAGAGGATAACTCAGGAAACTAAATTAATCGAGCAGGGGTCGGCTATACAATTTTCCATAGTACTCATACAGCCCAAAGGGATGGACAGATAGTTTGTCGAAATCATTCACCAAACCGATTAGTAAGGGACATCGCCTCATAATTCTGCATGCAGCAAGTAAGAGTAGATTTATACTTAACTAATATTTAAATCGGGTATATTTTTAATTCACCTCTTTTATATCATTTGTATTTTTTTTTTTTAATAATTTTAGGATTAAAATCAGGTGATTGTCATGATGAAATGAATTCTACAAATTGTAAACGTTGGCTGGCGTCTCAAGTCATCCCTAATTTGCTTCCAAAGTCTATACTTGTCTTAGATAATGCATCGTATCATAATGTCGAACTGAATAAGGCGCCAACAACGGCCACCAAAAAGGCAGATATGATTTTGTGGCTGCAAGAAAAAGAAATCCAATATGATCCCAGTATGACTAAACCTGAATTATATGAATATATCATAAAACAGAACGAAAACACAACAAAAATATATGAAATAGATATTATAATGGAAGAACATGGGCATAAAGTCCTAAGGTTACCCTTAAGAAAAAGAAGAGTTATGAAAAATAGTTTAGGGCCTGGGAATAAGACGATTGGAGAAAAAGAAAGGTATAAAATCTACAGGAACAGCAGGCAGAAATTTTCTCTCACTGAAAAATTTAAAGGGAATGTTATAGAAAAATTCGGGGAAGTAGAAGAACAAGTTAGTGAAGTTAAAGAAAAAGTCGGTCAAGTTGATGGAAAAGTCAGTATTGTTGAAGAAATAGCCCGGCTCAAACAATAATTAAGGGACAGGAGTGGCCAATTGGTACTGTCGGCTGGTACTAGATTACAACCGCCTTCCTTCGACGGTCAAGGTTCATGATCGACATATAAGAGACAGTTCGAGGCAGCTGCACGTTCAAATAACTGGAACGATGACGAAAAAGCAACAGCTTTGGTATTAGCACTGGGGGACCAAGCATTAGATCTGCTCCAAACAATGCCTGCAGCACAGCAACAAAACTTTAGCATTCTGGAGGCAGCGTTAGAACTAAGATTTAGCGACCAACATCTCGCTCAAGTATGACAGGCTCAGCTCAAATCACGCAGGCAACGGGGTGGAGAAAGTCTCCCGGGATTCGAAGCTGCTGTGGAAAGATTAGCCAATCCTGATGCACCAATTGAGTTTCAGTAACAATTAGCAGTTGGAGCATTTATTGATGGAGTATGAGACCTGCAAGTTAGGCGGATACTTAAGTTAGCCACGCACAAGCGAAGTAGTGAGGCTCTCGTACATGCATTTGAGATTGCGGCTGCCTATGAGGATACCACACAATCAGATCAGAGAGTACGAGCCGTGGCTGTGGAAGAGACCCTGGCAGGTAAAACCATGCAAGTCGTATTAATCGAGATACAAAAGCTGATCACACAACTATTGACAAAGAAGAATTCCCAGACGAAACAAGAACAAAATAGCGGTAGCCCGAATGACCTCCATTCGGATACCTTCCGCTGTTATAAGTGTGGTAAATTAGACCATATTAAAAGGAACTGTCGTGAGCTCAACATTCAAAATGTAATGTCCGAAGTACAAATGACCATACAACTACTGATAAACACGAATCTCCAGCCAAGACAAGTGATTGTATGAAGGCTCGTTATGAACTTAAGGCTAAATCAGGAGAGTACCAGGCGGGCGAGTTGGTTTGGCAATAAAGGCAGGTCCCCGAAGCATCACCCTCCTTGGGAAGGGCCATACACTGTCGTCACCGGATTAAACGATGTCGTATACAGAATTCAGCAAAGTCCAAAATCAAAGATGAAGGTGGTGCATATGGAGAGACTAGCCAAGTATGTAGGGAACAATAAATTGCCTGACCGGGACGTTCAGGCTTAAAGAGGGGGCAGTGTTACACCATTGGGCTGTGTAGACTGGAAAGATGGGACTAGAATTGTACGAGAAGGGCAGAGAATGATCAGAAATGTCCTACACCGCGTGTCTGGTCGTATAAATAAGGCGCACGATAGACCGAAAGTCAGTCTTAAGGTGAACGTGAATGAGTAAAGAAGAAATAAGAAAGATACTTATAAGTATTTAATTACGATTATAGTTAAAACAGTCATTAATCTATTGTTGTTAATTATTAATTAGTTAATAAACTAGTGAGTGTTACCTGGACTTTCGATCAACGAATCGACGGTGTGGGGTGTTTGTGTAGACAGCAAACACGTAACAATATGTATACAGCAAGAGTTGTTTCAGGTCAAACAGGCGTTAAAACGAAAGCAAATAATGTCGTGTACGGATTATTTCATTTATCATATTCAACAAAAATAACTGTTTATAATACTATTATTCTACCTCATTTTACATATTGGATCAATAATTTATTGCTCTAATGTAAATATAAACACTCCCAAAAAAGTTACAAAATCTAGCCATGAGGGTAATATTAAATTGTAGTACATGTACACAAATAACGGATATGCTTCATTGTTTAAACTGGCTCTCGGTTAATGAAAGGCTCTATTATATTTCAATAGTTTTTATTTATAAATTATTTACTAAGCAAGTATCTAATTATCTTGTTGAGAAAATGAAATATCATGAAAACGTTCGTCGCTCATAATTATAACACAAGAACAAAAAATAATTTTCACATCAATTTTAGCAAACAGGCAGCAACAAATAATTGTTTTTTGATAGAGGGTTGGTCAAATTTAATTGCCTTCCAAATTATTTAAAAGAAATTCATAACATAAATTTATTTAAAAACGAATTATTTAAATATATTAAGGATAATTATTATATAGTGAGCTAATTGTAAACTGATTGTAAAATTAGATTTATCTAAATAAATATACAGTGTGGAAATTAGGTAACGCATAAATTCAGTAATTCCGTTAATATTAATTTTTTGGAAAAAATCTCGAAGGGGTATAGCGATTTTAACTTCGGCAAATATTGTCAGTCTAATTTCAGTTTCTTATGTCATTTATTTTTTAAGTTATGACGTCATCGACTTTTTTTTTAAATGACAACCTATATTTTGTATTATTGATTTTGGTAGTAGATTTTATTCTGGTTCCGACCGTATAAAATTTTCAATATGTTATTATTTGAAAAAATCGAGAAAAACAGTCTTAAATTTCAAATAATAAAAATTCATTAAATTGGGTAAATTTATCTAGTTGCCTAAGTTTGACGGAAAGTTATCGACGGCACATTCGTTTTTATTTTGAAATTATACAAATAGTTGAAAAATCGAACTAGAAATTTATTATCTGCTCAATTCAAAGTTAGTAATAACGATAACTTCGTGAGGCAAACATTAGTATAAAACGAAACTACTAAATTGCTTAACCAGAAAAAAATATCATCAAACACAAAAATAAGCACAGAAATAACAGTTGTTAAATTACATTTACACTAAATGTTCAAATTGACGACCCTGTACTATTTGACAATACCCAAGACGATTATAAAATTCATTTATCACATTCTGAATAGTTTGAGGCGATATTAACCTAATCTCATGTTGAATTCTTTCCTGAGATCGTCTAAATTATTGGGTCGATTGTTGTACACTTTACTTTTTAAGTACCCCCATAAAAAAAAGTCTAATGGCGTTAGATCAGGAGACCTAGGCGGCCATTCTATCTGACCTCTTCTCCCTATCCATCTTGCTGGGAGAACTTGGTCCAAGTACCGTCGCACAATAATTGCGTAATGAGGCGGAGCGCCATCTTATTATAACCAAATGATATTATTTGGTAGGTCAGGGTTATTTGCATTGGGGAATAATGCAGCTAATGTAGGCATCAATTCCAACTGTAAAAATTGCAGGTATCTATCTCCAGTTAAATTGTATTCAAAAAAGAATGGACCTATAATTCTGTCACCAATAATTCCTGCCCAAACATTAATTTTCTGAGGATATTGGGTATGAGTCTCCTGCATCCAATGGGGATTGTCTAGGGACAATATCGACAATTCTGTCTATTGACATGGCCATTTAAACAAAATGTTGCTTCATCCGATAATAAAACACGCTGGAAAAACATTGGGTCGCGGTTGCAAATTTCCATCATTTGGTCGCAAAACTCTTGCCTACAATCAAAGTCATCTTCTGTCAACTCATGAACCAAGTGCACCTTATATGGGTGGAATTTTTGAACTTTCAAAAATTTTAGAACTGTAGTGTGGCTTATATTGTGGTTCAAAGCAATGCTTCTACTAGTTGAATGTAGATTGTTTTCAATTTCTAGTAGCACATCAAGTTGTGCATCTTCATTTAATGTCGCCGGACGTCCAGTTTTTGGAATATTCTTTACAACGCCATGTTCCAGAAATTTTTTTTCAATCCTACTAATTGTTGATTGATTTATGGGCTGATCTGGGTATTTTTTCTCTAAAAATATGACACACTTCTTGATGTGTTCTAGCTCTGTCGCCATAACCAATCATTATTAACACTTCAATTCTCTGTTTGTCGCTCAACTGTACCATTCTTATTAATAAAATAGTTTTTCTAATTTAGAAAAAGCAAAATAATAACACTTATTCTATTGTGACATTTACAAATTATTTAAATCTGATAGCCGTAACTAATGTGATACACCGGCAACTAGATAAATTTATCCAATTGAATGAATTTTTATTATTTGAACTTTAAGACTGTTTTTCTCGATTTTATCAAATAATAACATATTGAAAATTTTATACGGTCGGAACCAGAATAAAATCTACTACCAAAATCAATAATAAAAAATATAGGTTGTCATTTAAAAAAAAAGTCGTAGACGTCATAACTTAAAAAATAAATGACATAAGAAACTGAAATTAGACTGAAAATATTTGCCGAAGTTAAAATCGCTATATCCCTTCGAGATTTTTTCCGAAAAATTAATATCAATGGAAATACTGAATTTATGCGTTACTTAATTTCCACACTGTATATTATAATTATTTTATATTTATATTTATTACTATATTTTTATGACATTCCCAATCGAACGCCTATTTCACCCTTTTACCTGTTAGACCGCTAATAAACCTTTTGTTATTTATGCAAGGACCGCAGTTGTACAACCCTTATAATAAAATTTCGATTTAATCAAAATCTGTTTAAAGTTACAGCAACTGTCCACATCAGTTGAGACTGCGATATAAAGGAATGTAACTCATCTATCATCGTTTTAGAGAGCAAATTGGCGCACCGCTGCCCTGTTATAAGGAAGCAGAAATAGCGCTTCATAAAACTACTGAGTCGTATTACATCATCATATCGCAATCCTATTTGATTTGAATAGTAAATTTTTTTTGCCTGTCTACTTATCAATAAGAACTGGAGTATAGATACAATTTAAAAAAATATTATTATCATATCTGCAAATAGTATATTTATATTTGTGAACAGTAAATTCAATTTCTGGTACTGAATTTAAGCTCTTCAAAAGTTTATGGATGTTATTAAATGCTATATTTCCACTTATTAATATTTTTTGGATTACTGATTACTAATGAAAATATACAATTTTTAAAATATGCACAATAAGCAAAGTATTTATAACTTGTCCACCAGATTCGTAGTATTTCTACAAAACAGTATCCCAGAACAATAATTTAATTCCACTAAACCACTAGAGCAATAATTGCTATGCATCCACTAGTTTCCAGTTTTGCATCCATAATTCGTTAATAACCGTATCATGTGTGGAATTCTATAGAGTAAGCTGCAAGCACATGCCAACGTTGAGCCTACGCCTCCAGATAGTCTGTAGATTAGATCAATACACCTGGTTACTCTACTGCTTCCGTAATTCCTTAATTAAAGACTGGGACTAACCGTTAATCTGACTTTGAGAGACAACCTGCAACCATCCACGATACAAATTAACGTCGCCGGTTTATAAATCTTCAGTCTGTCTGGGGGAAATCAGATAAAAATTAGGACTTATCTCGTTTAAACTTTACGTTTCATGTTGGAAGTAATTAAAATTGTATTGAAATAGGGTAAATGCGAAGATTACTGACGCTGGATGTGATGAAATTGACGGTGTCTTTAGGTTTTACATGCTAAAATGGCATTTATTTTGCTTATAAAATAATAAACTAAAGCGTCTTGTAAAAGGAAAAATTACATTGCTATTCAGTTCATTACCCAACCAACCCGTCCTTTACTAATAATAATTCGTAGCTAATCAAATCGTCAAAGAGTTTCACGTTCCATGTGTGAGTTCTCATTAGTAAGTTTAAAACTACTGCAAACGAAACAAATAATATGCATGATTTATCTTCAATGAAATAAAATACTAAAATTTAAATTGTGAAAAAATTCTTTGTGAAGTATTCATGTTATTTAAATCCACAGAAATCAATTTTGGTATTTTATATTTAACAATGAATCAGTGGCGGTTGGTTAGGGGAGGCAGGGGAGGCTGAGCCTCCTCTACAATTTTGGGAGAAGCAGAATATCTCCAAACTAATATTTTTCACAAGTAGAAATTTCTACTTAGGTATATCTTATTTCTCAATGTTGTCTATAATTCATTAATTGATTTTCAGTGTAAAAAGAATTTTGCATTTTCTTTCCACAAACATGTAACATTGTAGTCCGGATAATCCACTCCACGTATGCATATTTCCCGGCCTCTCATCGTGCTTTCACGCTTGCTCCGATGAACTGAGGCTAACGGCCAGCCAACCCCCACCTCCTGGTAAAGTTACCGAACAGATGAATTTAACAATAAAATTGTTAAACCAGTAAAATAATAGTTACTATTTATCAATTTTTGCAGAACAATCATTCCAGATTAAACATCGCTGTGATCAGTTTTTTTTAAAAGTAGAAACGTAATAATTAATATAAATCTGTTTGGTAACTAACAGCCACTCTACCAGAAGATGGATATACCGGCCCTATCGCGTATAATCCCTAACCGGCAAAACTTAATAATTTTTTTTCCTATTTATGCTAATATTAATAGACTATACGTTCGGCGGGTACAAGAATATTGTTAAGAAAGGAGCCAGGGCGACAGTATGCCTCTATCGCATTCTATCGTATAGTCCGCGCACCTGATATAAGTACACCAAACTGTATATGGATTTAATACAAGCAAGCAATCTATTAATAACAAGCATAAGAATAAGCAAGATTTTTTCATAAGCAGCCAGCGTATCTAATGGTCTGCATAAATCATTGCCTTTCCTAGTATTATAACTATGATAGTACTATTTTAATAGACTTATTTCAATTATGTTTAACAAATAATAATATTTCAAACATATAAATTGATGGTAACGTTAACAGTCTGATAATAAAATAATTATTGAGTATTACATAAGCATCCTTTCAAATCTAACATGACAACAATTATAAATACTTACAGTTTTTTTATATTTTATACTGTCATTCTTATCTGAATCCGCTAGTATTGTCATTATGTTAGGTTTGAAAGGATATTAATGTAATTCCCAATAATTATTTTATTATTTTTTTCTAAAAATGCAAATAAAACGTCAGATGTTTTTAAAAGGTCCAAACAGTTGACTTTTTTTGAAAACTACAATAATTGTAACTGGTTTTTTTTTCAAACAAGCTCTTATAGCATCATGGGAACGTCCCCAAAATGAAATGTCATACTTTATCATAAAATAAATTAGTGCGTTAGTACGACAACATAACATTTTTCTTGCAAATGACATATACGTGTTTCCCAACTTAAACTTAACATTTTGTATCTGTAACCACTTCTATAATTTTGCCATTATTTTTAACAAGGTGACTTTCAGACATAGTTTTTAAACTTGCTGTAAAATCATAAATACTCTTTTGCTTGCATTTAGAAAAAGCATGTTTTTATTAAACTACGTTATAAAATTGTTCAATATAAATTGTGCATCCGATATTGTATCGAAAATTGAATTTTTAGCAGAAAGGTAACTATTATCGTCAGCGAATATAACTAATTGGTTAGTGCTGTAAATTTTGGGAGATCATTAATACACAAAAGAAAAACAAAGGGCTCAAAATAGATCCTTGTGCCACTCCTTTTTATTGATCTGTTCTAACTCCATCAATTTCTACTGCCATAAGGGTTTAACTTAATTCCTCACACATGCGGGATTAATAATACTCAGGACCTCAGTTTCTAATTGCGATGTTATTCTTTTCAGGGGGTTCTAAAACAGCTCATTTGATTCACTGCAACTTTCATTTGAAACATTTTTTTCTAACTCGAAAAATAAGCAAAATATAGGGCTGGTCCCTTTCGTTGGATAATCCTGTATTTCTCATGCGACGATTTAATAGCCTGTATCTCAGAATGGAAGGCTTTTCAGACCTATCATCACACGAAGTTTTATCGTTATTTTTATGCAATGAACCAGCTGGCGAATTTTTTGCATTAGATTCTTAAACACCCTGTGTAATTAAACATATGTAGTATATATATATATATATATATATATATATATATATATATATATATATATATATATATATATATATATATATATATATATATATATATATATATATATATATATATATATATATATATATATATATATATATATATATATATATATATATATATATATATATATATATATGATAGTGGCCAACCTGCTAGTTATATACTAACTAAGGTAAAGTGAATAGTGGTGAGAGGTATGAAACTTCTCATATGGTCTGAATGCTACTATCCGACCGACAGATGTCTCTGTGGCGGATAGCGACTTGCGACATTTGTCTGTTCCATTACCTATGGCATACTGAAGAGAACAAATAAGTTCAAAATCAATCTATGTCTGGTTAGGAATTGACAAATGATATTGGCTATCGATCTATCATGATTTGAAGGTGTAATCCAATGCAGGTCGGGGTATTTGCCCGCTGAGTAGTTGTTTCCTTCAAATCATATTTAAAAAATAAAATATATATATATATATATATATATATATATATATATATATATATATATATATATATATATATATATATATATATATATATATATATATATATATATATATATATATATATATATATATATATATATATATATATATATATATGAAATTCTGAAAGAATGTGTCAAGGAAAAATAGTTTTTGTGATTGATTGATTGATTGGCTCAAATGAAGCGTAATAATAAACTGTGTGTTTCCCTAGAATACTGATTATTATAACCGAGAAACTTCAGTCATCTTCAATATCAGTTCAATTTTTTCCTATATCATATTACAGACATTTGATGAAGGTAAGGTCTAATACAATTTGTCTGTCTGAACCAATAAAGTCTTTATAAATCTGTCGCATATATAACTTACTGGATATAATAAATACTGCCATGTAAAATCAATAGTCATTATTTTCGACTTTGCTGTTTCTCAGTTTTGACAAGATTAAAGATGAATGCCAAATCTTTGTCAATCGACATCCAAAGCTTCTATCAGTTGCTTAAACGAAATCAATCTTAATTTTTCAGGTTGTCACAACAATAAGTTGCTTTAGATACGGTGTTTATTAGATACGTTTTGTTAAAGATACAAAAATGTTGAGAAGTTTTCTCACAAATTGCTAGGAATCAAATCATTCTATAGCGAATTAGTGTCGATGATTTGAGGTAATTTAATATTTTCAGGATTCTTTCAAGGGTTAAGCAAATGAGTTCATCTGTCCAAAGTCATATTATGTATTTTCAGGACAATTTATATTGTGGGTAGTATTGCGTTATAAATAAAATAGTAAATTGTGATTCAATTATGTGGAATGTTTCATGAACTACTGAGGAAAAGATAAAACAATAAAAATAAAGAAGATAACCGGAAATATTTATTAAGAGTAAGTAAAAGCGACTCGTCCTTTGTTGGAAGTTTGAGAGACTCAGATGCTAATCTCAATAGGAATAAAATCAGCTTGGGTCATGAATATTGATTAATTTAAATATTACGAATGGTTTTAGTAACACTTTGTTTTATTTAAAAAAAAATTAAGTAAGCTAGAGAAGAACTGAAATTGAAATGGTAACATTATGAAAAGAATGTTCGTGTTGAAATATATGGTGTATAATTTAGATAATGATAAATATTAAACAATAAAGAAAATGGTAATTAACAAGTGAGGTACATTCACCGCTGCGGTGAAGATGCCATATAGATTTTCAAAAGACGGACAAAGTACATTGGATCGGTTCCAGAATGATTCCAATCGATTCCTTGGGTCCGATTACCTAGAAAACGATTCCGCTATTAAAAGTGCTTATAACGCCTTCGGGAATGATCGGAGCGATTCGTGAATAGTCGAAATCGGTTCCTTGTTATCCATTTTATTGAGTCTTACGCTCATATGCCTATATTTGTACCAATTCGGTCAATATTTGGGGCATTTATTGCATTTCAAAAAAAAAAACAACAAAATTCTTAATTTTTTTTGCCCCACTTCCCGTTTTCGGAACCGGCTTAAAATCAACAGGCATATGTATACCGTAAAGGTCTACCCCTGTTGCAAATTTCAAGTCGATCGGTCAATATTTTGAACAGATATCGCATTTCAAAAAAAAAAAAAGAAATAAAAATGGCTTTTAGGCCGTTTTGCCCCACTACGCGTTTTCGAAACTGGCTCCATAACAATAGGCATATGTAGCCCTTAGAGGTCTACATCTGTTCAAAATTTGAAGTCGATCGGTTAATATTTAGGACAGTTATCGTATTTCAAAGGAAGGTAAAAAAATTGGTTGTTAGGCCGTTTTTGCCCCACTTGCCGTTTTCGGAACCGGCTCAATAGGCATATGTAGACCATGGAGGTCTACCTCTGGTAAAAATTTTAAATCGATCGGTCAATATTTGGGACAGTTATCGCATTTCAAAGAAAAGTTTCCGGACTAGCGGACTTCCGGAGTTCCGGAGTTCCGGACAGACGGAAAGTTTCTGGAAATCTCGAGATTCGGATAGATCCCAAATTTGAGGTCGATCCGATCAGCCGTTCTCGAGATACGGGGGCCCAAAGTCGCCGAGCATAAATGTATATATAGATTTTTTTTAGGAAAATCCATATAACAAGTAATAAGAAAATATTAAAGAAGACTCATTAAGAGCGGACACGTAGGATGGTGGAGGAAATATCTATGAAGAAAAACTAATGTATAGGTATGTATGTAAAAAAGGGAAAGAATACTTCAGAAAAAAGTCTCTTTAACTGACATGCTAAAATCCTCATTGATCCGAATAAGCCTGTGTTAGACGGTTTTCGATTTTAACTTATAAAACGTCTTATGTAAAAATGGTAATGTTGAGATTTCGTAGAACATAAAATTGTTAAGAAAAAATTGAACACGTACCCATTTAAACATTCTAAATGAACCATAAAATATGTTATAAAGAGGCGCTATTACTATTAATTTATTGTTTTTACAAATAGCTTTCAAATTTGAGAAAGGAAATTAAGGACGCCGGTTTACAAAACTAAAGCCAGATTAGCACCTGTACTCGGTAAGTAACAGAACTTCTCATAAATCTTGTTGCGGCGAAGTAAATGTGATGAGGCGTAGAACACATAGACTAGGTGCAGTCTGTATGCTGATGGCTTTATTTTCAGATCGATATTCCTTTTTCATTTTACTGAATTAATATACATTAATGGAAATTCGTTTTTGTTACGCGATTGTGTGACTGAATAATTTTTTTTAAAGTAAACTATTTGCAACATTGCAATAAAAGGAAAGAAAGTTATTATAGTATAACAAGTAAAAAACAAGTGCTGATAAGAAGATACATATAAGGTCTGAGAATTTCACTTTTCTAAATTAGAAGACACAATTGCTGTAACCCAGAAAATATTATGAGTAGAAATCATTGTGTTTCAAGAAAATTGTGGATATGAACCCGCATGGATATTGAGAAAAATCTTTAGTTGATAACAAGATTTTATTATTTTTTTATAAATGTAATTTCTTTGGCATTTTGTAATTTCCATTAGACCTAAGAAGAGTTTGCCAATAAAAGTCACAGAGGTTTTTATTCTAAAATATACCCTAAGTATCCCCCTATGCCGTGGTTAAATGCATTTTTGCTCGAAGTTGTTCCATTTGAAGAAAATCGCGTTTTTTCTTATTTCGATACAGGGTGCATCAAGTTAGTTTCAAACCAAAATAAGATAGTGTCGTTGCCGTCAGTAAGTAGTATGACAAACTATATAGCAGGCTAAAAACTTTGTACCTGTAGTACATATTGAAGCGATTACGTTGCCCCCACCCCTAAACTACCCGAGTATAAGCAACCACCAAATTTTAATTTTTTATTTTAGAATGCCTACAAGAAGAGAACTGTTTGACGTTTTATCGGAAAAATCTGGTGAAATGCTGCACACATTTCACCAGATTTTTCACAGAATGCTCATGTTTTGGATTATCTAGTCAATCACTATGGAAAGGCTGGGAATGCTCAAGTAATCGTTCGCATAAGGAATGTTACATTTGACTTTTGCAACAAAGTTTTTCAAAGTTGGACAATTGCCATCGGAATCGAGAAAGATTCCGACAGAAGCATAGAAAGTGACTTGACAGCAATTTTGATGTTGACCAAAGAAGAAGAACCGGAGGAAACTGATAAAACTGTGTCAAGTGTTGACCTAACATCATAGAATCGTGGTCGACTCAAGGTAACGTTTGAGACTCGACCGATACGATGAATAACTGACGTTCCTCTCTTTTGTATTAATAAGAGTATACGCATCTTTTGCGTTGAAAAGTTATATACCTCCGTTAATTATTAGTATTGTACTATATTTTTTTGCATTATTTTTCTCTTATTTTGTGAGTTTTAAATAGAATGCATGCAAAAAAATATATAAATTTTCACTTTGTCAAAAAACTACCCGTACAAAGTCACACCTGAGTTTGATATTTTTATTATTTTTTTCATACTTATTGAGTCATTTTAAATAGGTTGCATGAAAAAACATGTGCAAATATTCAGTGCCAAATAACCACCCCTTAAAACCCACCCCAGATTTATTTATTTTTTTCACTACTTTTCTCGTGATATGTATGTTATTCTTAACTTATTAAGGCAATAATCAGATTATTGTCAACCTCTTTCTGATTTTAGACCACTGCGTATGTCAGCCTAATACTTAGATAGCATACAACGATTTTATTCATCTGACATACGAAGGAAAATATGAAAAAAGGAACATTTATTTCTGCAAGATACTGCTTTGGTACAGTTCATTACGATCCAAAAGTCGCAAATAGAAACTGAGGTCCTGAGTATTACTAATCCCTCATGTGTGAGGAATTAAAATAAACGCTAATGACAGTTGGCAGAAATTGATGGAGGTAGAACAGATCAATAAAAAGGAGTGTCACAATAGCCTGATTTGGGTCCTTTGCTTTTCTTTTGTGTGTTAATGATCTCCCAAATATTTCCAGCACTAGCCAATTAGTTATGTTTGCTGATGACAACATCGGATACACAATTTATGTTGGACAAATTTATAACGTAGTTTAATAAAAACAAGATTTTTCTAAATGCATGCAAAACAGTATTTAATTTTACAACAAGTTTAAAAACATGTCTGAAAGTCACCTTATTAAAAATAATGGCAATCATAGGACTGGTTAGAGATACAAAATGTTTAGCTTAAGATGGGAAACACACATGTATGTCATTTTCAAAAAAGGCATCGGCTTGTACAGAATATGTCAAATAACTTCAGAAAAAGGTATGAGATTTAAAACAATATTGAAAAGATTAGTGGAAAGAAATTTGCCAACCAGGATTTATTTTATAGAGACACTAGGTATTACTGTCAGTATTAAAATTTTCAGAGAAAAACTTGTATGTTGATTCTAAGCCAACAATTTAATTATTCTAACAGTTCGCATGACTGTAATCAATAAAATTATAAATATATTTGTAGATTTTTCAGTTAAATATAATTAATTAACTCACCAGTGTTTAAAAGCATTCTGAAAACAGTTTACAAAAATATGTTAATTTCATTATAAATTGTAATTTCCTTAATTTCGATGTTAGAATTAATTAAAAAGGTTCTATCAAAAGAAGGAAATGAAAAAGGTTTATTTTTTGGGGTAAGGAATATTCATTTTATGGAAGAGCATGGTTGATCTGCATATTTTTACATAATTCTTCTCATTATACATAAAATATTATTCGTGTATCTAGATGAATTTATTTATTTTTCTTATGGACAACGGAACAGCGTGGCATAATATACATACTTAGTCGCAAATTTATGTATTGTGCAATTTTGCAAAGATGCTAGAAATTATTTTATACAATCGAATATATTTGTCCACAAAGAACATATTATTGCCATGTCAGCACGGATTCCTGTCTAACAGTTCTACTATTACGAACCTAGTGTCATTCAATCGAACCGTGCCTAAAGTCATAGACGAACAGGGTCAAGTAGATACTTTGAATACGGACTTTACCTAAGCCTTCGACCGCATTGATCATCAACTGCTGCTACAAAAAGTTGGAAAATTTCGGATTTAACCTAAACCTACTAAACTTTTTCCAATCATACCTAACAGAGAGGAAGCAATTTTGTATTTTACAACGGACATAAATCATCGACATACTTGGCACCATCCGGAGTACCACAAGGCTCCAATCTCGGGCCCTTATTTTTTCTGTTATTTATAGATGATCTGTGTATTGAATTACAATGCGATTCCCTGATATTTGCAGATGATTTAAAATTTTTCAAGCGCATAAGTTCCGTAAATGATTGTTTTCAAAATAACCTCGACGCAGTCAACAATTGGTGTATTCTCAACAAAGTTGGCATCAATGCCACCAAATGTAATGTAGTAACTTACACAAAAAATAAGCTAAGAAAGACACAATTGAACATCAAACAAAAAGTTATGTCCGAAAAACCGATTTTTTTTAAAAAAAAATCAAAATGGCAGATTATTATATCTTTTATTATAAGTCATTACTGGAACAAATTCCGTATATTAAGTTTTTTATATCACCTCCGGCTTGGCGGATGTGAATTTTTCTTCTAAAAATGTTTAATCTTCCAATATATTTTGGTTGCATTCAACAGAACATTCAATTTTCTATCAAAAATGCATAAACCATTTTTGTGATTTCTATAACCGGTTTCGAAATATTAATAACTCTTTCACTTCATCCTCATACTTACCATACAGTACGTTGTTTAAGTGACATCGCAGTTAGCTATGGTCAAGGCGCCTTGTGTTAGAATTACCACCATTATTAGGACCAAATTATAGGGGATAGGTGTCAAACTAAGACAATAATTGCAAAAATACACGTACAATTGCTTTGATTATTGCTATATGGTCAGTTACGAAATCTTCTTCGATCAAAGGGATATTAATATTTCGAAAACTGTTAAAAATGTTCTGTTAAATGCATCCAATATATTTTGGAAGAAAAATTAATTTCCAGCCAAACAGGAAGTTTGGTGATAAAAAGCTATAGATACAAAACATATTCCAATAATAGCCTATAACAAATAATATAATAATCTTGCCATTTTGATTTTCGAATTCCTCGGAAAAAAACATTAGCTTTTGACCACTAATTTGTCTTGTAAATTACCAAGAAATTCGCCAGTGACATCTTAGCTGGGACGCTCTGTACATACAGTGGTTTTTTATTAGTGTTTGCCTGGTACTGCTTATTGATCTCATTCAGTATTGACGTTTTATTCTTTTTTATTATTTCTTAGCTTGGAGTTATCCCCAATAAGAGTATATAAATATAAAATACATTGGCAATCAATAAATAATGGACGAATTATTGGAGATTTAGAAAAGGAATAGTTTTTGTGGATATGGATGTGGTCGCATGGAAATAACTTTATTACTTTTAATTTTATTTAATTTTATTAATTTTTTCCTAGGTTTGTTGGCCTTGAATTCTAGTATTTTGCTTAATTTATTTTCCATTTATTAACCTGTTAAATTTTAGTACATTATTTAATGTATCGATGATTAAACTATCGACTCCTTCTCAACTGATCGTATTATAGAAAAAAATTTGTATCTCTATATATGTATGTGTTACTTCAAAAGTATCAGACCGCAAATACTTAAAGACAACTACAATAATTATAAACATTATCTGAGAGGACTTTTAATTTTACAATTTAATGAAATGAGTTTTCATCCATTCAAATCATATGTGCAATTACATATACAGAATGTAATATGGCCTGTAACAGAGTATTATCACAGCACTCTCGTGATTATATTACATGTAATGCAATTAATGCGAAAATGTTGATTATTTGATAGTTTATACACTTTTTCTATAAATGCATTGTTGGGTGCTCATGAAGGAGCTTTACTGTTTAAGAAAATGTACAAGTTGTCCATTTGTAATTATTTTATTAAATTATTGTATAAAAAATCTTATATAGGGCATTAGTATAATACATAGATAATAGCTAGGACTTGCAGAAAGAATGCTATAGTGGATACGTGTTTCAAGCTTGATGGTCATCATCAGCGCGATATCGCTAATTAGAAAGAAAGGACACAACAGGAAACTGACACAAGGGCAAACCACTGACAAGAATCTAGTCGCATATTTATAGTTACAGTTGGAAGACAGCGTGTCTACAGGGCGACAAACATTATTGTCGCAGACGTTACTATAGCTACCGGCGTGAAAATTCCTACCCAAGAATGTAAATAATACAAGAAGTTATTATCGCGGGAATGTATATGAGTATTCACTCTTCCACACAAGATACCTTGAGGTATCTTCAGGGATACAGGGGGTTGTAAAGTGCTTAATAGAGGAATTCATTAAGTTGTCTTATAAGTCGCTGTTTTGATCTAGCTCTAAGATAACAAGAGTCCGAAATTCTTCTACGCTAATGTTAAAGGCAAGTAGTAGAGGTGAGTAATACGACTCTTTTCAAGGAATCGTGTTGTACTGACTCTGTAATACAAAAGATTTGTACCATAAGATTCGTGTGTTTCGTACCACTACTACTACATCGTTGGCCGTGCTATGCGGAAAATCAATCTAGAGTACAAATCGTATCGAAGAACGATACGATTTGTCACGACCATGGTCGTACTGTATATTTCGATACGATAGGCTGATTAGTGCAATACAATAACACGATACAAAATTGGAATCATTAAACTTCAACTCGTGTCATTGTTTTTCAGCACTACTGCTTCAACCTCGAGTAATTTCTATCTGTATATCTTAATATATTAGTACGAATACGAAATTGTACCAGTGCCAATGATTCATATTATAAGATTTATCGGAAATAATCGTATCATTTATACGAATCATACAAATACGCCACAAATCTAGCGAGTAGCGAAAAACAGCATTTTGTAGATTGTGGATGAAGTCCGAGTCATTGCGATATCGAGACATTCCTCAGTTCAGTGGGAGGGGCGGGGGTGGTCTTCTCTGCTTAGACATTTTTGCAACCCCTGTTGTAACATTTGTCATAATTTTATATTATTTGTCCTTATTATCTCAATAAAGCAAGCTAGAGGGTAGATTCAAGTATGATTAATACTAATAGATTAAAATTTTGTCAGAATGATCTTCATTTAAAAATAAACATTTTTTTGCAACTTTGATGTTCTCTTGCCACTGAACGAAGTATTTTTACATATAGGTAAGTTTGGAAAAATTGTTTTTATTTGCCGTGTATTATCTGAGGTTTCTCTTGCACCATTGTGCTCTGGAACACTTTGTATTAATAAATGTAAATTTATTTTTTCATACTTAATAATATAAAAATATTATGAATGCTGATATTAATTAACATACATTTCCATCGCAAAGCAAAATGTAATACGAGTATTTTACATGTAAATTAATATTTCATTAGATTATCTAGGATCCAGACCAGCCTTAAAACTTTATTCTCCAATAAAACTTTGGGACCGTACAAATACCACACACTGGATTTGTGTGTTTGCCCCTGTAATAATGAAATTCTACTTACTATTATACTAATGAAGAATAATTACAGGGACCTAGTTAAATTTTAAATGTACCGTACACTGTGTTTAGGCCATTTTCTTGAAATGTATTTTATTGAAATTACATTCATACTTTTCATAACATATTTTAAACTTATGTATAAAATAAATATAGTTTAAAAAAACTAAAAAACACGCTTTTTAAGCACATCAAACTAAAAAGTGAAAAATAATTATTAATATAAACTGAAAACAATAATGAACGAAAAATACTAGTATTATTGTGAAAAAAGCGTGGGTTGCTCGATATACGAAAAATATGGCACAAAGCGCCCCACGCTTTTTTTTACAATAATACTAGTATTTTTCGTTCATTATTGTTTTCAGTTTATATTAATAATTATTTTTCACTTTTTAGTTTGATGTGCTTTAAAAGCGTGTTTTTTAGTTTTTTTAAACTATATTTATTTTTCACTTTTTAGTTTGATGTGCTATGAAAGCGTGTTTTTTAGTTTTTTTTAACTATATTTATATTGCTTATTGATGCTGATATTATAACATATTACGATCCAACAGATACTTCTGAAAAAAATATATATATTTTTTCAGCCATAGACGAGATTTGAACTCACGCCCGAGGAGTCCGTCATTTCGCGTCGACTGAGACTTGTGCCTTAAGCTACGGTTTCCTAGGACAGTGCGCGACGTAAGACATAAAGCAGGCGCAACCCCGCTGGCAAACGTCCAGAGTAAGTCGCGCATCGGCCTGGTTTGCTAGAAAACCAGTTTCGGTCTATTGTTCACGCAAAATGGCGCGTCTGGACGAAATAGTGGTACTGTTATTGTTAGAAGAGGAAGCCGACGAGGAAGAGTTATTACTAATGCACAATCTTTGCACAATTTGTGACTACGGCGTCTTTGTAACTGCGAATTTTGCAATTATATATGGGTGGATGTTGTTTAACCAAGTCAATTAAAAGTTCGTCTTCCTGGAGAGAGAATTTTTGACTCATTTTCGTCGCCAGAAAAGTAAAAAATCGTATAAAATAAAGATCTTTATTTTTTAAGATCTTCTACCATCAGCACAAACTATAATCCGCTCAGCTCCGAGTTCCGCTGAAATCTAACACGAGTAGGTTACGACGTAAATCCAAACCGACAACGCCATGCGCAATGTGTACGTAGAATAAAGCGCACTCTAGGAATCCGCTTCAATTGCATTGAATACATTAGATTCGGACGTATGTCGACGTCGGTCAGTTTTACGTCGCGCACTGTCCTAGGAAACCGTAGCTTTAGCCCGCTCAGCCATCGAACGAACTGAGAATCACGGATGTACTAACAGTAATAAGCCACTTGCTCTCACGCAGAGGATACGTGAGGAAAGGACTGGCGATCCTGATCAGGATAATGATATAAACTTATCAAATTATTGTATTGTTACCGGTTCTTCGTAAGTGTACAAAGTTTCAATTAAATCTGTCCGTTTAAAGTGGGTCAAAATCGAGTCCAAAGAGTCGGTTACAAACAAACATACAAGTGAAGCTAATAAAAGCCTGTTAAGAAGCAAGAATATCCCTATTAGGTTTGCTAAAGGCCTTGGTATAATGAATTTACCTGTAAAATTTTTTGTAATTTAATTAATTTTGGCTTAATTAATGAATTTTAATAAATTTTGTTAAATTTAACGTTATATAATTTGTAAAGCCATAGTTATGACCCTCAAAATCAAATTTATCCAAGATATATAAATTAATTAATTTTAATCAATATATTAATTTATTTTAATTACATAAATTTATTAAATTAATTAATATTATGTATATTAATTTTTTGCACTTCCAGGAGTAAAAGTACTAAATTAATTCCTTTTTTTTTGAGTATTGAAAAGTCACTTTTAATGCCGGGAGGTTTAAATATTTATAAAAGCCCAAGGGATTAATTGTATAATAATTTTCACCATAGTAATTAATTTTTGAAAATAAATTTTCATCAAAATGTATATCTTTGTTTACATTTTCACAAATAAAAGGATAGTTTCAGTATTCATTTTTTTGTAAAATATTAACTTTATGTATGATGAGAAAACATTCTCATCATCAGAAACCACTATTTTAATACTGATGCTTTAAAGAGCTTGTCACGTTGAAACCATTATTAAAACTTCTTTGATTATTTGTTTTCAAATTAATCGGAAGGGCAAATAATAAACTTTTTGACTAAAATTCCCATCTTGAAAGTCTATTTTATTGTATATCGATTAGTGGAACTGGAAATAAGGGCATCTGCTCCAAGTAATATATTTAACGATATGGATTAAATGAAGCATTTTAGTCCCATGGTATACAATTTACTATTTAAACACTATTAGTGATTTATCTGTGAACCATGTTTGTTACATAATATCTTTCATATTGGACTTGATAGACTTAATTAATAACCTGCATAAAAAAGAAGATCTAATTAGGTCAAAACTAGATTTTGGCCACTATAAACTACGGTTAAAATATCAAACATATCTACAATAATAAGGAGTATTTGATACTGCTATTCTAATAATTCTTTAACGATTTAAAAATGTAAACAAATTCACTTTTATCTCATATACATTTTAACTACCTCGAAATTCAATTCTATATAGAAAATATCCCTGATTTCCATCTTCCAATCCATTAGATTCCCCTAAGCGGAGGCTTATTTACAGTATCAAATGATTGCGTGAAATCCCCATTTTATTACAACGCTCTAGTCTTTTTAAAATTATTACCTATATGTGTATGCTTAATAATTCGCAAATTATTTAAGCGAGTTAATGATCATAAAGATTTATTACTGAAAACTATGCCAGTTTAAGAAAGCGTTGACAAATTTTACGTGACAGAATTTAAATTTTGGCAAAAGATGTATAATATAGTGGTGAATCAGGCAACCCGTATGTCACGAGGAGTTTGTGTCTGAGTTTATGCCTTTGATTTTATATATAAAATAAGTAGCAATCAATCCAAATAGCATGGACAAAATTTTGACTAAAATCCTCATCTTGAGAGTCCATTTTATTGTATATCGATTGGTGGAACTGGAAATAAGGACATCTGCTCCAAGTAATATATTTAAATCCGCCATAATAGTTGACAGTTTTGCGGATTTCTTTTCGAAATCATTTACTTCCCCTTTTCCTCCAATTTTGACGACGTAAGTAGTCTGAATTTAAATACCTTAAACTTATCACCGAGGGGGAAATATGGGCCCTAATCATTTATAATCAAAGATTATTCAATTGTGTTCGCTAAAGCCCTTTTTATAAATTTCAATTTAATCCTCAATACTTCGAATTTGCCCCAAAAATGGACAAATTCACGTGTGTGTCCAGTGTTCAAAAGAGGGGAAAAGACTGACATAACGAGCTATGGGCCCATTAATATTATTTGTAACTTTAGGAAAATTTTTTAAACTTTTCTTCATAGTTCGATATACACTCACGTATTTGGCTTAATATCTATTGTTCACTGTTCAGCATGGCTTCATGAAGAGTCGATCTACAGTAACGAACCTCGTGTGCAAAACGCAATTTCTTTGCGAAGGTCTTGATCGAGGCGGCCAAGTAGATCTATCTACGCAAACTTTTCCAGAGCTTTCGACAGGCTTGATCACGGTGCTTTGGTTTGTAAAATTTACAAATTAGGTATCTCAAAGTCGTTACTTCTTTTAACATACTGGCATCTAGTAAAGAATCGACATTATTTTGTTCAGCACCGTGGTCATCATAAGTCTAATAGTTTCTTGCGTACCACAGGGTTTGATACTCGGACCGCTCTTCTTTTTTAATGTTTATTAAACATTTTTGGAAAATTTGGGTAATAATATCCATTTCCTCTATCTAAAAATGTACAGGTTTATTAATATTGTTCTTGATTGTGAAATTAAACAAAAACCTTGGATAGGTCAATTCCTGGTGAGTCAACAACTATCTACCTCTCAATGCTAGCAAGTGTAACGTCATGTCATTATAATATCGATAATGTTGTTATACAAAAACCTGATATTATTAAAGACCTAGGCGTAAATTACTTCCTCACCCCTCAAACTCAGGAAATTATGTATTCGTGAAAAAAATTTGGAAAATTTTTATTGCTTTTTTGGACGAATCTTGACGAATTATGACGATACACAAAATTTCAGACAGAAAAAAAGTTTTCTGTTTGTGTGTCTGTGTTCGCGATATTGACATTCCACCAATGTAACTTTTTTGAAATGTCAAAATGTGACTTTTTTTGAAACGTCAAAATGACTTTTTTGAAACGTCGAACTGACTTTTTGAAATGTCAAATGTGACTTTTTTGAAACGTCAAAAATTACTTTTATTATAAACTCCATCACACGTCTAGTTTTGCTACAGAGAGGAAGTTCTGATCCCTAAGTAATTGGCAGCGGTTTTTTATCCTAAACTGTTATTCAATAAGCACGTTGAAATAGTAACTACTTCTGCTTTTAGAAGTCTTGACTTTGTAATCAAGAACTGCAAAGATATTAAAAATGTCTACATCGTCTACTTCATGTAACTTTTGTTGAACGTGTGTATTTTGATTCTGCCTGCACAACTTTGGTTTTTAGAAAATCATCAGGAGGTACAATAAATGACACTTAATTAGAAAAAATTGTACATGGCTGTAAAAGGTTTTGAAAATTTAAAAAATAAAGGAAAACGGTGATTTCAAAAACCCGATTATCAAAACATTTAAACATTTTTCTCAAACGTACCACAAACATTCTGTAATGGAATAGGAATTACAAGATTTCATCAGATTTCGGTTCAAAGAACACCAAGTACGATTTAATTTCCATTCCCACTATCAAAGGATCATTCCACAGAAACTTCTAAGATCCAAATTTGACAAAAGTATGAAATGCTGAAAAGCATTTACAGCTGTAGAAAGCCTGATATTTGGTGCTCAGCCATTTTCTTCAATTCTCGTGGAATGTATTGCTTAAATATTAATAACCTTGAGTTACACGTGGATTATAAGCTAAAAACTGACGTTTTATTGAAAACTTCTTATTCTAACTCCTAATATTCAGAAAATCAGAACGTAAATATTATATGGACGAAGGCAACTGGGAAAATGCTGAGATACATGTTGAAGTAGGGGAGATTTTCAACCCTAATACTCAAAACAATGAACAATAACAAACAAAGAAATGTGGGTTAGGCCCACAGGGAATTCTCGTGGGCGCCATATACAATACATGATTGTGTGGAACAGAGTATGAATTAGTGTAGGAAGAGATAAATTCTTTAATATATCTAAAATTTACTAACTGTTAACAAATAAATGTATTATTTCAAACATTATAATTAAATAGTATAAAATTTTAAGAGGGATAATGAAGCAAAATTGAAAAATTGGAAAGGTAATCTCTTCCTGATTGTTCCGAAACCACCGAGCCTTAAGGATAATAGTAAAGTTTACGCATAATAATCTTATCTTGTTATTTTAAAATTTTGAATTATTTGTTCACTGGTCTGCAACGAAATCCTCCTTTAAAAAATTATGCTATAAGTATGAAGATTTTAATGCTCTGAATCTATTCCCGTTGGCCGATTTTTTCTATCACGTCTAGATTTTTTTTATATGAATTTTTTTTTAAATTTTATAAATTTTGTTTTTTTTAAAAATTTTTTTTTTGTCAACATCAAGAACAGTATACATACATACAAAATAAGTTTTAGCGAGTTGTAAGAGAAAGAAAGAAAGTATTGACAGTGATTTTTATGGTAGTAGATATGCGCATGCGCAGTATTCGACTTTACTTTCTTTCTCTTACAACTCGCTAAAACTTATTTTGTATGTATGTATACTGTTCTTGATGTTGACAAAAAAAAAATTTAAAAAAAACAAAATTTATGAAATTTAAAAAAAATTTCATATAAAAAAATCTAGACGTGATAGAAAAAATCGGCCAACGGGAATAGATTCAGAGCATTAAAATCTTCATACTTATAGCATAATTTTTTAAAGGAGGATTTCGTTGCAGACCAGTGATAATTGGCAATACAATTCTTTTCACTTTTTCTAATTTATTATTTTTCAAGACACCTTTTGCTGGGATAGAGACACAAACTTCCCAATAAAACAGAAATATCTCTCCTTTACTAACCCAGTTTTCTTGCACTTTAAAATATAGTTTCTTTGAAAACTAAATAATAAAAAGAAACTTATATTTGCCTGTTTACTCATGATAACAAAGTTGTCTCTAGTACAAATTGCAAAAGTTGGATCATGACTCGGCTGTTGCAATAAATCGTTTAACTTTTAACCCCAGATTATAAATTTATTTTTAAAACGAAATCAGTAGTATTAATAATAATATCAGACTGTGCGCCTAATATATAACCAGCTCTAGAGAATTTTAATGGAAAAATGAAAATCCAAGCTATAGTTTCCGAAAAATTCAATTTTCTCTAATAAATTTACTTCTTATCTTTATAATGTATTAAGTGAGTAACTAGTTTTCTGTCACTTATACCAGGTGATTATAATCCTAATTATTAGTACGAGTAGCTTTGTTACTATAATAATTACAAAGTTGGTTAAATTGATTTGAGCACAATTTATGGGTTTAATGCGAAAATTGCATTTTATCAGATCTACCAACTTTTGCAAGTAATTGGAAAGAAGGGAAAGCAGACCATTTTTTAAATGGAAATAGCTCAGCTACCGTTGCAGGCAGAGGAAAAATATTAGACATAATATAAGTAACATACATCGTCGGATATTTATTAGTAGCATTTTATATTGTTTCAATAACATTAGATTAGATATTGTCTGTATTTATTAATTTGTGGCATCCTACACTGTGTCCTCGTTACCTATAAATTATTCAAAATATATTTAACTGATGCAATTACTACCAAAGCAGTTTTCTTATTAGTTGTAAGGACTGAATCAGACTGTATTCCAAAACATCAACTTATCTAATATAAAATATTTACACTTATCAGTTTCATTTTTAGGTCAGATTAGGTTAGGTTAGATTACTATTTTGCGAGGAAATAATAATAGTAGTGACAATAATAAATCGTTTTTATTTAGATTAATGTTCTGGCGGAGTTTAAAATAGCTATTCCACCACTCAATGAAATATTAATTATTAGTCAGTGAAGAATATTGTTTTATATGTTTTTCTAGAAGCCTATAAAAAAGTTAATATATTAGACACTGACTTGTAAAAAAAGACTAAAAATTTTATTTAAAAAAAAATGTGTCTAAAATATTTACATGAAGCTACAAAATGAATATAAACTCTAACACAGGTCCTTTCAGTTCTTAAAATAATAACGCCTGAAAAAGAAGACAGTTCAATTAATCAAGACGAATAAGATGAAATTTGTCACGTCATGATAAGCGAAAGATAAAAATCAGATAAATATATATTCTCATTCCATGCAAAAAGTACTGGGTTTTTTTACGACTGTTTCTTTTTCCACCGTTTTTTATAGACTTTTATGTTTATTTCATTGTTTGTGTTCTTCTAAACTAACTGCTAAAGTCATTGACTTAAATTTTTTTGGTCAGATAATGGAATAAAAATACGATGACACGAGTTGATTCATCATTCCATTGTTTACAAAAATGATGTTCTTATCACAACTGACAAAAATTAAAGGTTTTCGAGATAAATGCAGATGTCATTACATATATATTACTTTTAATATGTTTGATTTTAATATCCACAGTTAGCTAAAATACAAATTCCAGTAACAGAAACGTTATTTGCTCAAGTTAAATAGACAGATAAAACCACAAAGGAGCGAACACGGTCATTAGTATGCGGAATTTACTTTTATCTGTTAAATATTGGCAGAATTACTGAAGCACTTGACGACAGCATCCAAAACCAGCTAGACAGTACTGCTGTTATGGTACAATTGTACTATATTTAGTACATTTTTGATATTTTAATAAGTAGGTGCATTTTAAGTCCAATCAACTCCAATTTAGTGTATTTTGTTAAACAATCTATAGTAATGTTTAAGTATCTATGACCAGAGGTTGCCCACAAGGAGGGGTTCTATCACCCCTCCTGTGGTGCCTGGTTATGGACAAGCTCCTAGCACAACTGGAACAGCGAGGAATATATGCGCAAGGATATGCAGACGACGTCACAATCCTAGCAGTGGGAAAATTTGAGAGCGTTGCATCAGAAATGATGCAAAGAGCTCTCAACACGGTAGATCGATGGTGCACACAGGAAGGGCTTTTTGTTAATCTAGGAAAGACCACGATGGTGACTTTCATAAGGAAAAGAAAACTCCAAAACCTGAGGAAACTATATCTTCGGGGAAAAGAACTACAGGTGAGCAATGAAGTCAAATATTTGGGACTAACCTTAGATACCAAGCCGAACTTCAAAGCTCACATAGACAAAGTGACAATCAAAGCCACGCGATCCTTATGGACCTGCAGAAGCATGATGGGCAAGAGCTGGGGACTTCAACCAAAAATGGTGCACTGGTTGGACCAAAGGGTCGTCGTACCAATAATAACCTACGCCTCCCTGATCTGGTGGCACAAGGCAGGAAAAGGAGAGGCGATGAGAAAACTAGGCAAGTTGCAAAGACTTGCATGTCTAGGGATCACGGGAGCAATGTCAACAACGCTGACCGCAGCCTTGGAAATACTGCTAGGCCTACCTCCACTACACCTAGTGGTGGAGAATGAGGCTCTAATGGCAGCATGCAGGCTGAAAACAACTGGGTATGGGACCATCTCAAGGAGAGGATACCATACTGAAGTATTCCAATATGTAGGAAAAAATCGGCTACTCGATATGCAGTCAGACAGAATCAGCACAACATACAACTTCACAAAAACTTTCAGGGTAAAAATACCTGAAAGAGATGGAGAAGGAGGCATGATACAGAGACAACAAAATGACACCATCTGGTATACTGACGGATCAAAAACGTCAAGCAGTACCGGAGCAGGAGTTGCGGGAGAACAACCAGGGACAGACATCAGCCTGAACCTTGGAAGTATCGCAACAGTGTTCCAAGCTGAAATCACAGCAATAGACGTCTGTGCACAAGAAATGATACGTAGGGCATACAAAAATAAGAGAATCCGCATCATCACTGACAGCCAAGCAGCCCTCAGAGCTCTGGAAGCAGTAGAAATACGATCTAAAACAGTAAAAGACTGCCTGGAGTCCCTGGAGAAACTTACAGAACACAACAGTGTACAACTGGAGTGGACACGAGGACACCAGGGAAATACGGAAAACGAAAAAGCAGACATGCTAGCCAGAAAAGGCGTTAAATCAATTCTAACAGGTCCCGAACCGACCTGCGGGATATCTTACAGCACCGCGAAAGGATCGGTAAAGGAACTATTAAGACAGAAACACTACTTGGATAGAGATACCGGGAATGAGGTAATCACGCTTGTTCATCGGAGAAATATCTAGAGCAACGACCAACGAAATGCTAAAGCTGAGCAGAAAACAGCTGAGGTGTGTAGTGGGAATATTAACAGGACACTGCACACTAAACAAACACCTAACCAATATAAGGGTGAAAGACAATCCAGATTGCAGGATGTGTGGTGAAGAGGAAGAAACTCCCCACCACATCTTAAGCGAATGCCCAGCCCTAACGGCAATGAGACTAACATACTTCGAGGGACCACTTTTAACCCCGGAAGAGATAGCCAGAGCTCCCATAAACTGTATACTCGCCTTCTGGAATAGAACGGGTCTTATGGAGTAATGAGACTATGGGGTACAATAAGCTTAAGCTTCAGTACAGCGGGTACTCAAAACCGCAAACCGTAAGGAAAAAAAATCTATGAGAGGAAGTTATGTATTCGTGTAAAAATTTTTTAAAATTTTTATCGCATTTCTGGACGAATCTCGATGAATTATGACGATACACAAAATTTCAGACAGAAATAATTCTCTATTTGTGTGTCTGTCAGGTTCACGATAGCAGCTACAGTTTTTGAGATAAAGCTTTCAAATTTGGTAGGTACACACATTCTAGAGGTCAAGGAAGAGAATAAGTTCGTTAATGAGCAAAATCGGTCCCAATGTTTAAAAAAATATTAGTGACATTCCACCAATGTCACTTTTTTTGAAACGTCAAAATGTGACTTTTTGGAAACTACAGAAAATATGACTTTTTTAAACGTCAAAGTGACTTTTTTGAAACTGCAAAATGTGACTTTTTTGAAATGTCAAAAAATGTGACTTATTTAAAACGTCAAGACTTACTTTTATTGTAAACTTCACCACACGTCGAGTTTTACTACGGTGAGTAAGTTTTGATCCCCAAGTAATTAGCAGCGGTTTTTTTACTACTTTCCATTTATTTCGTTTTTACCTATATTAATACTTTTGATTCATATTATAGTTGCCTAGTCCGAGCATCACCAACTTGATTACAATATGCTGCCTCTAGAGGGAGATATGCCTTAGAACTTTATTCGCCTTGTTGACAGGTGCACTGTCTTACTATGACGAGACTGACGAAAGGTAATAACCTCAAAACCGGTATATGGCTGGCAAAAGATACCAGCCCTCAAAGGAGTCCTGCTTCAGTAATTAGGATCAATCCTTTAGCGGTAGCTTGTGGTAATCACTGCTTCTGCATTTGTACAACGATTAGATTTATTGGCAACGTAATAAATAAGCTCTACGTTTTTATTTATAATATTAAGGACATTGGAATAGTAATTTTGCTATTTTTCATTTATTTCATTTTTACCTTCATATATGTTCAATACCATATTTCTATTGTCCAAACTGGATGCAGATGTCGTCTTGAAACTGAGTAAATAAAAGCGTCGTATACGGAGTAGATCCGGACAAAGCCCGTTTAGGTGTTCCAATCCGCTGCACTCAATATACATTACTTGTTTACTGATAGTTAAATAGGGAAGCGGAGAACATATAAGGACTCTAATACCCTTCTTACTGTGCCAAATATCTGAAGCAGACAGAAGCTCTACAAGAGGGACATGAGACGATCGAAGTTGAATTTGAATTTCTGCTTATAGTACTTGAATACATTAAATTAATTTGGCTTGTATCGTTTCGGTGCTATTATGTCATCGATTGAAAAGCAACACAAATGGGTGAATATTAATTAGTGAGAAGATTAATTTGTTTAAAGCGTGACGTGTAAAATAACTTAGGTACTTTTTCTAATTCTCTTCTACTAAACAGGAAATAAATATTTAATAAAACTGTGTATATTCATTATCTTAGAGTCTAAGCATATTATACTTACAATATTTATAATAATTACCAATTAACTCTTATTATATAAATTAAAAATCTATGTTCTCGAGACATTCCTTTAAAATCATTTTAAATTTAAAATAGAATGCAAATTGCTACAATAATAACTGTGAGTAATTAAAAATCTACCGCAAGGGTCAATTTTGGGCCTGTTCCATTTTTATTATGCTGCAAATGATTTAATATTTTTCTTAAATAGTATTTCAGGTATTTTCCTTGCCTTCCATGCTAACGACACAAATGTTTTGACAATTTCAGAAACATGACTTCTTGGTGCAGTTTTGCGTAATTTAAATACCATAAACGATAAAACTATTATCAATATGTCTCAAAGTGCGTATTTATTTAAATATAATTGCAGTCCACTGATATTCTTTTAACTCTACAAGTAAATTTCTATAAGTTTTTAAAATGTATCCAGTCTATTACATAATTAGGGACATAGTATCGATCGTCACCAAGTTTTTTATATTAATTTAAGAATTTTAAGTGATATAAAATATCACGAACAATATACAGATGGTTTAAAAATTTAAAAATTGTTATGATGAACTGATACTAGTCAAATCATTATTATTTTTAAAACAAGTTGATTATTTTTAATAATATAGTCAGTATGACGCATTAAAGTGATGTCTTCACTCGATACAGAAAATGAAAATGTTTGTTAATAATAACTGCTACTTATTAATTGACTATATTTACCTAATATATACTTAGTGTAAGTTCTATTGTACAATATTTACAATTTGCCCACCTGCCTATTTTTATTTGATTTTTTATTTAATTCTAATTTTACAAGAGAAAGTTTAAATTTGGTTGCTAATACGAATTTTGTCACAGAAATAAAAGTTATTATCAGGGTGCTTACTTGATTGAGCTCTTCTGAAAATAACGTGTGTGGGTCTATTATTTACATGACATTTGTGGTTCATTTATTGTAGTTTTACAACTCTTACATGGAATAATATTTTATGATTAAGATAACGTTTGAAGTAGGTATAAGTAGGACCACTTAGGAGTTTACATCTGTTATAAGTGAAGTAAGGACCAAATTGAGAGCAAAGGGACATATTTATTTACTAAGGAAACACAATAGGCAAACTTTCAAGGAAGGACAATCTTAAAGACTACAAAGACAATTGAGTTAGATGTCTTAAGGATTAAGTATCCTCCCTGGAAGTCTATTGGAGTTATTCTATTAGATGCGTAGAAGATTGGAAATAACGCTTTGAAGAACATTGTACATATACAGGGTGTTCAGATGGAGTTACCTAGACATTTTTATGTGAAATTATTCCGGTATTAAAATTAAATTAAACGATACACAATGACCTATAAGTCAAAACACTGGCGTTTACAAAATAAGAAGAATCCGATTAGTTACAAAAAATTCTATGAGCTCATATTTATAGATACTATTGAATAAGCAAATTAAAAAATGTATAGGAAATGCCCATTATGACATTTGAATATGGCGCTGTGTCATAGCACCCTCTATGATGTTATAACCGTGTGATTTGCCACAACTAGTGAATAATGAATTATTACGCAAGGCATTGAGTAATTAATCGTAATATCTAACGGACATAATGAATGTATTATTTAAGAGTAGTAGAAAAATATAATTTTCTAAATAATGACCATACGAAAGTATTTTCCTAACGGTTGTAGAAAACATAATGTTCATACCTTATTAAACTTTGTCGAAAGAGAAAATCAATGTTTGACTTTATGAGGCCCATCCCTGTATTTAAACTGTCAATTATCACAGCAATTTCAGCCTGGAAAAAATGTAATAAATCTTCCTTTTCATTAAGGAAATACATCTGTTGTGACCCATAACAGAATTACAGTTCTGTTTCGGTGATGTAATTTGAAAACCTCAAGTAACATAATGAAATAGAGATATAATAGAATTCTTTACAGTATCGCATAAACTTTTATATGACATGCACATATAACAGAATAAAACTTATTTTTGAGGGTTTGAGTTGGAGAAAATGACGTTACCTTAAATCACATTTATGGTTTCCTTAACATAAATACATACTAAGGAAGATCGTAAATCTTATGAATAATTCATAACTTTTTAAATTTATTTTAAAGTCACTTTTCATTATTTTACGCCGGCGAGAGGACAATAAACTACATCAATATTAAATTTTATAAAAAACTACCAGTCTTGGAACTGCGACGATATTATTTTGGTGGGAGCACGATATCTGTTCATAAATTTAAATGGAAATCGTTCTATTTAATTTCGTATTTTGAAGAATAATTTCACCTCTCGTTGTGAGATTTAATTGGAAACCGTATAGCATGCAAAAATCATTATTAAAATTTAATATTTTAATTTGAAAGGAAACAAAATCATTTTATATATTCATGGTTTGATCGTCCACACTTTATAATTATTATAAAAACAATTTTTATTTGTATTGCTATTAAGAACCATTAAGCTCAATGACACTGACGTGTAGTGGGAGCGACGACTGTAAAAAATGGTTCCGATTTTATAGAGGATGAAACTTTCAGAAAAGATAGTACATATAGTGACTTTAATCACTTGCCTAGGCAATCCTGCGAGAACCTGAACCGACAGCGGGGAAAACACCACGTCCGGTATTCATTTTGATGTAGTTACTAGTCCCATGAAGTTAAAGTTTTTAATTTTTATGAATTTGTTGGTCGGTAAGAGCTTTTTAGGAATATGTATGGTTGCCGCCTTAAATAATGATCAGACATAAAGGTAACTCAGTTTTTATTTTTATCATGTTATTACCCCTCCCATCGAGTTAGGGTATTATTTCCGGACTTTCCAGACACAGTTCACATTAGAAATGGAAAATGACGAGGGTTTAAACTTTTTAGACATTAATATAAAAAATATCAATAATAGCTTAGAGTTTGACCTTTATCGTAAACCTACTTGCACAGATACAATAATTCATAGTAAATCTAAACCATCATTGCAAATAAAAATGGCACCATTCCACAGCTACATACATCGTCTATTAACATGTTCATTAAGCGAAAAGAATTTTAAAAAAGAAGTTAACGTAATCAAAGAAATTGCGAAACACAATGGCTATAAAGAAAACCTAATAGATAAACTAATAAAAAACAAAAGAAAACTTTACGTAAAGAGTTTTATGCCGCTTCTTAGGAATGCAATAAGAGATATAAATGTATTAATTATAGGCCTAAGATCAGCAATAGAGTTAGTAATAAACTGAATAAACTGGGATGTAGAACAATTTCAGTAAATAAAAATAATATAGGTAAAATGTTAATTAATAATAAAGACAAAACTGAAAAACTACAAAAAAAGAGGAGTATACGAGTTAAAATGTAGTGACTGTGATGCTATATACATTGGACAAACTGGACGATATGTAAAAAAGCGATTCGATGAACACAGGAAATCTATTGTAAACAATGTATATAGTACGGGCATGTCAACACATTGCATAGAAAACAGTCATTTTATAGATTTAAATAATGTCAAATTACTCCATTCGGAAAAGAAAGGAAAGAGACTTGATCTATTAGAACAATTAGAAATAAGTAAGGCTGTTAAGAATAAGAAAAATGTAACGAATGATCAACAAATTTTTACCGGCCACCATATTTTAAATAAAATAATTTAGATTTAAAAAATAAAGTAGTATTCAACTTATAAAAACATATTTTACAATAGTTTTATAGTAGGTACCAGATGTGTTTATATAAGCAATAGACACAAATTTTACTGTTCACTATTCCCTGTACTCTTGACAAAGGCCTAAAAAGCCGAAAAACGTGTAGTTTCTAATAAAATATTTTTTGAAACATTAAAAAGCAAATTTCTTTCATATATTTAAAACAAAATTAATGCCATTTTGTATTAATATAACAACATATTTCAAGGGACGTAGTCGATTACGTTTATTTCAGCCCAGCAAATAAAACTTTCTTTTGAATCCTTTACCATAGCAAGACTAATTAAGATACGTGGAGCACGTTATTACCATTCTAATACAAACTACCGTTTCTCATAAGACAACAAAATCCTATATAATGAGTTTTCCCGCCTTACCAAAGAAGTAGTATCATATAAATATCTAAAAAATAACTTATAAAGGATACGACCGCAAGGAGCTTTGAAATTACGAGTAGTTTAATTTAATGATTGAAAAAGAAATCCGTAAGAGAACTTCAGGCGATAAAAAAGTCCTTAAGACACCCCTCCGATTGTTTAAGTTTTTTCCGGAATGTTGAGAATCTTGATCCTTTTTTAATAGTGATCCGAATGGCTGTCAATGTTTTTGTGTGACTTTGATCTTGGTAGGTTACAGCAGGACAGTTTGAAATAATGAACAGACAATTAATACTGACAAAATTTGTTAAATTGCGAAGAAAATGAATCGTAAAAATCATTATAGTGTATTATTTCATTATTTCTCCATCTGCTTTATTTACAGTAGTAAGAAAAGTAAGATATACAGGGTTGTCCTCTAAAACAAGTACCAATATTTATCATTTTAGTGGAATTAATTACCCAAGTTATTCAATTAATGAATTAACAGAAGATTTCGTATATACGGGGTGTAACAGGATTAATTTACACCCCCTTTTTCTTTAGTTTGGAACAGACGATTGAAATCTGGAACATCCTATATACTTAATAAATGTCACTTTTTGAAATATAAATGTTTGTTTCCACCTCCGGTTTCACCGAAAGTGACACTAACTTTTGATTTATAAATAGAACATCATATGTATTATTACATTTTTGAATTCTGCATACTTTTGTGAATCCAATGGTACCACATAAGGGACACTTCAAACATCAATTTTTGTTTTAATTTATTTTTGGATTTTTCTATTTGAGTGTGTCATCACAGTTCTGATTAACTGTGTAATGCTAGAAAAAATCGAAATTCCATCGAAAATACTAAATTACGTGATTTATGAGCAAATAAATGTCATCAAAATGGTTTTTGGGACAAAACACAATTTTCTAAATGGAACCATATTGGTAACGTGGTACCATTTATTAGTACTATCAATAAGAAATTTAATCATATGCATTATTAAAATGTGTGATAAATACAATCAAAATTACAGCTAAGAGAAAATAATAAAATACAATATTGTTATAATTAAATGGTAAGATGTGACTAAGGTGGCTCTGAAAACAATGACATTTAGCTTATCAAATATTTGTTGGTTTACCGGTGTTTCTATTGTGTCGTTAAAAATTGTTTAAAATTTTAATTTTGTTCAAAATGCCGTAAATTTATACAAGAGATGAAAAAGTGGACATGTCAATTATTTATGGGGAATGTAGAAAAAATGCAGTTACGGTTTGCACTCTGTATCCCAAACGATATCCTGATAGACAATGTCCTGCGAGAAATTATAGTTATGTTGAAGAACAATTCCGAAAAGAGCCCAACAATGATCCCGAAGAAAATTTTATTATTGATGAAGGAACGGAAATTAATGTTCGACCAGAAGTTTTTTTTTTCTCTGCTTTTTGGCCTTACAAACAAAGTGTTTTAGCCACGAACTTTTAAATTGTGAAATGATAATATCAATAACATAATATCTAGATTTTTTCATTCACACATACACACACTCCCGCACACGCACACACACCTACACACGCACGCACGCAGGCACTTCAATGTCTAAGGAATTAGGTACTAGGAAATTAGACGAGGAAGACACGCTTCTCGCCCAGGGGTCTTTCAAAGCATTTAACCAAGCAGACAGAGGTAGACCACGGTTTAAAGGAATTAATAAACAAAGGGTTAGAACAAAGGTTTTAGGGAAACACACTCAAATATCTATTCTGGACTCAAAAAAAGACGGAAGTAAGATCCTTCATTAAGTTAAAATCTGCAAAGTTTAATATGTGAGGTAACCATATTGGAGGAATAAACCCATTGTCGTAGAGGCATTTAAGAAAGTTTTTTTGACCTTGTCTCTGTTAACGGGCAATTGAATACATAATGGTTCACGTCACCAATTGCACCACATGAACAAAATGGATCTTCGCGTATTCCTATTTTAAAAAGATGGGCGGGGAATTTGCCATGGTTGAGTTTTATTCTGCTGACAGTAGATATAATTTTTTCTGCCAAGGTGACAATTTTTATACCAGTGGGACATTGGGATGTTAGGGTGTATTTTGAAGTAGTGTGTATTACTTTGTTCACCATATTTTTGCCATTGCATGTTCCATTTTTGTAGTAGGTGTCTTTTAACAATAGAATAAAAATCAGGATACTATAGTACGGTCTTTTACAGAACTAGCTCCATTGACGTTTTTTGCAATGTTATCAACTTTATTGTTTTCTGGAATACTGGAATGGGCCTTTATTCATAAAAAATAGAAATTTATGTTTAGGTTAGATGCTGTAGTCAATTTTTCCATGATTTTAACGATAAAAAAAGTTGGGATAAAAACATTTAGAACCAGGAAAGTGGCATAATTTTTTTAAAACTGATTGTGAATCAGAACAAATCACCACATGGGTGAATTTTTCAGAGATTGCTCATTCCACTGCATGTAAAATGGCAGCTGCCTCTGCCGAAAAAATACTCAACGAAGGATTTAAATTAAAAGAGTATTCATATTGTTTAGATGGAACAAAAAATGCCCCGCTTAGTTTTTCTGCAGTTTTGGAACCATCAGTGAAGATTTTAATAGCGTTACTTGGGAATTTTGAAAGGTTTTCACAAAAAGTATTATAGACGGATAGATCATCTACATTATAGGAAGGGATGTCAACCTTTGGCTTTAGAAAGAGGCTGTTGTATTCAATATCGAAAATACTTTTTTCTTTTGTGTCATTTACTAATAGAAGATTAAGTTCGCAACAATGTTCGTAGGCAGAACATAATGAAGGAGAGTTTTTTCTTTGCTCAATAGGGATCACAAAAATTTTTAATAAAGATGTTATAAATTTTACCCATGAATGAAATGGTATATTTGTTTTTCAAAATATATTTTGATGCTAACAATTGTCTCCGACACCATAAAGGTGGTTCCAATGCTTCCACTAAAATAGCTTGATTAGGAGATGATCTCATAAGTCCTAGACAAATTCTAATTGACTTATATTGAATTCTATCAATTTTCTGTAAATGCGAATTACAGGCAGAACCATAGAGGATACTGCCATAGTCAATTATAGATCTTAGGAAGGATCTATAAAAAAGCAAAGCCACATCCTGGTTTGCTTCCCAGGAAAAACTGCATATTTGTTTTAGAATATTAATACCTTTCTCACATCGATTAACAACATTCTCTATTTGATTTTTCCATAGAAGTTTTGAATCAAGAATAATTACCAGATATTTAAAAGCTTGGAGTACAGGGAAAGTAAGTCCGTTTAATGTTATATTATCTGGGAAACTAGTTCGTTTACGTGTAAAAAACATAACAATGGATTTGCTTGTTGATATGGAGAATCCATTTAAGAAGCACCACTCTTTTAAGCAATAAGTAATGTGGGCTAGATCTCTAGGACCAGAAGTTGATAAGACTGTTTCTTTAAGGCAAATTGCGTTTGATTAGAAATTAGTCACCAAACAGTATGAAATTTTACATAAATACAACTATAAATCTTTTAAATACCAATTGCACCAGAACTTGTACGAAAATGATCACCAACTATTGCAATTGGATTTTCCAGAATAACGTGCAGCCAAACAGTGATTTTTTGGGAACGATTTTATTTTCGGACGAGTCTAGGTTCACAAATTAAGGGTTATTTGATCGACGAAATACGAGATATTGGCCACAAGAAAATCAAAAATTTATTATGGGACGGTAATTTTCAAGAGCGATTCGGTTTCAATGTTTGGCTTGGATTAGTCGGTAGTACAATAATTGTTCCAATAATATTTGAAGAAACCTTGCCTAGTGATAGATACCTGGGATTCCTGCAAAATAAGATTAAGGGCATTTTAAATAAATTACCCTTGGATTTAGAACAGGGAATGTATTTCCAACAAGATGGCGCTCCTCCACATAGTTGTGACTGATTACCCTCAACAGAGATTTGGAGAAGGCGTCATTTCGACGAGTGGTCCTGTCAGGTGGCCTCCAAGATTACCTGATTTGACTCTCCTAGATTTTTTTGTTTGGGTTCATTTAAAAAATATTGCCTACCTGGAGCTACGAGTAAGATGCGCAATAAAGAGCATAACGGCCCAGCAATTGGTGAATGTTTTTTTGAGGTACAGCTATGCGAATTCAGAAGTGCATTGACGTTAATAGACAGCAGTTTGAACAAAAGTCACATTATGTAGGTATACCTATACCTTTTGATGGTATTTATCGCACATTTTGATAATGCATAATATAAATAAATTCCTTATTAATAGTGCTAATAAATAATCACGATACCAACTTGGTTCCATTTGAAAAAATTGTATATTATCCCAAAAACCATTTTGATGAACTTTATTTGCTCATAAATCAAATTATTTAGTATTTTCGATGGGATTTCGATTTTTCTAGCATAACGGGTCAATTAGAACAAATCGGAACAGTCATCATGGCATACTTAAATGGAGAACTAAATTAAATTAAAACAAATATTGACGTTTGAAATGTCACTTATGTAGTAGCATTGGATACAGAAAATTATGCAGAATTCAAAATGCAACAATAAACACAGTATTCTATTTGAAAATCAAAAGTTAGCGTCACTTCTGGTAAAACCGTGTAACGGTCCATTTTCAGGAATAATTAATTTGGATCACATTCGTTGTAGATTATATAAAATGGTTTGAGTATACGTTAAAATTCCAGACTTGTTAAAATAATTTTGTTAAGCATTGTCATATTGCCTCTGTAGTGTGGCGCTACTGAATCCCTGGTGTGTTTAAAAGTGTTCCGAGGAATGCGCGATGGGAAGGGAACGGTCAAGTGCGGATCGGGGGACTTTGCTGAGCCACGGCCCCGAGAGGATGTTTGTCTTCCTTATACGTTACCTTGTGTTATTTATGTTTGAGTACATTATCTCATTTTTTTGGAGACAATGCTGAGCCTCGATCAAGAGAGGGTGTGAGTTTTGAGTATATTTCTGCGTTTGGGATGACCTGTTGTTTTGAACTTTAACTTATATATTAACTAGGTACATTAACCGGCGATTGCTGGAGCCGCCTTCAAGATGCACCAAATGACTTAAACTACTGATTTGCAAATTTGCCTGTGTTCATGAATTTTACGAGTAAAGTCAAATTGGATTTTTTCATGGACATTAATAATCCGCATATTGAGAGACTGTTCGAAGCCGTTACCCGTTTTTCTTTTTTTCTACGGTAACCGTGGTTATTTATCTACTTTGGTACAAAAACTCATAAAAAAAGGTGGGGCTAACAAAATTATTTCAGTTTATTTGACGATATTTAATGATTAAATTAACTAAGGCGGACTGTCTACGCATTTGTTTAGTTTTAAGTTGTATTTTGAACCTTGTTCTACTTAATCACTCGCTTCCCTCACCCGGAGAGAAAGAGTCCGAATTTGTATTGACAGTATGTATTTGTTACTTGTTTCATTCCTTCAATCAATTCCAGCAATTTTAGCTTATTAATTTAAATAATGAGGCAAGAAAATGCCTAGTTATAACTGGAAGTGGAAAATCATTTATATGGCACAAAGTGACGTTTATTAAGTATATAGGATGTTCCAAATTTCAATCGATTATCTTCAATATCAAAGGAAAAAAGGGGGTGTACCATGATCCTGTCACATCGATTATCTTCAAAACCAAAGGAAAAAAGGGGGTGTACCATGATCCTGTCACACCCGGTATACGAGTTCATACACTGATGACTGAGGAATCTACATGTGTAGCATTTATTTGATAATTATAAAATAAATGAGCGTAGCTGCATGAACAAAATCTCATATGCCGCCCTACTACTAACTAGATGTCGCCAAATGTTCATCGCAGTTAGTAAAATGGAACAGTATTCATTGCATATTATGCACTTTACATGAAACGATTTTAGTTATTTCTCAAGGTGTAAATAATTTTATAAAAAAAAGTGACGTTCCTAAAAAATTATCGTAGATTATGACATTAGAGGTTCCATTAACAACTACCAGTTAAAAATCAAAATTGTAGATTTTGGTAATTACTAGACATCTGGCAACACTGTTGTTTGTTCTGTATACAATAAACTTAGTGTAGAAAGGGAAGGCATCAGATGTGGAAGGGATGTGATGACTGAAGACTGGAGGCGTACCGGATCACATGTGGAAGGGATACCGATGAGACGCGGAGAAGTACCCTCGTTACTTCGTAAAGACAATAACGCAGAAAAAGGCAACAGTGATACACAGTCTTTTTCTGTTCCATACATGACTTTGCTATTTTCATCCTTTATGTACACACACAAAGCTGGCACTCTAAGTAAACTTTTTCCAATACTGCATATATATATGATTAAATATGATTTGAAGGAAACAACTACTCAGCTGGCAAATACCCCGACCTGCATTGAATTACACCTTCAAATCATGATAGATCGATAGCCAATATCATTTGTCAATTCCTAACCAGACATAGATCGATTTCGAACTTATTTGTTCTCTTCAGTATGCCATAGGTTATGGAACAGACAAATGATAGTGGCCAACCTGCTAGTTATATACTAACTATAGGAAGTGAATGGTGGTGAGAGGTATGAAACTTCTCATATGGTCTGAATGCTACTATCCGACCGACATCCTCGATGTCTCTGTGGCGGATAGCGACTTGCATCACAGCAAGTACCGAGAGCGGCGACCCCTAGCCCAGGTGGACTAAACTAATGTGATTAAATATGATTTGAAGGAAACAACTACTCAGCTGGCAAATACCCCGACCTGCATTGAATTATCTATCATGATTTGAAGGTGTAATTCAATGCAGGTCGGGGTATTTGCCAGCTGAGTAGTTGTTTCCTTCAAATCATATTTAATCACATTAGTTTAGTCCACCTGGGCTAGGGGTCGCCGCTCTCGGTACTTGCTGTGATGCAAGTCGCTATCCGCCACAGAGACATCGAGGATGTCGATCGGATAGTAGCATTCAGACCATATGAGAAGTTTCATACCTCTCACCACCATTCACTTCACTATAGTTAGTATATAACTAGCAGGTTGGCCACTATCATTTGTCTGTTCCATAACCTATGGCATACTGAAGAGAACAAATAAGTTCGAAATCGATCTATGTCTGGTTAGGAATTGACAAATGATATTGGCTATCGATCTATCATGATTTGAAGGTGTAATTCAATGCAGGTCGGGGTATTTGCCAGCTGAGTAGTTGTTTCCTTCAAATCATATTTAATCACATTAGTTTAGTCCACCTGGGCTAGGGGTCGCCGCTCTCGGTACTTGCTGTGATGCAAGTCGCTATCCGCCACAGAGACATCGAGGATGTCGGTCGGATAGTAGCATTCAGACCATATGAGAAGTTTCATACCTCTCACCACCATTCACTTCACTATAGTTAGTATATAACTAGCAGGTTGGCCACTATCATTTGTCTGTTCCATAACCTATGGCATACTGAAGAGAACAAATAAGTTCGAAATCGATCTATGTCTGGTTAGGAATTGACAAATGATATTGGCTATCGATCTATCATGATTTGAAGGTGTAATTCAATGCAGGTCGGGGTATTTGCCAGCTGAGTAGTTGTTTCCTTCAAATCATATTTAATCACATTAGTTTAGTCCACCTGGGCTAGGGGTCGCCGCTCTCGGTACTTGCTGTGATGCAAGTCGCTATCCGCCACAGAGACATCGAGGATGTCGGTCGGATAGTAGCATTCAGACCATATGAGAAGTTTCATACCTCTCACCACCATTCACTTCACTATAGTTAGTATATAACTAGCAGGTTGGCCACTATCATTTGTCTGTTCCATAACCTATGGCATACTGAAGAGAACAAATAAGTTCGAAATCGATCTATGTCTGGTTAGGAATTGACAAATGATATTGGCTATCGATCTATCATGATTTGAAGGTGTAATTCAATGCAGGTCGGGGTATTTGCCAGCTGAGTAGTTGTTTCCTTCAAATCATATTTAATCACATTAGTTTAGTCCACCTGGGCTAGGGGTCGCCGCTCTCGGTACTTGCTGTGATGCAAGTCGCTATCCGCCACAGAGACATCGAGGATGTCGGATCATTGCATTTTTGTTAAACTACTGATAAATGTAATTATGTCGAAAAACATAATCCATTTTTAGGTTACATATTACACGTTTAAGAAAATAAAATCATTTTGTTAATTAACCTTTAACGAACTAAAAATCATTAATATTCTTGCTGAATGTTTAGTCTTTATGTCGCCATTGTAGTAGAAGCTGATTCGACTCGTAATGCGTAAATTATCTGAACACATCACATTTATTTTCTGGAACTGGTGTTTTGGCCTTCTAGCAGCTATAGGTTAACATTAAATAAAATATAGAAGACTCAGATTTTCAATCATTTAATACTATTTGAAGAGAACGCTCTTTCCTATAAATTTATAAAAAGGATAAGGGTTCAATACAGTTTGATATTGGCTCAATAAAAGTGAAATAACGGACGTAAAATACATAAGAGTATATCTGTTATCAAGGCAAACTTCATATATCATACGGTTGTTACAACAATCTTTTATTGCTTGGAAGATGTGAAATGGATAGTTAGAAATATTTATATTAATTTGCTTAATAAATTTTGATTAGTAGTAATCTCTCGATGAAAGCGAAAGTAAATAGTAATAAATCAAATGATCTTCATGACATTTTACAAACCAGTGATAATAATAGTAATAATAATTAATCAAGGACCAATATAACAATACATTATATAAATAAAATTTAAAACAACCAAGAAAGAATCGACGTTGTGATGACTTTTTGAGATTCTCTACTACGAGTGTTAACTATATGTATCTCACATTGTGCCATTAAAAATTTTAAGATACCTATGTTAGCAAATAAACCTTGAAAAATCATATTTAATAAATAATAAATAATAGACCAATCCTGTTATAAATTTCAATCTTCTGGAAGAATAAAATGAGGTGCCACAGAGGTATGTACTGGGTCCTGCTTTGTTGTTCTTAGCGTATGACGATGGCTTTACTAAAATATTACAGAAATCGTACTAAGTTTGAAGTTTTATTATTTACAAACGACATTACATTGTTAAGAACATAACGGAGGTCTTCAGCAGGTAGAGGATACACGTTCAAATGCTATGGAGTATTCTTTAAATAAAAATAAAGCAACCATATGATTGTTACCCATAAATGTTAAAAAAAATGTAATGAAATAGATAGAATCAAACGTCTTGGTTCTGATGTAGTTTTCCACGAAACACCAAAACACCATACAGTATATGGTGTTTTGGTGTTTCATGGAAAACTACGTCAATGTTATCTTCACATCAAAGGTTTCAACCCACTTCAGATCTTGGTTTCTATTTCGACTCAAAATTGGATTCCCTTGAAAACATTTAGACAGCCACAATTTAGAGAAATCTGTGCAATATTGTGACATAAATTGTTTTATATACTGCTTTTCAGTCACTAATATTATTTTAACCCATTTACGGCCAAGGTATTAAAACACTCTTAGAATAGCAAATTATTTATTTTTCTCTAACAAAAATAAGGCCTTGAATATAAAACTAGCAGAAAAAAATTATTTTTTTTTGGTAAATTTGTGAAAAACAACATGATGCGTAACGCATCACTGGCCGGATATGTGGAACATAAATGTTAAATAATATTGAATATGATAAATGAAATGTACATACATTACTTGTTGTGAAATGCTTCAAAACAATTAGCGTGGACGTGCACATTACACCTTTTACACATATATATTGTTGCACTGTGACACACTCTACATCTTCTTCTAGCTTTTGTAGCTTCCTGAACGATCACATGGCCAACTTTGTCTGTACGTATTTCATTTCGTGTACTACTCGGTACACGACTTGTAAATTCTTTGTGTTCTTGATTTTGGATTTTCAAAAGCCCGGTAAGCAATATATGACTTGAAGTCAAGTTGTGACATCTGTTTCTCATGGACAATATTGAAAATTTTCCAAGCATTTATAATAGCACTGTCAACAGCATTTGAGAATAAGGGCCACCACCACTTCTTGCCCAAGATCCTGGTACGGTAATTTGCTATAGCATTGTCGTGTAAATCCAACCCTCCCAAGAATTAATTATCATTCCATCGAACAAGTGATATACCAGTAGATTCGTCATAAGCGCTGCTGTATGAGCCCGTTGCTTGTTGGAAATTAGTTTGTTTTCCTCAAGAGGACAAGCTAGTGTTCGGTTTTCGCGTATGGTACCAGTGGCGAAATATCCTTTGCCAGTTAGTACAGAAATTAATTTATAGGATGAGAAAAAAATGTTGAAGAATACCCTGTGTGCAACATTTTCTTCAATAACTGACAACAAATTGAGGACAACTTGGCCTCCTAAACCAAGTGGACTTTTTTCTGTAGACGCACCAGCATATGGAATAAATTGGTAGAGGTAGCCACCAGACGAACAAAGGCACCATAACTTGAAGCCGAACCTGACAGGCTTTCCTTTCAAATACATCTTACACGAATGTCTTCCAAAATAAGGTACCATTTGTTCCATCTATAGACAAATAGGTTGAAAACACACCAGATTGCATAAATTTTTTATTCATAAGGTCAAAAATTGGCCGAAGTTTGGTAAATTTGTCGTTTATGTCTAGTTTGCTATTGTCAGACAGATGAATGTTTCTCTTTATATTTCTAAATCTATTTCGAGTCATGCAATCTCTTACAATTTTCAAGCCTTTGCCTTCTTCTGTAGACCAATACAAGTCAGCTTGCGGTAGAGTATGGTAACCGGATAAAATCATGATACCTAGAAACTTCAGCAAATCATCTTTGTCAATTGTAAAATGATGTATGTTATTGTCACGAGCATATTTCTGTGTATATTGAATTATATTCGTGTGCATTTCGTCGTCGAAGTACATAAAAAATAAATCTAGTGGTGTTTTATCGTGTACCTCATTCTTTAGTCTAGCAATATTTTCTTTCTCTTTTTTTATCAAAATCGCTATTTGGATCATATAATATTCTCCTGCTTTCCAGATAGGTTTTCGATCCACGCCTTCATTCAATGACGACAATAACTTTCTACGGTTCTCTGCTAAGGATTCATCAACTGAGTCATCATAGATCAAATCATCCGCCGTGAGAATTTCAAACGTCCCTGCAATATCTACGTTCTCATTTGTTTTTCCACAATCTTCTTCAAAAATTTCTTCATCCGTTAGGTTATCCACTTCTTGTGGTATATATACTGCATCTATAATAACTGCATTGCTTATCGTGACAGGTCTCGACACGCAAAAATGGTCAAGTTCACTGTTTTGGTCATTGATGCGTATATGAATCACTCATGTTTAGCTACTATTTTTGTTTAGATTTTCGAAAATTTTCTAATTGAATATTATTTGTTTGTTTTTCTAATAGGTTTTGAGTAAAATTATCAAGGGAGTGAAAAAATTCTCCACTGTTCACCATTTGAAAAACAAAATAGAAATATATACTGTCAAGCATCTCAATTTTTGCTAATTTCAAAAATTTTCATCTTTTACATACTTAATGGTTTACATGTTATTTATTTTTTATTTTGTAGTACTATCTTTATAGAATAGTGTTTATTGCATGCATTCGATTTTGCTTAAAATGGTTGGAGGGTGATGCGTTTACGCATCAGTGGCCATAAATGGGTTAAAGAGAATAATCATTTGTTTATATGTAATATTTATTTTCACTAATTTGTTAATCCATATGTTAACACACAGGTTTGTGGGTAACATCAAATAAATGTTTTTGATGTTGTTAATACCTACAGTTTTTATATTACATTTTTGTTTTTTAGAGCACTATTTTCATGTAAGCTTTAATTTATTTTACCAATGTACTGGAAACATACAAACAATAAAAAGCGTAATTATATTAGTGAAGCGTGTACCTAATGTACATTTATGTTTAACTTTTAATTAACATATTTCCGATTCATTTCGTGGTGAATAACCGAATGGCAATTATATGCTACGCTGGCACTTGTTTAATAGACAGTGTTAACTACAAAGTCAACCAATTTATCGTTTAAATCGTTTTATGAGCACTTACTTCCGACAATGTACCAAGATTTATCACATAAAATACTCTAGATATAATATTTAAAAGCACCTCTACAAAAATGCTTCTATATTCTGCTGCTATGCCGCGATTTCTATTTGGTACACTAAATTTACTTTACCCTAATACATTTTAAATTTGAAGATCAACATTAAAATCCAATTTCATCATTTTCCTGTGATTCTGAAGTTCTTAAAAATGTTTAAAGAGGCTTAAATCGCTCTTTTAAATACAACTTTTGATTTACGTTGTTTTTAATCGATATAAGTTTGTTTGTGTAGGACAAATCAGCCGGGAGCAATACTTTAATAAAATCTCTCTCCAATATGAGACTTGCTTCCATGAAGATGATATGCAAAATAGAACATAGTGATTGTAAATCTCTTTTTTTTTGTTACTTATTTAACATCGGCTATTTCCGCTACCGAGGCCAATCACTAACACTAGGAGATATGATCATCAGTGCCCGTATAAGCACTGGCTCCCCAAACCTGGAAATTTTGCGGAATCCCCCACTTAGTCGTAGAATAGTAACATATCTGGCATGTGGTATGTTGCAAATATTTCTTATACGCAATTTGTCTTTTGATGTAGTTGGTTCTGTGGCATTAACATTATCTTTCATGTAATCCCATACGAAAACATCAAGGGTTGTTAAACCTGGCGAACGTGCCGGAAACATTATTGTAGGTTCTCCATCAACAATTTATTCATTTGTGCAGGTCAAACGATGATTGAAGATACCGATTAATTCTTGGATAATATTATTTGCATTTTGCGCTGATGTACATCCTGCTGAAAATACAGAAAATAGACCTACCTTGATCATTTAATAGGACAAGAATTAAATAACCACCTTTCTTGGACATTTCTATGTCTTATTAAATGTGGATTATTGTGTGATCAGTAGGGCTGTCAAATATGTTTCGTGGGACAGTGGCGTACGCGAAATTAATTAATACGAGAAACAATAAACTGTTACAATTTATTACAATGTATGTAAAACTTACCCTCTTAATTACCTTGATGAACTAACTTGCTTATCACAAACTGTAGAAGATGTGTAGCCATTTTGCAGCATCCGGTATGTTTCTATGCTTGTCTCCATGAATAATGTTTGCTTTGGTGAAAATATATTCTTATATTTTGAAAACAACCAGTCGACATCTACTGATGTAATACACGCATATGTAAAATAGTCTTTGAACGCACTTAACGGATCTGGGGCTGCACCATCACATATTTGTCTTAATTTGGTAAAACCGGTGTCTTTATTTAACACACTTTTCTTTTAACGAGCTCATTTGTTGCGTCACCTATAGCGTGTAGCAGTAGATTTACTTCGTCCACTATTTGCAGTGACTCCGCTAACGACAACGGACTGTTTTCTAATTTTTTTATGCTTTCAAGTAATGGTTTATAGTTCCTCGCAATATTTTTTAAAGCTGTTTCAACGTAAATATCTTCGAATTTTGTCTGGCTTTCCTTAATAGCTGCAGCCTCATCTGGATTGAAATGTAATATTACAGCTTTTATTTGTAGGAAATATTAAGCATAATAAAAAGCTGCCTGCAACCATGTTCCCCAACGTGTAAGAATCGGCTGTGGTGGTTCAGGAATACCGATACACTTGCTATGAAATGCACGGAGACGTTTAGGAGATTTAAGAAACACTTTTTTTTGTACTTGCTATTAATGCATCCACCTCTGGAAAACCTTTTCGAATAGTTTCTGCCACAAGATGTAAAGCATGCACTTTACACGTAACATGTATAAACATACAACCTTGTTTTTTCAAAGAACGGCTTACCGAACGCATTGTCACGGCACCGTCAGTCACCAACATCCACACTTGACTATTTGACAGTTCAAATTTTTCTAACGTCTCCAGCACCACCCTGGTAATTGTTTCGCTAGTACACTGACGTAGTCTTTTGCTAGCTAGTAACAGTGGACCTGTCGGTTTAAGAGGGTCCAGTACTCGTACTAGAACATTTGAAATAGATTTTTTTTTACAATCTGTTGTCTCATCAACAGATAACCACAGCCGTGTATTTTTTAATTCACATTTCATCTTATTTACCATGTCTACGTGTATAGTTGGTAGATAGTTACATAACGTTGTGCGACTTGGTAACTTCACCTGGGCATTGTATTTATTCCAGAACTCTCGAAATGGTTGTTTATCGAGTATGTGCAGCGGATCATCACAGGCAATCAGCATTAATAGGAAATCAAACATAAACTGTGTTATCGAAGGCACGCCATTTTTTATTTTTATGGTGTACACTATTTACGTGAAGTCCACAATCACGCTTATCCCAGCACATCAAATCTTTCGCGCACACTTTACAAATTATTTTAGCACCATCATATAATAAATCTGGGAATTCACCTATGAATTTATTCACTTTGTCAGCAAATGGCCGTTTTCTACCTCTGCGTACGTCTGCCATGCTTTATTATTAAATTAATATCAACAATACAGCACAACAAATAAAAGAAAAACACAAAAACAATATGCAATATGCCCAAGTGACTTAACGTGTAAACAACTCGAAAGCTAATAATAGACTGGACTGGAGAAAGAGTTTCGCGGTCAAGGTAAATGCCGATGACAGTAAGTACATCTGTACTCTACGACGATGATACACAGAAACATTTGCAGCTTTAGTGATCAGTAATGTGCCATTAACTTAAAAATTAGAGTCATCACTCCACATTATTTTGCTCGGAAACTCTTCAATGTTTTCTCATTTTATGACATTCCATTGACAGAATGCTGTTTATCTGTTTTTATAATTTTCATGTATTTTTCGGACCAGTTGGTACTTGTAAGGGTGCATTTCTCCATTATGAAAAATTTGTAAAACTGATTTCTAAGAAATGTTGAATCTAGCTGCCAATTTCCTTGACGAAATGTTGGGATTTTCAGAAACCGCAACTATTACGTTTTTATTCACTGGACTCTTATTTAGAAAAAAATAAATATTCGTGAAACACAAAGGGTACAGTAGACATTGCCCTGCTTTTCAAATGCTGGAATAGGATTATAGTCACCAAATCACTCTCCACTGGCCAGAAATCGTCAAATATTTTTGACAACCCAGTTGGGAGAGATAGTATGATGAGTAATCCAAAGTGTGTTTGGTAAACATTACGCCTGTGAGTTATCTAGGACTTTCCTCGAGCCCAAGACTATTTTATGTGATACATCTACGAAACAATTATTCAAAAAACCAATATGTGACTGATTTTTCTAGCGCAGAGGTTTATTTAATATCTTTTATGTATTTTGTATATGGAGCTTAATAGACAAAGAATGGAAGAAAGTGCGAATTGTAAATATAAAATGCCGAAAATAAATATTTTTTTCAATGTCACTCATGCTAGGAAATAGATTCATCGGTGCTTCTGTAAACACTGGGGTCCCTAACCTGCAAATGTTGCCAAACTCCTACTTACATAAAATTTAACGTATAATATTCTATTGGAATATTAATTAAGAAATAAATAAATTAGATTTCTTGGTTTTATGTTTTAATTATACTTCATCATTTGAAGAAAATATCTGAATCGTTTGAAAACAATTAATTTTAACACATATTTACGCTTAATAATATAAAACATTTAGTGTATAAACTTAAAGTTGGAATTTCGCAGACCTTATTACAATAATTTCACAACAATTTTCTCTTAGGAAATCTGTTTCTTTTAATTGTTGAACTATTTGGAACGAAAACTGGTGAAATTTATGTTTAATTAAGATTCTGTGAACTGAATCCTTGCATAGTCCCGATTCCAGAGCAGCTTGTCTTAATGACAACATTGAAAATGCATGAAAATATCCCAGAATTGCAATTTCTACATTTTCGTCATCAACAATAGGCTTTCACTTTTGAATTTTTACCTTGACAAAGCCATTGGTTTTAAAAGTATCCAGTATGCGTTTTACAGTGTGTGGTGACGGTTTCCGTTTTTATGGATATCGAGTAGCAAATGTACTACAAGTTCTTGATATTACTTTATCACATTCTCCATAAATAATAAACAAATTCAAAAAAGTCTTCGTGGGTGTAATTTAAACGCGGTGGCATTTTGTGACATAAGAGAATGACTGACATTACTGATTGTTTCTAATCATGGCTAATTTGATAAAATTTTTACTAAAAATTCTTGAATTTATACGAAAATCGTAAATATTACAAAAAGTTGTAACTTAAACCCACACAATGCTTATATCAGAAAAAACGTAATAACTTTATGTAAAAAAATACAGTGTGTTCTGTTTGACTTAAGCAAGTTTTCGCGGTTTGAAGTTTACAAAATGTAACATCAAGAATGGAACACTTGGTAAACTATTATTGAATTTCTTTAAACTGTATACCGTAGCTCACCTTATGTTCTTTCTGCGTGCCAAAAAGCAAATAAATATCTTATACGCGAAGAAAGTTATAAAGGTTATTGTAAACTGTTTCACCTGTAAAAATTTTTTTTAAACGTCAAATATGGGTTTAGGCATAGAGTGTCTTACATATTTTTGACTCAGAATTTTATGCTCTTTTTGAAAATTTTAAAATATATAGGATGTTCTATTTAAAATAAGCAAGTTGGTATCGACTTCCGGTATAATCGGAAGTGTCAGATGCTTGTAATTATTTTAGTTGAATTGGCCACACTGCCATTAGTAATTTCCTAAATTTTCAAAATTTTCTGGTGCGTGCTTTTCTCTATATCCATCGATGCAGTTCCTGGTGAGACACCCTGTATAAATATCTAGTAATTTTTTGTTATAATTAAAATTTATAACCTGGTGTCGTGACAATGAAAATATTTAGTACTTACTTTCACTGTTGGATCATATAGAAATGTCCTCGCGATAAGCGTAGATTATTTATTTATTTATTTATTTTAGATTTTACATAATGGGTTTTAGTTCTCGAGATAATATACGTGAAAGTATTGTAGCACCCCAGCCCTGGACTGCTCCATCGCGAATAAATTTTCTATAATTTTTACATAAAACTAAATTATTCCCAAGCATTTATATCATTAAATTACAAATTAACTATTACATTAAAAAGGTTAAATCTTTTTCTTAAAATTTTGGCAGAAAACGTATGCATTCAAATTATAGAGTCCAAATTATTCAGAAGTAAAAGAACACACAGTATTCACTTAATATTTTAAAACGTTGACAAAACTGTACAAAATCTCAAAGCATTCTCCAGCCGAGAATGATAACGTAAACAGACCGACGTAAACACGTAGGGTTGTAAGAGTTTTTACTAAGAATAGGGTCAAAGGCGAATAAACATAGCAATTATACCAGTTCTCACCTAAAGCATTTTGAGTTAAATTTTAGTTTAAAGAACACAATTTAGCGTTTGGCTATCTCCGTCTAGCTTGCAGGCTTGGACAACTAACTCACTCACGGGAAATCATATAAATACGCGAATACGATCTGGGTCACATCTCTGACTGCCTCAAGCGATACGCTTTGGTTCTAAGGAATCGGGTACGAAGAGATTGTCCAGTTCTCCGTGGGAGAGTTGTGCCACATCTCTGACAACCCCAAGCGTTACGCTTTGGTTCTAAGGAATCGGGTACGAAGATATTGTACGACTCTCTGTAATATAGTCGTGCTCCAGGTCAACTCTGACAGCCTCAAGCTTACGCTTTGGTTCTACGAGATCGGGAAATAAGAGAGTGGCCCTGTCTCGGAGTTATATCTAGCATTGAGAGCCGCGTTTCATTAGCGTGCACTAGCCACCGACGCCGCCGCCGACATGGAGGCGAGTAACTCAGGCGTTACTCAAAAATCCGGGGGAGTGGGCCCCCAGAACTCTCCGTGTATACCAGAATTAGTAAGAACGGCATTTAAATAATTATTATACTGCGTTGCCATTTTCTACGTACTCGAACTCACTAAAAGTCATTAAATTAATTCAATTTCTTTGTTCCGAGTGAAATGGCAATGCTAATCACAGTACGACTCTATATGCTTGGGTTTCGCAGTTTTTGATAATATCTGACCGGTGCGGTGGTACCAAATGAATTACAGTTAGGGTTTTTCTGTAATGCACTGCTCATTACATGTTTATTAGTAATTAGTACAGTCGATATTAATTCCGATAGGATCGGTAATAGTAGTTGGAACTTTCATTCATTATTCCAAATCAAGTTAGGTTAAAATAAGATCATGTACAAAATAATTAGTGTCCAATTGAATCTGCAATATCTGTAACTTTATCAAATTTCGCTACCCGTATGGGGATCAGACTGTAACTATCATATGTGTGCGGTTAGGCGCCGACAACAAAAACATGCAGTTCACCCCACCCGCTGAGTGGTCTGACCACGGACCTTGTCTCTCGACAGAGGGTCCGGGGCCAGATGACCAGTGTATACCGCTTAATGCTTTATGGCTATCGCTCCCATAAGCGTGCCGAAATACAAGCGACGCCTGCCAAACCCTTTAACAAATCTACGGGGTAGTGCGTTTCATGTTGGTTTAAACCTAGATTGGTGGCATGCATTCGACACACCCAAAACAATACGGGCAGTTGCTCGTCATATGTCGGAGTTCCGCATGTGCATCGAATCTTCGTTGGCCAGCGTCAGTTGTATTTATGCTACTGTTTTATGGTAGCACGAGCCCGCGAATTAAATAACAAGGTATGGTTGTTGGTCTCTGCCCGGCTCAAGTGATAGGGGACACTCTGGTGCCACATACAAGGGAAGTTTCTCTTTCACCTATATGTAGAGTTCTACATATGTCATTAAACTACGAAGCGGAAGTTTCCGCGCATGTAACCAGGTTTGGTTACATTGCAGGTTCAATTAGCTAAATATCCATGTATTTCTTATAGACAGTTGTCTAAGCATAGAAATAAAAGTTGTGAAAACGTTATTTGAGTTTCCTTACATAAAAATCTTAAAAGACTTCTGATAAATTCAATAATATAATTTAAATGAATATCCCGTTATAAGTAAACAGAACAATTCACAATGGTAATTAATTATTTTCTTTACCAATCGTGACTTTATTCCAGTGTAGTTTCACCTTATAGCCGGCTGCGACAAATGAACGTCTATATTCCAAGTTATGTTCACTATGCGACAATTAAGTTTATCCTCGCGCTGCGCTGTCTCGCAAGTAAATAGTTATTCGGTGCATTACGCCCTTAAAGACAAACTGATTTGTTCGGAACTTGCGACGACTCGCTCAGTCACACTTCCAGTATATACACACACGCATCAAGATGTTCTAACTTGTGTTTCCCGTCCTTTCCGATAGGGTAAGTATCGCACGGTATCTCTTTGTACACGTACAGTTAAATGAGAGCCATTATGATACTGAAAATATTGTCTTACATTTATAATGGCACTTCCGCTTTATTTGGGAAAATGTCTCTCTTCTTATGATGTCGTTTGAAGATTTATTTTTCAGCTTACACTTATCACAAGAGCCTCAAATCTTCGTACCTGAAACAAAATTGATCTTAGATAATCACATATATAAACTTTTTCATTTGCTAGATTAAATTGTAAACTTAATTTCAATGCATTAATATATGATTCAATCAAATGAATGCCTCTTCCCCAAATCAAGGTAATTTGGCGGATATTAAGTCCATTATGTCATAAAAATTAACAATTTTATAATCCAAGTTTCAGCGTTTTGGCAAATAATCGGAAAAATAAATGCAAAGCCAAACACCAAAAAAAAAAAAGTTCATTACCACGAACCAAAATACATAGATCTAGTGTATTTTTATACTCTGAATTCGAATCCGTAGTTAAAAAAACGATTTATCGTGTCAGGGACAATCTTTTTAACTTTGTTAAATATTATACATATAGTAAATAATAAAAAAATAAAGTAAGAGGATTACGACTTTATCTTGTATTTAGGTATTACGTTGAGTATTTATTACTAATTTAATTAATCTGTTATTAACAAAATTATTTGTCTTCACTACTGACTGATATCAGATAAGTTGGTAAAATGTGCTCTTTTTCTAAATTTTCTTATAAATCACTTTAAAAGCCTCAAATAAATCTGTGCCGTCGATGCTTCTTATCTACTTTTACGTTCTTTCGTTGCAAATCCTTACAATTTTTAAGTAAATTTGTTTTATTAAATGCAGTTCCAAAGTTAAATAAAAAAAACTCTTTTTGCTAAAACTGTTTGCATTGGTGAATAAGTTTTTTTCTTTAACTTTTTTTTTTGTCTAAGACCCTAATAAGCGATCAGTGGTTTTAATACTGCATTCAAGAATAAAAGGCGAGTGATCCATTAAATGTGTTCTATTCTTTATTCTATTGGGGTTAGGAAAGACAGATCGCATATGATCAATCCAGCACAAGTGAATAAAGCAACTTGTCCGGAATAACGATTTTATTTATATTCCATTGTCAGCGATCACTGAGCGCCGAGCAGGATGCAATCAAAGATAGAGGTTGAAAATTCTAAATTATTATAGATCTTTGTATCATAAATACAAAGATTGCATTATTTTCTTTATTAAGATATAATACTAATACAGTTTTAGCTAACTAATTTACCTATTTGCGACAGCCGCTGCTTCTTCGCCCACCGTGTGGTAGAGTTTGCTGCACCTGCCATTTTCTTGGCTGGCACCCCTTGAAATGTATATGGTGAAACTGTTACTTATCAAATGTAGTAAGAAAATATGGATATGCATTTTTAATGAACAATAATCGTTCTATTAAAGTATTATAAAAAATGTTTTAATACAGGTTATTTTCCAAAATCATTGAAAATAGGTTTAATAAAACCAATGTACAAAGGTCACAACAATATTGAACTTGTTAATTATAGGCCTATGTCAGTGATCACAAATATTGCGAAAATATTCGAATAAACTATTAAATATCGTCTACCTCAGTTCCTAAAAAAATTTAAAATAATATCAGACGATCAATTTGGATTTCGAAAACATAAAAGTACAGAAGATGCAATAGCTGCATTGACTAAATATATATACTCAGCATTAGATGAGAATACACCATGTCTTTGCGTATATTTAGATCTCGCGAAGGTGTTTGATACCGTATGTCACAGGCGTTTATTAGATAAATTATATAACAATACTCTGAGAGGCAATATATTTAATTTATTTAAAAGTTGCTTAACTGATAGAACACAATTTGTCAACTAGTGATTCTCAAACAGTAAAATATGGTGTACCTCAAGGGACAGTTTTAGGGCCGCTATATTAACAATCTACTTACTAGCACTATTAACTCAGGAAAAATTATATGATATAGCGATATTATATAAGACAAGCAGTTGGTGTGAAGTAAAAAATATTGCAAAGCAAAAATTTTAATTTAGTTTGACTACAATAAATTAAAATGAATTTCAATAATATGGTGTTTCCATCATATAATATACACCTACCTAATTTAGGACCTTTAGTTATTGACGCAGATTTAAAAATTTTAAAATCAGAGTATGTATCTTGGAATAATTATAGATAGACACATGGGATTTGCAAATACAAAACATAACAAAAAAAAATAAGAGGCTTACTCTCAAGATTTAAATAACTGAAATCTTACTTAGACATTCATCATCTACGTATATTGTACTATGCCTTAATACAACCACACTTATCGTATGGTACAATTGGTTAGGGAGCAATTTCTGACTATTAAAAAAAAATTAGAGACTTTACAGAAGTTGATTTTGAAAATTATATATAACAAAAAAAATTACTTACCCATCTGAAAACCTCTATAAAGACAGTAAAATATTTGACATGAGGCAACTATTTAGTACAGCTATACTTATTTTCAATTTTGAAAATAAAAATAAGACAAACAAAATAGAACATAATTACGGGACCTGATATAAAGAAAGACATTGTCGACAACCAAAAAAATAAAAAAACCGTGTCAAAAAAGTTTTGTTTATCTTATTCCAAGACTGTATAATATAATACCCAATAATATAAAAAGTATTAAAAATATTAACTTATTTAGGAAAAAAATTAAAATTTGGATGGCCTCAATTTCTAGAAATTAATTAAAAGATATTATTTATTCATATACCTACGTTATTGTAATTAAAATAAGCATTAAAGAAAAATAAAAGGTATTAATTTTGTCATAATACTAATAATACATTATTTTATTATACATGTTACTTTGCTACATAATTATAAACCTAATTTATTAGAATTTTTAGAGATAATAATAATAACGAAACTCTTGATTATGGTACTGGAAATATTATTTCTAATTTACTTTTTTCTGGTAATGTTGATGCAGGACATTATAGTGTTTTAGAATTTCGTCCTGTCACTAATGATGCCGATGTGGAAAACGCACTCTGCAATGTTGTGCAACATAATATTTCAAAAAAACGTAAATTAAGAAAGATGTTGACTGGCGGCAGGGAAAGGAGACACGAACGCACACAAAAACGTCTAAAATACGAAAAAAAAACCTACTTTACAATTCAATATAGATGTGCCGTTTCTGATACTATCTTAAATGTAACTCCATTCAACTTAGGTAACTTAAACAACAAATGTAGTTATTGCTCTGCCCAGTACTTTTCATGTGAAAAAAATTCGGCTGTCTACTTTGGTCTTTGTTGCTGTAATAAAAAGTTCAAATTACCGGAATTTCGGATTCCTGATAAAATGAAAGAATTATTTACAGGGAATGACGAGATATCGAAAAATTTTCGAGATAATATTAGACAATATAATAATGCTTTGTCGCTCGTGTCATTCGGTGCAAATATAAAATTACCTTCCGGATATGGTCCGTATTGTTTCAAAATTCTTGGTGTAGTACATCATAAAATTTCGTCACTATACCCTCAAAATGGAGGATGTGCTTCTTATGGACAGTTATACATTTTAGACTTTTCCGAAGCCAATCAAATTAGACTTGAACATGCTGCAAACAGTTCCTTGAGAAAAGACGTTCTAGAAATAATAAATCGTGCCGTAAATCAATGTAATCCTTATGTGATGTCATATAAGACAATGCATCAGAAGATATGTGAAGAAAAGGAGTTAGCTTTAAAAGAAAATCATGTACCTATTAATTTGGTAATGCGTTTTTATCACGAACCCAAATCAGATCCTCGACGGTGCTCCACCTTCTCATAGACATATTGCTGTTTACGCACATGACGGTGGAATAAAAAATATAGATTTTGACAGTATGCATTGCGATCCGATGTCATATGTATTAATCTGGCCGTGCGGGGAACCAGGATGGCATATTTCAATGCCAACTGGAGGAGAGCGGAAAACTAAAATTCGAAAGTACAAATAATTTCAAACGGGAACAGCACTCTCAATGTAGTATTTAAGGAGGTGCTGTAACATGAAACTTTCGTCACTCACTTGCATTTTCCGATACACCCGCCGTCGAATTTCGACGGGGTTACGCTAGTATTATTATTATTACTGTTATTATTAAAATAGTTATTTCCAACATCTTTGTCAATGTTTATGAAATAATATATTAGTGCTGAAGAATTTATAATAATACTGGAATACTATATTCATTATGAAAATTTTTGCAAAAAGCTCTTTAATCTTTTGGGAAAGTTCAAAGTGTGAATAATAACGTAAATTGGTAACGTTGCAAAATGATGAAGAATAGTGTTTTAAGAGCGAAAATAACTAAATGCATTTTGCTACAAAAAGAAGTCTATAAATAACACCCCTAAGAATTTTACCGTAACCTGATTTATCTAATTAAAAAAAAGTTAATGTTTTAAAGCACTTTTCGGGTAATAGTCAAAAACTAAAGCCGAGTATTCAATAATAATTATGAATTTTTAGATCGCAAAGACAGGAGGGCGGCTTGAGGATGCTCTACAGTTAATTTTGTGAACATCCATTTAAGTTCTGAAAGCGACCTTTTAACATCTACAGATGTAACTGGCGCATATTAAAGTTTTTTTAAATGTTTTAAATGGTTCTAATAAAGATGCACCTAGAAGTGTACAACCAAAATCGGCAACCAGTGATATTAGTACATTAAATAATCTGTTAAGGTTCGAAGAGATTCCACAAACAACGAACGCCTAGCTAGCATTATATACATTGTACTGATTCTGCGGTTGGCTCCTTGCCAACATTTTAGATAAAGTAATTTAACTTTTCTAAAAAATTCCAAATCTTTCAAACCATTTTTATTAGTATAAGTTGCCAGATGTAACATTCAATATATAAGCAAGGAACACAAATTATAATTTAGTACCTCTCATCTGTACTCTTGAAAAGGGCCTAAAAAGCCGAAACACGTGTAGAGTGAAAATACAATTTTGAAACATTTAAAAGCAAATTTTCTTTGTTTATTTAAAATAGCATTATATGAAAATTTTAGTGGTCAGTGTTGGTAAGGATTTTGGGAAATGAAGAATTGCTTCCATTAGACATATTCGCCGCCGCCTCCGAAAAACCTTTACAGTTTTAATGAACTACTTTAAAAACTTTTAATTTATTCAACATTTCCCCACTCTAGGAACACATTTTTCACCTATATCATGTAAAGAACCTAACTATAATAAAGCTGGTCTTGTCCAAACCATACGAGATGCTGTTCTGGCTTTTTTTATAGCAATCCTTGATAAAAAATCCAAAATACTGAATTGTTACTTAAATAATTAATTTTATTGTAAGTACTTTGTATATGGATGACCTAAAACTTGCTCTAAAATTTATTTGTGAATGTTAATTTAGCATTTTATTAATGAAAAATATTCATAATCTGCTAAAAGTCAGTGGGGCGCCCTCCCTGTCCCATTGGGAGTCCCATAGTACTATAGAATTCAAAACAATGTTTCTATAATTGTGACACCGATGCGTTATTTCCAAACTTCAAATAAATATTGTAAACTGCTATACGAATCTCCTGTATCTAAAAAGTGTAAGTAATCTTGAACAAATATGGCTTTTCGAAATTCTGTATCTTCTTTAGTAATTCTAAGACCCCACAAGGCATATCCCCATAAACATTTAGAGTTGTAATTTGGTCACGCCAACGATGTGAAATGCTGTCGCAAGTTACAATGACCAAATTACAACTCGAAAAGTTTATTGGGGATAATCTTTCAAAATATTCTGCTATCACTCGCGTGATATTCTTCAAATATACAGTGTATCCATAAAGTAAGGAATAAATTCATTATTCCTTAAACCAAAAAATATTTAGAAAAAATCCTCAGACTCGTCAATTTTTAATTTCAATTGCGCACTTCATCCTTTATTATTATTATTTTTTTTTTGGTTGTAACATCACTGTTTCCGTTATGACGTCACCGATATTTTTTAAATGGAACACCCTGTATATTTCTCCATTTAGGATTCTGAATCAACAGCTGATTCTAAAAATGTATACAATTAGGGCCTAAAATTGATAATTTGAAAGGTACGGCCATTTTGAATACGAGAATTTACTAATTTTTCATGTTTTGTTTAAACAAATAATAGTCACTAGAACTAGCAATTAGTTAATAATAAAAGAAATTTATAGTAAATGTTCGAACTATACTCCTTGTTGTAGTTAACAGTACCCTAAATGATGAATAAAGTGTTGCTGAATCTTGTTTATAGGTTCCTGACAAATGTTATTTATTTTTGTTCTAAGTCTCTCTTTTAATTCAACAATGTTCTCCGGTTTGGTTTTATAAACTAAGATTCTTAGATGGCTACACAGAAAATAATCTAATGGATTGAGGTCCGGTGACCTTGGTGGCCATTCGGTGGGTCCACTTCTACCAATTCACCTGTTCAAAAGTATTTGGTCGATACCTTCGAACGTAAGTTGAAAGATACGGCCATTAAAAAAAAACAAGTTAAGAAAGTAAAATAAACACGTTTTTTATTATTTTTTGAAGTAGGCTGGATTTCTTTGTTTCTTTGTTTTATCATTATCGTCTTTGACGGTGAATCACTTAATAATACTTTACCCCAGTAGTGGTTTCTCAATAATTGTTGTCGATTTATTTTAATTTATAACATGAGTGTATCTATAAACCAGAGAATTGAAATTTTTACGATGATTGGGTATGGTGATACGATGCGAACTCAACAAGAAGTATGTAATTTATTTAATATTAAATATCCAGAATTGAAAAAAATGTTAGAGAGACTGGTACGGTGGAAGATTTACCCAAAACAGGTCGCCCAGGTGTTAACGAGAATACAAAATTAAATATTTTACTGACTGTTGAAGAAAATCCAGATACCAGCGTTCGCCAAGTTAGTCGCGATTATGATGTTACTAAAACGTCAGTACATACAATAAAAAAAATTAGAAAAATGGCATCCCTTTAAGATACAGCTTGTGCAAGAACTAAGTAATGATGATCCAGATCGGAGGATACAATTTTGTGAAATAATGATGAATATGTGCAATGGTTACTTACCTTTTCTAATAAAAAATATTATTTTCTCCGATAAATGCACTTTCAAATTAAATGGTGAAGTGAATCGTCAGAATTGAGGATATTGCGCAAGGGAAAACCCTCGATGGATGCGGGAGCAGTACACATAGTATCCACAAAAGTAAAATGTGTGGGTGGGAATTGTAAGAAATAGAATCATTGGACCCTATTTTTTCGATGGAACTGTAAACAAACCGGCATATCACCAATTTTTGATGCACTATCTCATCCCAACGTTATTGAATTTATTCCCCAGTAGAATTAATCCTAAAAATATTGACGAAAGCCTGTGGTATCAACAGGATGGTGCGCCTGCCCATTATGCAGCAGACGTTCAAAGGTATTGACCAAATATTTCTGAACAGATGGATTGGTAAACATGGACCCATCGAATGGCCACCAGGGTCAACGAAGCTCAATCCATTTGATTATTTTTTGTGGGGCCATCTAAAAAACTCTGTTTACAAACCAAGCCGGTAAACATTATTGAATTAACACAGAGAATTAGAATAAAAATGAATAACATTTCTCAGGAAACTTGTTTTGATTTTTTTTTACTTCTTAGCTAAAGAATATATGAGGAAAAAGCGCCAGCTGCCACTAACTATCACATCGTCCGCGTTCATGTTTTCAAACTCGACGAACACACGAAAATGGATGAAACTGACGGGAACACAGCGAATACAACAAGCAGTTCGAATATCTTAAGCTTTTGCTTAAAAATGTTTGTTCCGTTTGTTTGTTGGGTTTGTTCGGACTAAAATACTCAAGTCAATACGCACCTTTAAAGAGTCTACCGAAAAACTATCCAAAGATGTTAAATGGCAAAAGCCATTTTTTCCTTCGTCTTATTTTTACAAGAGTTTTCTACTGATACAATAATGATCCTGTATTAAAAATAAAACTTTTTACTCGTTTTAAAAGTAAAATAAGTAGAAATAGTCGTTTTAATTAAAATGGTGGATATGCCATCTGGCCCTGAAACAGAATTATTTTTAAGTTTAAACATTATTTATAAAGGTTAATTAAGTTTTAAAAGTCGGCTCCCAAAATAAAGTAAATGGAATGATTTTCTTCTTTAGACGTTTCTTAGGCTAGAATAATTAAGTTAAATACATTTAAATAAATTTTCCCACGTCCAATTACTTCTTTCATACTCCTCCACACATATTTTTAGTAATTCTGTTAAATTAGTGTCTAGTCATCTCACTTGTAAATAACTAATATTCATTATGTTCTATCAGAGGATTAATTCTGTAACAAAAAAGCTTTTAACGTTGTACCAGTACCTTATTCAATCTCTAATGGAATAAAATCAAAATCCATTGAAAAGAGAACAGCTGAAACGCCAAAGACTCGTTGAATGTTAGTGGATTGGTCATGTCCATATTGAACAGGTCTCACAACTCTCATTATGTGGCATTAAAAGAGTAAAGACTGGTAGACTTGTGCTATTATAAATCTCATGCACGTCTCAATAAATAACCTCATTTGAAGGGTCATAATTCTTGTTACTATAATTGGCAATCATACTCCTTCCACCGACAGGTTGTAACAACATTACGTTGCACACCAGTATTACGCGTTGAATTATGGACCTCAATTAACATTCTTAACTTATCCTTGCTTGGGTTTTTAGGGTCTAAAAATAACAGCCTGCAGAACTTGTGGAATTTTCGCAACTGTAGACAAAATATCCTCAGCTTTAACGACAATATTTTTTATTTCTTCATTACAACAAGAACACTAATTAACAATTAATTTGTACATTTTTATAGAACTATTGTAATACTAAACAGAAAATTCAATTTTAATTTTTTCAAAGAATACAGTTCGATGTGTAGAAGAAATAAATAAACTTCTCAGCCTAGCAATAAACTTAAGATACAAAATTAATTTAAATAGTCACATATACATCAAACGATCTAAAGAACAAAAAATACATGTCTACACTTTAGATTATAGATTATTAATCAAAAATAGTAACAGCAAGAATAAAAAGGAAGAAATCAATCTAATTATTTAATAATTGAAAAATTAAGAAATTTTGAGGTGTCCTAAGTTTAATATATACTTTTTTTTTTCAGTGCAAATTAAGGTTCAAAATTGTTGTATTATCTTGTCCTTGAAAGAATGTGTTGATGTTGATAATCGCATCTCTATGAACTGAATCAAACCATTATGTAATTTAAAATTTAATAAACCCGTTATGAATCATCTTCTTCCAGACTGCAGCAGCAAAATTTATTTGTGCAAAATAATAATATTCACGTTTATGTATGAGAACACATCTGGAGAAGCTTAAGCTGAGATTTTATTAAATAAAACATTAAAAAAATAGATTGATAAAATGGCCTTTATACGATCATACATTCGTACATGCGTGAAGTAGTAGTAATTGGGTAGGTTGGCGTCTGACAAGTATGTCAAAGAGGGCTCTGTTTACCAATTCTCTACCATCCTCTTAACCCTCTACTTCATTTTGTCAAACCTCTTCGGCTTTCTAATGAAAGTCAGAATTTTTTCCGTACGAGGGGGTTCAGCTCTTCCATCGAAAGTAAGGACTGATAATTTTGGTCCCATCTAGGTATTTTGCGGCATTAGTTGTCAGTCCTTAAATTAGTAAATTTCCACCGTACGGACCTCGATTAGTCCCAAATTGTCAGTCCTTACTCGGAAGCATCCTAATGCTATCGGCTGCATGCCTTATTCGCCCGAATACATCACACTGCGCCAAGTAGTGGTAGGACGTTTCTTCGTCCCACTATCATTTTGGTCTTCCTCCACATCTATTGGCAACAGGTATCTCCTAAGCTTGCAGTGACTTGTCAATCTGTACTTCTTCCCTGGCCAAGTAGCCAGGCCGACTACGATTTGTTTGGCCCAGTCACAAAATCACGAACTACTCTGCAGCCACTGCTTATCCTCCAACAGATAGATAGATAAAAATATACTTTATTTTCCAAAGAAATAATCTTGTTGACAAAGTTGTAAAATTGCAGTAGGGAATACCACGCAGGTAGCTATAGTTGCCTCCGTGACAATATTGTCTGTTGCCCTGTAAACACGGGCTCTCTCAATTATTGCAGCCACAAATGAGCGACTGACTTCCTGTCAGTGGTTTCCTTTGTGTTGTTGAACCTAAGTTGTGTCTATCCTTAAAACTTATAACCGTCATGATTACGAGTAGTGACTCAGAAACAGCATGTATATAGCAAATGTTACAACTATACAAATAAATAATAAAAAATATAAAACAAAGGAGAACAAATAAACATAAAAACAAGAGAGAGTAGTATTCGTAGGTTAGATTGGATCATTGTAGTACCCCCGCAAGTTATAATAGGGTCTATCAATTAGCCAAGGTTTCACTGCTCTCCTGAAAAGTGTCAGAGAATATGTATTTTTTTAAGGTTATTGGTAGATCATTATATATTTTTATACTACTATAAATTATGGAATTTTTTGTAAGATTTGAAGTAGGAATAGGCAATTGATAATATTATAGGCTTGGCGAGTATTATAGTGGCTTTCTGGCGGATCAATCAGATTTTCATTTTTATAAATGATGCACACAGTTTCGTATATAAATATTAAGAGTACTGTTAAGATCTTGTGAGTAACAAAAAGCGGTTTGCATGGGGCTCTGAAACGCGCTTTACAAAAAATATATCTTAGCTATCGCTTTTGTAAAATAAGTATGCTATTTAGCAGTTGTTGACTGCATGATCTCCAAAATGGAGTTCATTAGACATTGTGCGATTTGCTTAACATCTCGTAGCTAATTTCTTACTCAAGTTCGTTACATGCTCATTAAAGTTTAATTTATTATCAATATGCAATCCTAGAAACTTTACATGAGTTCTAGTTTCCAGTTTGTTATTTCCTGAGGAAATGTACTCTAAATTACATCCAAAAGTTACTATATTTTTCCTGATTACATTAAGCGCATGTAGGTTTGAAGTTCACCATTTTTTTATATATGTCGGAGCATATCATTTCATGTAACATCTCTAAGTCTTTATTGTGCTATTAAATCGTTGTATCATCGGCAAAGAGAGTGAAACGACCAGTTATAATTATAGATGTAAGGTCGTTAATATACAGTAAATAGAGAACTGGGCCAAGCAAGGATCCCTGCGGAGCTCCGCAATTTATGTTGACTTCATCAGAGTAGTTCTCTAGTGATTTACTCTCTATATACGGTCACTAAGATAGGTTTGAAACCCTGAATGTTCCAAGGGCCCATTCATTGAGGATCATCGTGACATGCCTTCTTGTAATGCGTCCGAGAGAGGGCCCCTCCGCTTCGAGTCTAGCCAATTCGTTGGTGTTTTCGTTTCCTGGGATCCCACTATATCCCAGGACCTACACAAGTTTTACCTGCTTGTGCCAAGGTAGCTCTTTCGAAGCATCCACACACTCCTGAACAAGAGCCGAGCTCACTATAGAAGAGCGGATCAATTACAAAGCCGCTTGGATGTCGGAGTAAATACACACACTTCGCTTCATACTGTTTTTAATTTATTTCTTGCTTGCCACTGCTAGAAAGCTTGAAAAACTGTGGTATGTGACCTTAGAGCAAAGCACTCTAGCATTCCTCTGCTCTTCAGGAATAATCCTGCTCCCGAAGACGGTTCGGCAGCCATATGAGGATCATCTGTGTGGCATATAATAGAGTCCGGGAAAAGTTTATTTTACTTTCCTCCTACTCTTCTTTACTCGAAAGGGTGAAGGTGTACCGTCTCTACAACCTTAGCTGGTCTCTCCCTTCCGTCATCTAAAGGGCGGAAATGACATACATGGAGAAAGGAAAATTCACACATATTTCAAAGATCCGCCGTTAAGATGTAGGATTTTGGTGTGATGTGTTTCACAAAAACTCGTTATTTAGAATCATTACAGAAAGTATTTTAGAAGAATCACCTCAAAGTTATGCAAACATTATTTTTTGTATACAAGCTTGTACTGTTTTGAAATAATATTTGATTATTATGAATCTAGACAGGCAGATTTAGAATCATTGTGTGTCAACCAAATCCAGATCTCACACTTTTAGATTTTATGAGACCATTTAAAAAATAAAATGTGGAATGAAAGAAATATAATAACGCTAAACATTTTTTTGCTAATTATTATTTTCTAACTTTTATAAAAACTATTATTAACTATATTTCTTACATTATTCTTCAAAATCTCTAAATTTTCAACAAAGCGGCAAATATTATTGACAGAGATGAAAAGTTATTGTTATGGTAACAGTTCTTTTTTTCGCTTACTAGACAAGTTTATATCAAATATCACAAATATCAGAATTATTGTTATTTTAAATTACAGAACCCTTAAAGAAAGTTACTTCATAGAAACAGAAAAATAACTCATTTTAAGCCATTGTACATTAAGTACAATCTTTGTATATAATACAATAAATAATCCTTAAGGAAACGATGGAACTTCATTTGAAACGTATATTTATAATTTTTATAAGCCTACTGTGTTTTTTTGCATTTAATAATATATGGCTAATAATAACGAAAAACAAAAGCCAAACACTCAAATCATGATAAAAATTTGAAAGTTGCTATCATTTTCCTTGAAACTGGAAGTGAGAAATATTTTTCTTTTATGTTAAATAGTGTCTTTTTATTTGTGCATTGACTATATAAAACATAATTTTTTTTAAGTTAAAAAGAGAAAAGGGGTGAACCATATCTCAGTGACACTCGATATAAACAAACGCATTTTGATTCGAGCATATCTAAATGTAAATTAATTATAGTGAATCAAATAACAAGGAAAGGAAAACAACTATGCATATGAATGAATATTATGACATACATATTTATTTTAAAATTAAATTTAATTCTAATTTATTGTTTAGACTAAGTATCTCAAAAATGTTAATTAATTGAACTGGGTTTTATCAAAACTTGAAGTAAAACGTAAATTTAATTAGATGGCCGTACCATTTTGAGGATATTTATTTTTTTCTGCTGATAAATTTAAATTCCTTAAAAAACATCATATCTGTTACAGTTGTTTTTCAATTTTTTATTTATCTCGATAATTAATCCATAAAATCAATGTGCTCTCTTGAACTGTTCATCCTCTAACAAAAAAAAAATAATTGTTTCACTCATAATATAAATTCTCTATAAATAATAGTTGTATCTACAAGCTGTTAGAATACAAACGCCCTGTATATATACTTAATACTAGAATATGAATGAAACTCGATTTGTATGCAGACAAAATTCTTCCAACAAATTTTGAAATGACTTCCTAAATAAAATAAAAATACATGCAACCCAGACAAATTATTCAAATCTACATTGACCCAAATTGTGCGGAACTGCTTACTCAGAATATTTAAACGGCAGAGTGTCTTAAACACACAATATAATATATATTAGGAAATTTGTCCTAGGCTATTTAGCGAATAACTAAACAAAGACATACCTAGAATATCTCACATAGCGCATTTCTTTCTTTTCTAATAAAAATAAACATTCCCAACAAAACTCATCCTTCCACAGGATACATTTATTGTGAGTGCGTTATATATTATACATTCTGGACAAAATTGTAGTAACACGAGTTGATACAACTCGGGGTAATATTTAAAGCAGGTAAGAGTATACGGCTATACATATTCATAAAGCAAATATCTGTATATTTTAATTTAACCTATTAAACTAAATAAATAAATGTAACATTTTTTGGTACGACATAATACAATTTAAAAACTTTAATAAAAATACCATAGTTATATAATTATTTTTTGATATCTGCAGTTTAAGATTGGATTCTAGCAATTAATTATAACATAAATTCACACGTCATAATGTTACAATTGGTGTTCCTCGAGGATCTGTTTTGAATTCATTGGTTTTCACGTTATATGTTAATATAAATATTAAGTAATATTTACTGAATAGCCACTGGAGCCGAAATAAGTCCAGTGTCGAATTAAATTTGAAGTTAAATGGCAACACTTGTGTTTTTTTTGTAACACTCAGTTTTTTTATAACTTTTTAAAAACGCAATATATATTTAACAAAACATTACAACAAAGAAATCAAATAAACAGGTACTGAATACTGAATATATTAATGTGTATACAAAAGCAGCGTTTTTAAAATGTTTATATATTATTTCGCATATTCCTAAACACCGTTCACTTCTTGCGCCATCTCTTATGCACTAATAAAACTTTTAGTAAAATGGAAAGTGTGCTTTTTATTTTACATTAGGAACATTTAATATGTATAGCTCTTAACACTGTCGTAGTTTTCCATAAAATACCAAAACATCACATACTGCACTCGTCGCGTATTTCGTCAATAAAGTCGACATCATCTGGAGATGATTCTGACTACTCTGACGCCAATTGGTATTTTGTGCACCATATCTAAGCTTGTTAAAAAGATTGTATATGCATCCTTGTCGGAACACATTGAAACCAATAATATTTTGCCAATTTACCAGTCAGGTTTTCGCTCAGGATATGGCACATCAACAACTCTTCTAAAAATCACCAATAATCTTACATCTGCAATGGATAAATCTCAAGTGTCACTACACACCTTGCTCGACTTTAGTAAAGCTTTTGATAGCATTAATCACAATTTATTATTGTTTCTATGAATGTAGCGGCTCAGTTTTATTATGGATAAGCAATTATTTGTCGAATCGTGTTCAAGTAGTGAAGTATGACGATCTTGTATCCACGGATATTAATATTACAAAAGGTGTACCCCAGGGAAGCATACTAGGTCCACTTCTCTTTATAATATTTTCAACAGATTTAAAAGACTCTTTGTTTCCGGAATGTTACATGCATCTATATGCGGATGACACACAACTGTACAAGTCATGTGATCCAGAACTTGTTAATGATACTGCATGCATCCCTATTTAATGTGAATCTTTCTGCAATATCGTCCTGGTCGAAGTCAAATGGTCTACTCTTAAATCCGTCCAAATCAGTGTTAATGTGCGTAGGTTTAAGTGTTATGTGTGAAAGAGCTCTTGTTGAATTAAATACTCACATAGTAATGGACGATCAAGAACTAAATTTTTTCTGAGTGTTCTAAAAATCTTGGTATGTACGTTGATAGTGGATTAAATTTTCAGGAGCATGTTAAAAAACATGTAGTTTGGGTTCCTCAAAATTTAAGACACTTAATCGGTTTAAATACATTTTACCATCAAAAACGAAATAGAATCTTATGAATAGTCTTATTTTGAGTCGGCTAGACTATCTGCTATATATTTTAATTATTTAACTCTTGAATATAAGAACAAAATCCAGCTGCTACAAAACAGCCGCCTGCGCAATTCCTATAATATAAATCGTAGAGAACATGTGACACCTCATTATAATTCTATATTTTAAAAATAAAAAATTGCTTTACTGTTGTTTTCACATGTCGCAGGGTTTGGTTGTGTGTGCATGCGTCATTTTCAACTCTGTAACCCCTGTTTGAGCAGCTTCGGCTTTGGTTTGCGGGTTGTCTAATTTATATGGTGTGTTTTTTTTCATGTTCAAAATTCTTTACTTAGTTATTAATAATTATTTTGTTATTTTGTAATACTTTATTTGTTTTTTCTTACTCACAATATTAATATTATTTTTATTATATTACTTTAGGTTTAGTTAGGCGAAGTTGAAAAACTCTGTGAAGATACTTTCGCCTTTTAGATATACTTAACTCGTGTAATTTATTGTTTTTTCTTTGTGCAAACTAGTAGTATATCTAATAAATATTTCTATTATTATTAAAATTTCAACTATATATGGTGTTTTATGGAAAACTATGTCATTGTTATCTAACAAAATAATTTCGATTTTTATTGAATTTTTTACAATTACAACGCCAAGAGCGAAGGTAATAGTTACTACTTACCCAACTTTCGACTTAACTCGTGTATTATTATACAAATCGATAAAACAAAATAATTATTTTGTCTCATCCTTTCACATCCTTCCCCATTTCTAAAGAATATCCTCATAAAAGAGCAGTACATTCTATTCTATTTGATTTGACTGCTAGTGCCTATTAAGAAAATGTATTTTTCCTCTCTATTTTCTGCAGATCGTACTACAGACTGTATCGAATAATTTAGAGATCCATACTTACGGCAAATATAATTTTATTCTATAGAATTGTGCTTTATTGAATCGAAATCTAAAGCGTCAGAATGTTCAAATTATATGAATTCTTCAGTTTTTAACTTATATTAAGGAAGTTTTTGTATTTGAACAAATGAATTGATTTTAACTCAATTTACATCATTATTCTTTGTTCGCAATCAAAACTTTTAGAAATATTTTTAAATTTAAGCTAGATATATAATAAAGCTTGCAAGGTCAATGCGAGGTGGCTTGATGATATGTATTTAGAGTGTTTTCCGAAGTTTTTCATAAGAACAAAATATTAATGTTTTTATCAATATACCATTTTTTAACTGTAATAATAAATTAAGAAAAGGTAACAGTAAAAAATACACCTTTGAAATGCTTAATAAATATGTAATAAATTATAATAACAAATATCAATTAATATGGTGTGATTTTACTTCTGTCTTCTATCACTGCTTGACATACTTAAAATCAGATTATCAATTTTCTTTCGGTTCAACAAATCATATAAATTAGGAACAACAAGTCTTAGAGACCTGAAACTACTAACAGAAAGATGTCGTAGTGCCCTAGACACATTCAGTAGAGCCGTGGTCTGAAGCGAGGCTAACAGCATATATCTAGGTGCAGCTGTTTATAACCAACCTGACCCTATGCAAAAGAGTATTATCATCCAGAAAAAATTAGTCGAAATTCCAACAGTAACCATTCACAACGTAGGTGCTTTACATAAATATCACTTGTCATTATGTGTTTTCAGACATACAACTCCTTCCGAAACCGTAATATATCCACCTCCGAAAGTATGTTCTTTAACAAATCAGTCATTAACTCCTACACATGTCAAGTAACCAATTTTCACTAGAGATGGTGAAACGGCTCTTATCTGAGATCATTTCACTTTTCCATCACACTAGTTCCTGATAACATAATCTTTGGGACATCTGATCTACAATCAAATGTAGATTTAAGACAGTTGCAATTGTAAACGTGTTGCAATCGCAGAAAATATCTTGACTCAAGAGAGTGTAGTTTCCCCTAAGATCCCTTCAAGGTTTTTCTACTATTTTGTCTTCGTATCTATTTGAGACAAATGATCTTCCTTTCTTGGTCGTTGTCATACAGTTATGATCTCATTAAATCTATCCATCAATTAAAAAACCACACTTTGAGAAGCATTGAAATGATCGATCAGACACAAGATAATGGTGCACCCCTTCCAATAACATTCCAATAACTTAATTTGCTACATCTTGTACGAAGATTAAACAATTTAAATAACAGTACATCCGATGACTTTCTCGTAGTCAAAGAACATATATACATATATACATATATAAAATAATGAATAATTATCTCAGGTTCTCCCGCAAAAAAGAAAAAATTGCACGGTGGAAAGATGCAAAAATTGCAAATGGCAGAAAGATGCAAACCGTGGGCATGTGTTTCTGACTAATTGGTCTTCATCAGCACGGTGTAGCTGAGTTAAAATGATGGACAAAACTCAAAAAAAGACACTAAAGGAAAACCACTGACAGGAAGCCAGTCGCACCTTTGTGGCTTCATTTGAAAGACTCTGGTATGAGAGCGACATCCAAGGATCGCACACGCGGGCAACTATAGCAACCTGCGTGGGATTCCGGACCCAGGAAAATGAATACGTACAGAGAATGAGTTAGACGCGGGTTTAATTACATTCGTAAAAAATAATGAATAATTATCGGGTACGCCCGCAAAAAAAAAGTCTTTCTGGCATTTGCAATTTTTGCATTTTTCCACCGTGCAATTTTTTTCATTTTGCGGGCGTACCCGATAATTATTCATTATTTTTTACGAATGTAATTAAACCCGCGTCTAACTCATTCTCTGTACGTATTCATTTTCCTGGGTCCGGAATCCCACGCAGGTTGCTATAGTTGCCCGCGTGTGCGATCCTTGGATGTCGCTCTCATACCAGAGTCTTTCAAGTGAAGCCACAAAGGTGCGACTGGCTTCCTGTCAGTGGTTTTCCTTTAGTGTCTTTTTTTGAGTTTTGTCCATCATTTTAACTCAGCTACACCGTGCTGATGAAGACCAATTAGACAGAAACACGTGTCCAGGGTTTGCATCTTTCTGCCATTTGCAATTTTTGCATTTTTCCACCGTGCAATTTTTTTCTTTTTTTGCGGGCGTATCCGACAATTATTCATTATTTTTTACGAATGTAATTAAACCCGCGGCTAACTCATTCTCTGTATATATACATATATATATATATGTTGGTTTTTAGGTTTTCGCGGGTGGTGAATGTTAAATTCGTTTTCCGGGTATATTCCCGCGTAGGTGATAGGCCCCGAGAGGGACCGTGGTTGTCTGAACGACGTTTCGGCAGAACCTGAAGATGGCAGATGAGATTCTGCCGAAACGTCGTTCAGACAACCACGGTCCCTCTCGGGGCCTATCACCTACGCGGGAGTATACCCGGAAAACGAATTTAACATATATATATATACTTATATATATATATATATATATATATATATATATATATATATATATATATATATATATATATATATATATATATATATATATATATATATATATATATATATATATATATATATATATATATATATATATATATATATATATATATATATATATATATATATATATATATATATATATATATATATATATATATATATATATATATATATATATATATATATATATATATATATATATATATATATATATATATATATATGTGTGTGTGTGTGTATTTATTTATTTATTTATTACTTTTGTTATATTATATTAGTTGTCAAAAAACACTCTCTGACTAATATTTTGACGTAAATTCACAAGCGCAAAGGTTTATTTTTTCCAGTAACATACTGGGTAACTAACTATATTTTTTAGATAACGAAGAATTATTCATGTGGTAGTCCCAAAAAAAAGAGAAAGAAAAACAAAATATAACTTTGTAATAGTTGATTGATTCGACCTTTACTTGATGAAAATCCATTTTAACATCGAACTAAATAAAACTTCATGTTTTAAGATTTTCACAAAAATTTTTATATTCATATATTTACGAAATATATATAAACATGACAATTGTTTCGCCAACACAGTGGCTTCGTCAGATGTGAGTACTAGACTAGTACTAGACTAGTACTCACATCTGACGAAGCCACTGTGTTGGCGAAACAATTGTCATGTTTATATATATTTCGTAAATATATGAATATAAAAATTTTTTGTGAAAATCTTAAAACGTGAAGTTTTATTTAGTTCGATAACTTTGTAACTTATTTTCCAAAAATTGTCTCAATTTAAACTAAATAAAGTAACTTTATAGTGCTTCAAAATTAAACTGTGCTAAAGTTTGAACATGAAAACACAATTATTGTAAATGTTTCGTTCGTGACTTGACTGGTATATTTTCTTTTAGTTTGTAACCATTCCATCACAAAATGATTGGGAAATGTTTCAGTATCGAATTATTACTTACCATAGTATTTTTACATGCATTTTTCTTTAGTTTGTATGATAATTTCTTCCACTGACGCTGAACTAAATCGTTTTTGGTTCATTTTTTTAAATTTAAGACAAAACTGATGAAAGATGTCAAAACCAGAAAACACGTCAATGTACAAAAGCAAATTACTACAAAATATTCTCAGTAGGATAATATAATTAGATTATTCTCACTATAATAACAATATAATTGTGAAAAATTAAACAGTTGATAAAAATACTGCTAAATGATTGGAAAACAAAAATATTAAAAAATAATCACGGAAATAGAGTAATGCGTGTAGTAAACCCGATTTAAATATCTGCGGTCTCATAACCTTCTACAATTGGTTAATGCCAACATAAATAGCCCACAGTATGGCAGTCTACATGTAGGGGACATTTTATTAGTATTGTATCAGAGATCCAGATTATATTAAGAAATCCGTACCTTAATATTAATAATACTGGGACTATTAGGTACGTAACTAGTATTCTATTCACTCCATTTATGTCCGTTGTTAACTATAAGTATATTAGTATCGTTAGTTATGATGTGAAGTAATGGCAGCTATATTATCCAATTTGCGCATAGTAATTTTGCAATCTTTTGGTAGTTTTATTAATATCAATAGCAATGTTTATACGGACCGGAAACTGTGATGAAAGAAAATAAAATAATTTGATAATCAGAACATCATTCATTAGTTTGCTTTGTGCGGTATTTCCGTCACGTTTTAAAAGAGTTCATTTCGACGCACATTTTTTACCTTTAAAACAACAGAGGTTTTTATGAACTCGCGGCGATGCTTTTAGTTCTGCTGTGTATTTTTTGTATTTTAGTTTACTCAGTCAAAGAATTACCTCTGTTACACATTCCGAGCTGCATACAGGAGAGTTTCGTCACATTAGCAAACATTCTAGCAAATGACTTTTTGGTGCTTTATTAAACCAATTTTAACTTCTAGCTCAGCTTAATATTCTCCGCTTCGGGTGTGTGTTTAGGTTTAACATGTGATTAAATTTTGTAATTTTTTTATTACGCGCTTATTTGCATACTCGAAGATTAACAACAATGCCCAGCAAAACAAATGATTTTAAAAAGCAAATGTTTTAAAACATGAAAAAATAATCCTATTCTAGGGAACATAATAGTTTAAAATAATGCGAGAAACCTTTATCACGTGACACAGAAAAATGCATTAATATCGAGGTACAGGAAGTCGAATTTGAGATATAAAAATCGAATTTATTAAAAAACAAGTCTCGTATTATGGCATTGTTTTCCGGCAAAGTCAACTTTTCTTAATCCTTATTTATTTATTATATTTTTTCCTAATCAAATAACAAATTCGGGGATGTTTTGGGAACAACAATAATAATAAAAGAGACTCTCTAGATAGGATTCGAGCGCTTATGGCTATTGAAGAACCGTTAAAGAGGCGGTGAGAATTATCGAGCAAAACAGGTTGTTACGTCGAATCTTTCCGGCATATTTCAAGAACAACATCGTGTTATCGATAATAATAATAATAATAATAATAATATGTTTATTTCCATAAGACCATAACAGTATCGGAATTGTCAAATACTAAAATGTAAATTATAAAATGTAGAATATATATACATACACATATACACACATATATACATATATACACATATATATACACACACACACACAAACATATATACACATATATAATGGTAGATTACTAAACATATGACATAAAGACAAACAAACATAATTGACAATTATGACTAAGTAAAGGTACACAATTATTTTTATTATCACAGAATTAATTAAATTAGATTAGTAACATTAATTAGAGAGGTAGTATTCCTCATAAGAGTAAAAGCACTGCTCCACTAAATATTTACTTACAAGCTTCCTAAATGTTACAAAATTGTTTGCATTTCTTATAACTTGTGGGAGGTGGTTATACGTTTTTATTGAAGAGATAAAGGGACCTTTCTTTATTTGCTCTAATCTATGGCTGGGTACAAAAATATTTTTTTGCTGATCTAGTGCTGTACTTACTTATATCATCACATTTTAAAAGATTATTAATATTCTTCCTGACAAAGCATACTGATTGCAAAATGTATATGCCTGAAATAGTGCGTATGCCATGCTGTCTAAAATAATCCCTACAGGATGTATTGTAGGTAAGTTTAAACATACTTCTCAATATTCTTTTCTGCAAAATGAACACCTTTTTTATTCCGGAACTATTTACACAGCACAATATGCAATATTGCAGAACCGAATAGATAGCCGTAATAAAAAGCTTTCATAGTATCAGAGTTAACAGAGACTCTCATTTGAAGGAGAGCAAAGTTTTGACTAGCCAGTCTGTTTGTTAGATGCTCTATATAAATCTCTCATGACATAGTCTTATCCATCTGTACACCTAAGAATTTCACAAAATTATTCTGATGAAGATTATGATTACCCCTAACCAAGAGACTAAAATCCAGCTTTGTACCAATTGGAGAGAACATTATAAATACAGTTTTTTGTTGATTTAGTATTAAGCCATTGTTGAGACACCACTGTGACTTTTTATCTACACATAGAGTAGCATTTTTACTTAAAAGGTCTACATTTGTAACAGTTATGATAGCAGAGGTGTCATCTGCAAAAAGAGTTAAAAAGCGGTTATTTATGTTGATTACTAAATCGTTGACGAATATTTTAAACAACAACGGACCCAAGACACTGCTCTGTGGTACCCCTGTTAACATGTTAACACTATATGAAAGACATTCTACTCCATCTTGTACGATCTTAATTGACTGTGTTCTCTCCAATAAGTAGGAATTTACCCATTTCAACGCTAATCCACGGATACCATATGTTTCAAGTTTTTTTAATAACAAATTATGATTAATGGTGTCAAAGGCCCGTGACAAATCAAAGAAAATGCCAGCTGATCTTAATTTTTCATTATGTAAGATTTTATTATAAAAGGAGAGAACAGCATCTTGAGTTAGTTTATTTTTACAAAATTCATATTTGTCAGGGGTTAACAGGTTGTGTTTACTTAAGAATGCATTTAATCTTATTTCAAATGCCTTTTCAAAAATTTTGGAAAATACGAATCAGTGAAATTTTTGTTGCAAATGGGTTTCATTTGCAATATCTTGTACATTGTCAAAACTTTCTTTTTTTCGAATTTATTATTTTCGAAGGTAACTGTTTATTTTAACTACTAACATTTGAATTTTCTCTAACTATATCCCACATGGTTTTTGATTTATTAGAAGAATTTAGTATTTTGTTTTGATAATATGCCTTTTTTGAATATTTAATATTTTCCTCGTGGTTCTTTTTTAGTATATTATACCTTAACTTAAGATCAGGATTATTTGATATTTTTGTTTGTTTGTAAAGGTCTCTAATAAAGATACCTTCATCAATAATGTTGCTGGTGATCCAAGGTTTCTTTCTTGTACTTTTTACAGTTTGTTATTAAATTCAAATGAAAGGCTATATTAAACAAGCTAAAAACTGTATTATGAAACTCGTCAAACTTTTATTTACATCAGATTCAAAATAAATCTCCAGCCACATTTCTTTTGCTAACAAAAACTTAAAATGGTTTTTATTTTCATCGGAAAATTTCTTTTTTCTAATATTACCAATATTGTTTTCTATTATCGGTAATTTAAAGAATAAGAGTTGAGCATTATGATCAGAGATTATATTGTCAAGAGTTTTTGTAAGGACTAAATTAGTATCAATGTCAGTAAAAACATTATCAACCAAAGTTTTTGAATCTTTCTGAACACGGGGATATTCAGCAAAACATATATTGTATCCAAAAGACGATAATAGATTTAATATGTCATATGTATTATGATTTTTTAAGAGAAAATTGCAATTGAAATCGCCACAAATAAATTTAGGACCCTTAATTTTAAAAGTTTTCGTTAACAATTTTCCTAGCAATACCATAAAATTTTCAAGGTTGGTATCGGGGGATTTATATAAACAGTCGATATTTATATTAATATTGAAACTAACGGCAACAGACGCCACTTCAAACCATGAAAGGGACGATGCGTCAATTTAACGGCAACACTCCAGCAATTGCATACCTTGAGGCTCTCAGACTTCTAGAGGAGCCAGAAGAAGTATGCACTGCAATCAATACGAAGTAATTCCAACGAGTACTTATTGACATTAAGAACTTCGCTACCCCAGAACCAGACGACATAAACAACTAGTGGTGGAAGACATTTCCTCCATTCACTGCAGTCTAGTGCGAGTTTTTAATTCATGGTTGAACGAGGGACAGCAGATTCCCGACTTGTTCATCGAGGCACGTACTCTTATCTCCAAAAAGAGGGATTATTCCGCTATATTGTCACCTAAGGCACTCGTATGGGGTAGACCAGACACTATCAGATATTTAGTCCGTTGTCCAGAATGAAAATGTTGTATTTACTGGAACTGCTCGTTCCCAACTATCAGACGAATCTTAACTAATAAGCTCGAGATAGTTTTCTTCGACCATCAAACCAAGGTGATGATGTCATCGAATTTTCTTCCCCTGCCAAGAAAACATCACCTTGAAGGAGAAGGAAATGTGGACCAAATATCGCGATCTCCAGTATGAGCTCTAAGTGCCGTACCCAGGCTACTCGGTAAGAGGTCATCCTAATAATCGCTATACTCGGAAGGATAAAATCTACGTTGCTCTGTACATTAAAAACCATACCAAACTGCCAAAAATCAGCCGAGTGATTGGCAGACCAATTGCAGAAGGCAGTCATTCTATATCTCTTTGTCTACTTAGAGCACATGATTCTGGGATCTACCCGCACCAATCCTGCGAGATGTAGGGTAATTTGCTGGCGCGGCTACCGTGATATTCGTAGGCCACGGAAGCACTCTTCAGAGGTGGGTGATACGTCAAAAAATCAGATTTCTTTTTTGGCGTGATGGCATTAGTGTCCCTATATAACTTTTCGAGCAGAAAGTTAGAATTCAAAAGAAATAAGCAGATGTGACATTATTTTCGTAAGTAAGAATTAGTTGCTTTATTTGATTGTCAAAGGTATTTTGTTTCCCTAGGAAAACAACCATAACATCTGTTTTTCAGTTTCTTCTGTCTCCAGGAAATCGTTGATCACCCTGTACATACACTGGAAAAAATAAATGTAAATAAATAAATTTGTATTTTGCCAGCCCCAATAAAAAAACATTATTTCCGCCAAATTTATTTTGTTTTCGTAACCTTCTGCATATTTTTCCGGGTCTCCTGTTACATGTTATTCTGTTGCAATTTATAAATATTGCGGCCATATTCTTGGGAAGTGAGTGTGTAAAATTTAATTGGCTGAGATTTTTCTGCTTGGTTGCTTTGATATCCGTCCTACTGGGAAATTAATTTCATCTGCTTTTGGCCACATTATTCAGATGTCATGTGAAGATGACATTACGCGCAAGAAGTGAAGCGCCATTTGTTACACATGAACAATGATGGTGCTGCTTGAAATACACTCGCAAAACAAACACTTAAGCCTCTCTGCCAGCGAGAGAGATATGAGTTTGCTGCTCATTTGTGCACCGCACAAATTGCGAATGTGCATATTAATTTCTTTGTCGTCATTTTCTTTTTTTGGATGTCTGCGGAATTTTTCATGAGATGGTAGTCTACTTCGGTCGCAACGGAACGTAATTAGGGCTATTAAAAATAGAAACAAGCTCGCTGCATTTCATGAAAATAAATTTTAAACTACTTTGTGCTGTTTTTATTTAATACGTAAATAATGCATAAGTTCGAAGACAAAGGCTGGAAATTAAATACAATTTGGTATGTGATAAATATAACTAGAGACGACCATTAAATAGAATTTTTCAAATATTTCATTGGAATAAGTTTTCAGGTTTCAATATATACTGTGTGTAAAATACCAAATGCGGACAAACGTTAACAAAGATAGACTGAACAGGTGAGACAGACGCAACGGTAATCGCATGGTCATGACGTGTGAGGTTCCTTATACGATACCTACCTCAACCGTAATTAAAATAAGCTGCCAGTACATATTCTCTCAACCTATCTCTATTCCTATACATCGTTTTGTCAAGAGAACTGTCCCAATAACAACAAATATGAGCCTAACTCAAAGAAATGTGATCCGATACTGCAGAGTATCCGTGAGTGGCTTGTGGTTAGTTATTCATGAGCAAAAGTAAATAACAGTTGTACTGTTATGCCATAGCTACTTATAAACAAGCAAACTTTTTTCTATTGAGCAATATGTTTTAATTTGATGCCATGTTTTGATCAGTTTCCAATATTTAGCAGCTTGTAAAGCTGGCCGAGGTGGCTGGACTACAGCCACGGTCTTGCGCTGGCGTCACACGTGCCGATTTAGAAGTGATTTACGCTGCAGTCTTATTTGAAAGGTTAATGCGTGATGTTGTACCTATAAATTATACATAATGTCAAACGCGCCAAAGGGTAAAAAACGACCATACGCGGACACAGTGAATACATTTATCGGTGAATTTCCGGATTTATTCTATGACGGATGCAAAATAATTTGTAAAGTTTGCAATCAAGACTTAATGTGCTGGCACAAAACAGATTGTCGTCGTCATATCAATACCGTGCAACATCAAAATAAAAAAAATGGCATGCCTTTGACAACTCAGTTTATGTTTGATTTATTGTTAATGTTAATAGCCTGTCATATTCCGCTACACATACTGGATAAACAACCATTTCGGGAGTTTTGGAATAAATACAATCCCCAGGTGAACTTACCAAGTCGTATATCGTTACGTAGATATATTCCAGCTGTTCGTGAAGATATTGTAAATAAGATTAAATGTGGATTAAAAAATACACAGCTCTGGTTATGTATTGACGAGACGACAGATTGTAAAAAAAATTCTATTTTAAATATTATAGTACCTGTACTGGACCCTCTTAAACCAACATTTCCACTTTTACTAGCTAGTAAAAGACTAACTGCGTGTACTGGCGAAATAATTACGCGTGTGGTGTTGGAGACATTCGAAAAATTTTAACTCTCAACAAGTCAAGTATTGATGTTTGTGACTGATGGTGCCGCGACAATGCGCGTGGTAGGCCGTTCTCTTCAAAGAGGCAATTGTAGGTTTTTACATGTTACGTGTAAAGTGTATGCGTTACATCTTCTGGCAGAAACGATTCAAAAATGTTTTCCAGAGGTAGATGCATTAATAGCAAATACAAAAAAAAGTATTTCTCAAATCTCCTAAACGGCTTCGAGCATTTCACAGACAGTGTCCTGGTATCCCTGAACCACCAGATTGTTCTTAGACGTTGGGGAACGTGGTTGGAAAGCGGCTTTTTATTATGCTGAATATTTTCAACAAATAAAAGCTGTGATACTACAGTTCAACCCTAACGAGGCTGCAGCTATTAGGGAAAGCCAGACCCAGACAAGCTTTCAAGACGTTTCCCTTGAAACAGATTTAAAAACTATTAATAACAGTTATAGAGGACTACACGACGAAATAGAAAAATTGCAAAATAGTTCGTTGTTGTTAGTGGAGTCGCTGCAAATATTGGACGACGTAAATACACAGCTACAGGCTATAAATGACGAAAAAAAATAATCGCGTTAGTGAAAAAAATCGAGTGTATTACAGAAAGATCCTGATTTTAGCAAATTAAGACAAATTTGTGATGGTGCATCTACAACTTCGTTAAGTGAGTTCACAGATTGTTTTACTTATGCCTGTATTACATCCGTAGATGTCGAACGGTCATTTTCAAAATACAAACATATTTTTTCACCAAAGCGAACATCGCTGACGGAGACAGCTGTAGGAACATACCTGATGCCTTTATACTATAGATCTTCCCCACTTTGTGATAACGACAACCAAACTACTTACTTCATAAATCTGCTTAAAAGGGTGAGTTTTATACAAATTTTTATAAAATGTAACATTATTGTTAAAATTTATTTCCATTTATTGTACTTATTCAAGTATTATGATATGATATAAACATATGAGCCATATGACGGCTCAGTCGGCCAGGTGACCTCGGCCAGCTTTACTTATAAATAACCACAAAATCTTTAATAGAAATTATCAATTTAAAAACTGAATTCTCAATTTTAAATTTAGTTGACATTTACATGGTGGATAAGTCACAAACGTGGAATTTAGTCAGATAAAATGGTTTTAAATAGTCATCATTGAAGTCATGCAGATTTTGCTTAATTTTTGGTAACATCAGGAAATAAAGAAAGTGCATGATACTGTGGAGAACAGGACTAACTATACCTCAGAGTTTCAACTCTGCTGCTGCTCTAGTCTCTGGTATTCGTGGGTTTCGGTACACATGTGTGTAGAGGTGTTTCAAAACCTTATGAGCCATGAAATGCGCAAAAGGCGAAGCCTATTTCGCGGTATAAATATATTTTGAAAACGTTGACTCAGATACCTACCATATATTATGCCTCGTTACACAGTCATGTTTCTAAGAAGTTGTGTAACTGAGCTGGGCCGGAGTTATGCCTCTGCACATATGGAGGTCGAAGCTCATAAGGTTTTGAAACACCTCTACATGGTGATCCATTATATTTATTCACATTTTGATAGGCAATAACCTAAGTTATCATCAGAGTTGATATTTGATATTTAGGTTTTATCGCTGGCTATACAATTTTTTTAACGTTTTAAAGTTAATACCCTAGTATTAACTTTAAAAAAATCTAAAAAATCGGTTGACCCTGCAGGCCATCCTTAAAACTTCCCGCTATTTTCGAGCTTAAAGCGCTCAAAAATATAGGTATTAGTTAATTTTTGAGCTCTCCGAGCTCAAAATATTATACACATACATCTTTGAGCTCTACGATTAGGTGAAAAATCTCGAAGTTATATAAAAAAAACACTTTTTTTTGTAATTTTTGAACTGCGATATATTTTGAACAAATTAACCAATCGAGATGCAGTTTGCAGCATTCAACGCAGTTTTTTAAGTACATAAAGCTATGTTTGTACCAAAAATCGATCCGACAAAAATGTTTAATATTATTTCAAAAAAAACACTTTTTTTGCGAATTTTTCGTAATCGATACCTCTTGAACGTATCAACCTATTTTGATGCGGTTTACGGCATTCAACGCAGTTTTTTTAATTACAAAAATTTATGTTTGTACCAAAAATCGATCCGACAAGAATTTTAAATGTTATTTCAAAAAAACACTTTTTTGCGAATTTTTCGTAATCGATATCTCTCGAACAAATCAACCGATTTTGATGCGGTTTACGGCGGTCGACGTTGTTTTATAAGGGAGTAGAGCTGGTTAGATTTTTGGAATTGATCGGTTCAGTAGTCTAAAAGATATTAAAAAAAAAAAACAAATTATTGAAAATTTTATTTTTGAGATTTCTCAAAATCTACTGGGCCGAATCAGTTCTAATTTCGAGAAAATCTAAGTTGAGTCATCCCATTTAGAATGCCGTAAACTGCGTTTCGATCGGTCAAGCCGTTCAAAAATTATGAGAGGTTTACATACACTGTACACACATACACACACACACACATATACATACAGCCATACAGACACCATTGTGGGAATAGTCAGAATAGCTTAGGACCTCAAAACGTCGAGATCTGACAAAAAACTCGATTTTCGAAAATCGGGGTGAAACCAATAACTTCCCGATTTCTGAAAATATTCAATTTTCTTAGCGGGAAGTTAAAAATTAATGTTAATAATACGTTACTTACGAGTAGTTCAATTCACTTTTGCTAAAGTTAATTAATCTGCAGTTTTTTGTTGTAACTGGCTGACAATCCGTAGAGACGAGATAAACAGAAACAACATCAATACAACATAATGCCTCGCTTGTGTATGGAAATACATAAACAGAGAAATGTCATTGTTTGGCATTGACGCAAAGATAGAAAAATACTACCGTAGCCATTCTCTTCTTTGTTTTGATACCGAAATCAGACTGTATTCGGAAACGTCAACTTCATCTTCAGGTTATTATTTAAAAAAAACAACCTCTAACTGATGCTATTGGCACAGAGATTTAATTAACAATAGCAATTTATACGGCAATGGTGTAATATCCAAGAACGTACGAGAAAAAGCTAAAAAAAAGTTTAGAGGCAACCCTGAAAAATGAATGTTAAATATCAACTCATCTGACGATAAATCAGATATTTCCTATCGAACAATTAGAATGTACATATTACAAAGACGTATCTAATCCATAAAAGTACATTTTATATCAAGGGAGAGAAAAGACTTGTTTTTCTCATGGTGTAATTTGAAGCCAGAAGGCTACAAATACATCGAAGAAAAATTTCATTCTCTTCGGAGGACTATATTCTATTGTTTCCACAGCCGAGGTAGAGACACATAACTTCATAAAGAATGAATTATAATAAATCGAAACTATATTATAATAGTTAGATTTTGGGCGTTTCAGTGAAACATACAACAAAAAATTTGTTTACAACCAAATTTATTAAGTTCAAAAGTTGATTTTCATCATGGAAAACCAACCAAGAAGAACCGCAAGAAATCGTTGAAGCTACCAGAGCGGCAGTTTTAAACTTATTATCCGCAAAATCGAGATAATTGTATGATAAAAGCATGCAATCGGTTCACAAAATGGTGTAACAAAAAGAAGGCATAAACGCAGACGCAGAATATTATGCTGGTCTATTTCAAAGAAAAAATCAAAGAAATACAAGTCTTCCAAGCTATAGGCCCAATATTATGTGTTCAGATCCTGTATGATGGTGAATGACAACATAGATATAACGATGGCGATACAATGATGAAGGTAAAATTACATTGAAGCAATAATATTTTTTTACTTTGTAGATTGCATTGCAGGTGCATGCCGGGGAAATAAATTCACAAACATATAAACCGATTTCTGCTCCTGGTCATGAAAAAAAAATTATTATCTTTGTCTGTCGTGCAAAAAATTAGATAAAATGAATATATAATAAATTGTGAAGGAAATTATCAATAAAAGGTAATTAATTTAATGTAAAAAGTAATCTTTATCATGATTAAATATATTTAATGCATTACTACTGATTGTTTGAATTAGAAATACATATTCGGCATGTTACAGAATTTTCAAATATAAACTGCCAGGGAGTGCGTTATTTACATATATTACGACTATCTAGATCCATTTAAATTAATTTTCATTTAATACGGTACCTATGTATGCTTTTAGAGAGAGACCATTATTATTCATATATGCCAGAACATTTTGGTGTGAATTAGCTAAATAGAAATAGGCTTGATTAATATTTTGTAATGTGAAATGTATGACTCTAGAAGTAATATATAGTAGCGCAAGGATCTGCATATTATTATTAACCAAAATCACTATTTGAAATACGCATTACTGAAAAATTAATCAAAACAGCAATCTCTTCCAATACTTGAATTAAATTAAATAAAATTTAAGGAAAAAATTAAGTAATATGAGAATATCCAAGGTGGGGCAATAGTGCGTCCTACTTCGATATCTCGAGTTCTATGATAGCTAGAAACTTGATTTAAAAACATAAGTAAACTAGACAAAAAGTCTATAACCGGAAATTGTTTTCGAATATACAGGATGAGCCAAGACGATTCTACAGGGTCAAGTAACATTTTTTAAATAATATGTTGAAGTAGAGGGATCTAGATCAAATCCTGTTGTTATTAGACAAGGAATCCCACAGGGTAGCATACTGGGTCCTACATTATTTAGCTTGTACACTGCAAGCTTACCTGATGTTATAAATCACTGTGCTATACATCTTTATGCAGATGATACGCAGCTTATAAAAACATTTCAACCAACAGAAGCTAGTTATGCTCTAGAGGAAGTTAATGCAGATTTAGGCAGAATATTTAATTGGTCAGAGGAACATGGGCTACGCTTAAATGCTTCGAAGAGCTGCTTCTTAATAATAGGTACTAAGGTCTTAATAAATAAAGTTAATTTATATAATTTTACCACCTTGCACATAAATGAAATAGAAATACCTCGTAAGGATTCAGCTAGAAATCTAGGAGTCGTATTTGATGCAAACTTAAATTATGAGGAACATGTTACCAATAAAATAAGGGTCATTTATATGAAACTTAAATCACTGTATAAATTTAAATTTATTTTCTCTGACAAAATCAAGTACAAGCTAGTGGAATCGCTTCTTTATCCACACTACTGCATAACAGTCTATTATAGTTATTTAACTGCAGAATTTAAAAAATAAAAAATGCAACTAGCTCAGAATTAATGTGTTCGTTTTGCATATGGTATTAGTAAATTTGACCATATAACACCTACTTATAATGTAAATTCCATCCTAAAAATCGAGTTCAGGTGGCTACTACTTTTTGGTGTGTTTCTATTCAAAATTTATGCAAGCAAAAAACCTGAATATTTGTATGACTATGTAATACCCAGACAAGAACTGCACAATTTAAATCTGCGAAATATAGTAAGATTCGCCATGCCTAGGCACAATAGCAAGAAATTTGAGTGTTGCTTTGCATATTTAGTTGTTAATTTGTTCAATAAAACTGAATTTTATAATATGATGCAAAATAGATCAATAAGTAGTTTCAGAAGGACTTACAAAGAAAATATACTAAATACGCAAAAAAGCATGCAGCATTAGTTGTATATTGTATGTATATTTTTCTGTTTTTTTTTCCACTTCATTTTTGTTTGTTATGTGTTACAGAGTGATGTAAACGTTAGTACTAAGTAGTTTTTTGTAAGGGAGTATGTGGTGGCATGGAAGAACGTATATACGAATGTCACCTTTTTGTGTTTGTATAGTGTTTTTGTACATATATATATATATATATATATATATATATATATATATATATATATATATATATATATATATATATATATATATATATATATATATATATATATATATATATATACATAATTCACAATAAATATTTTTCTATTCTATTCTATATGCCGTCATCAGAACATTTTTTGAAAATTCTTTGTGGCCTCATTCCACTCCTGTATTATTATTGACTTTCTCCCAACTACTGGAAGTCAATAATAATACAGGAGTGAAAGGAGACCACAAAGAAGTTTCAGAAAATGTTCTGATATACATGGCACTCCAATTTAAAAAATGGTAGTTGACCCTGTAGGATCGTCTTGGCTCACCTTGTATGTTCGAAAACAATTTCCGGTTATACACTTTTCTGTTTAGTTTAGGTACTTATGTTTTTAAATCAAGTTTCTAGCTATCATAGATCTCGAGTATTGAAGTCGGACGCACTATTAGCCCACCCTATATACTCGTATAATCTTTCTTTGTAATCCAACCTTTCATTCTGGCAATAAAATTCAATCAATTCAGCCAAAAAGAAAAAATAATAATTGATTGGCACTGAAGGACTTTCTACAAACACCAAAAATACTCAACAGGAGAGGTTCCACAGGGGGTCCTGAGGGGCCCAGACCTCCCCAAATATTTTGAACTGCATTTATAAATTATACAAATAAATCGCGTTAGCAACAAGAAATTGTCAGGAGCTAGGATATACGGACGAGACGATTTTGTACATAGTGTGTGACAAGTGTATGGACAGGTCCTTGTAAAATTCAAAATAAAATGCTAAAAATAAATAAAATTTGGAGGATACACTTGATTTCAAAAAAAACTGGTACAACTCTTGTAATCGAAAATCTTAATAGTTTAGTTGTGTGCATATGTCTGTAAATAGGGCTGGCCAGGCATGTCGAGAGGGGGGGTGAAGAAGAGGTGATTTACCCCGGACCTGGGTTTTTTGGAGGAGATCGGTTTTCTTTGTGTTTTTAAACTTATTAAACCTTTCTCTTTTATTTTATTCAGATGGAATTTTAAAAAATAATTAGAAAATAACTTTTTCAAAACATTTTCAAGCTGCCATATTATTGTTTAAAAAAATAATATTTGTTACGGATAATTCTACTAATGGTTGTAATTAAAATACTAACTGAATAATGATAATTTTATTTCTAAAATAAGAACACAAAAATACCACTTGAGATTAAAAAAAATGTAAACAATGCAAACTGAACATAAAAATACAATAAAAAAAATTAAATAAATGAACTTCAATTACGTAATACAGAATTAACTAATATTTTGTCATTGCTCCATTAGCGTTTAAAACTGCCTGAAGTATTGCAGGTATGGACAAAATCAGATTTCTTGCAAGGTCAACTTCTAGCGACAAGTTCTCCCAAGCGTCTTCAATTATCCCTTCAATTCTTGAGCATTATTTGGATGGTTATTTAATTTTCTTATATGTTTCACCATTAGTCCACATACATTTTCAATTGGATCTAAATCCGGACTTTTAGATGGCCACGGTAACAACTCTATGTTTTTATTAATAAACCATTGCCTAACACGATAGGCCGTATGTATGGAGCAGTTGTCTTGTTGGGAAATAAAATTATTTTCTGGAAACACCTCTATTACTGACGGTAACATAATATTGTCTGTTCCAACACACACCTAACCCATTTAGGCTCATCCAAGCCCAGACATTGACTGAAAACCTTCCTGATATTTGAGGATCGAAAGTATATTTTTCGTCGTATCTAATGGAAGGAGACCTATATACGCGAACATGTCCATCGTTACAGGATTTAAAAATCTTTTCGTCAGAAAAAACAACTTGTCCCCAGAAGTTTTCATCATTGATTATATAGTTGAGTGCAAAAATAATCCTACCCTGCTTCTTTTCTTCTGAAAGTTTGTATTTTTTAGCCGCTGAACAACTCTTCAAGTCGCTTTGTAGTTTTATTCTTCTGCAAGCAGTAGATACCGAAGCAGGGAAATTTGTCTCTGAAATTGCATTTACTGCAATCTGAAAAGGGTTTTCTATTAGATAATTTATAAGATTTTCATCTTCTTGCTTATTGCTCTTTCTGGGCCTACCGGAACCAACTTTACGGGATACCGTTTGGTTGGTTTCCCATTGTTTTTTAACACTCATTATCGTGGTTTTACTCACATTGTATTCAGCAGCAAGTCTTCTTATGGACCAACCATCTTCAATTTTAGAAACAATTCGAAATTTTTGAATATCTGTTAGATGTCGAACCATTTTTAATAATGACGCCACTGATTAACGTCAAAGTGACATTTGTAAGATTATTAATATCAATCAAAGAACGAATGATTTACATAGCTAAATGAAAGTGTACCAGTTTTTTTTTAAATCAAGTGTACATATTAGGTATACTTGTACATATTATGACGTCACTTTGAAATTTGTATCACTGTTATCTGCAAAAGATCAAGGTCATTATTTCTTAATGGCAATAGGGATAGTTGCTGGCATAATGGATGGATGTAAATTTCGATACCAGTATATTAAAGTTGTAGAAATTTAATCTGTTCAGGCATTTGTTCCACAAGTGAAGTAAAAATGTATTTTCCTGCAACCGTTTAATCCAGATTTGCAAAAGATTCCGTTTAGGTGATTTCTAAGTTTGTACAAAAATTTCAATAGTACATTATGCAACGACCATTTAATGATAGCTATTAAAATACGAGTATGAGAATTACGATACGAGCAATAGGAGAGTAGCGTAATGAATACGAGTATTTTAATAGCTATTAAATGTTGCCTACACTATTTTTTCGACGACCAGTCATAAAATAAACAATTATGACATTTTCTAAGAAGCTGCTAACCTTATTTTTGTCCCTTCAATCTATAAACTGGGAGTAAACTTTTTCGTATGTTTTTGCTGATTTTACGGGTAATAAATTGTTTGCAGTTCTTGTGGCCTCTTTCACAATTTCTGGTGGAGTTAAATTCTCAATTTCACTCCCACTATCGCACATTTTTACCGATTTTATTTCCAAAAAAAACAAATTTTGGAAATTTACAAGGTAAACAATTGTAGATTTGATGTTGACTAAATATTACTGAGATGTTGCATTTCAATTGGTTATACGCTTGTATCTTAATGACAAATCTGTATCATAATAAATTTCATTAACGTACAGGTAATAAATGTCTAATAAATCAATTAAAGTATGGGAGTAGAAAAAATAATTTTATTCCAGTTACTATTTTAAGATCAATTTGGAGTCTAATTTTTTACAGTTGTGATAAAATGCCACACACTTTTTTCCCTATGTAATATTAATTGGGAATTAACTTCTCCCTAGATAACATTAATCACTAATCGCAGATGTATTGAATTCCAACTAAAAATTCATGTCTTTAAAATGTGTATTCCTAGATATTCTATATGTTTAGTGCTGGCCATTACTGAAAATTTGTCCATGATAGAATATGATTTTGCATAAGGTACTTTAAGTAAAGTGTTCAAAAGTTTACCTGTTACACCACTTAAGTTGAAAAGGAGTTGTCTTCCTAAGTGGAAAACGGTGTAACTTTATTCAAACCGCCCTGAAACGTGAACATATTACCCTGGATTTTATTTAATTTTATGTTTAAATATTCAGGTTACGTGCAAAAATGTAAACCTCGAGGATTTTGTATAAATACTTCAGCAAACATACTTAGTTCACACAGCTTTGTAATTTCAGTATTTTTATTTTCAAGAAAAATGCTTTGGTTCTTTAAACGATGATATATTTACGATATTTGTTAATCATTACGTTTCAATATGTTCTGAATCAAATTTAAAATATAAATTACTGCCATAGCACAAATTTTATCAAAATTTAATACAATTAATGTACAGGATTATTCATTATAAATTACCCACCACTCATCGTCGTTATTATTGCCTATAGAAAAAAAAGTTATATACAAAAGTTGTGTGGTTATAAATGAATTTTGTTAAAATACTATCAGAAGTACAGTATCGTGCAGATTTCAGGGGATACAATAAATTTTTTTTTTTTGAATGGGATACCCTGTATATTATTAAATTTTTGGGATGCTCTTTTGTTTCTGATTTCAAAGATATACCATGTTACCCCTACCATATACCGTTTTTGAGTTATTAAACGTTGAATATCTCAATTAAACTAGTTACTGTATATATGGAAAAGTTAACATTATTAAAGTGAACTATGAAAATGACAACTATTATGTTTGATAAGTGACATTTCTTTAATGAAATAATTAAAATGGTTTAGAGTGAGGAAGAAAAAGTCCAAATATTTACTTGTTATATACAATATAACAAAAATAAACGTGCAGCAAAAAGAGCATATAGGGTGTTGTATCCAAATCGTCCAACATCATCAGAAAATACGTTTAAAAATATTTACCGAAAGGTGAATAATACCTCCAGTTTTAGTTTTTAGTAGAAAAAAACGTGTAGGTTAAGCAAACTAGGAAGAACAACTAGATATACTGCTTCATTTCGAAGGTAAGCTCATCCATATTTATTCGCGAATAAACTTTTTTGAAACGTTGTATTATTTTTTTTGAAAATTCTGAATGTAGTATAAATAATGCAGTCGATCAATTGGGTAAAAGTTATTCCAAAATCCAACGTACGTTAAAAAATAACACCTACAGACCATATAAAATTTTACCCGTGCGAGTTTTAACAGAGGCTCATAAAAGGAAAAGGCTGGACTTTTGCCGCCAGATGATTCAAAAGTTGAATGAAGATCCAGATTTTTTTACTAAAATATTATGCACTGATGAAGCTGCTCTTTCTACGGCAGGAGTTTTTAATAAGAAAAATCGAAGGTCGTGGGAAAACATACACAACAGAAAAAGATTGGTAAAACAAATAAAAATATCAGCAAGAAAAACTGTTAGCGTTTGGTGTGGAATTTTCAGAAACAAATTGTTGGGCCTATATTTTATGATTATGCTTTAACTGGAGTTACCTATCTGGAAATAATTATCTCAGGAGCAGATAATATTCTTTTGTAGAATTTTCCGGAAGCCGAACTTGATGATACGATTTGGATGCAGGATGGGGCAACTCCGCATAGTAGCCTACCCGTTAGAGATCATTTGAATAATATATTCCCAATATGGATAGGGAATAATGGACCTATTAAATGGCCACCTAACAGTCTGGATTTGACCCATATGGATCCATTTTTTTGATGATTTCTAAAAGACATTGTCAATAATAATAATAATAATAATATTCAAGTCATTAAAGACAGGATTCGACTTGAAATAAACAATCTGTATCTAAATAATGAAGCCATTTCCGGTGCAATTATATATATAAAAAGACGTTATCAATTATTCATTGACAATAATGGTGGACATATCGAACATCTTTTATGAGATCATTTATTTATATTTAAATTTCCTAAATAAATCTTGTCCATATACCTGGCTGGAAGTCCTCTAAAAATAAAAATAGGAAATAAAGTTTTTTCTGTTTTTTATTGAAGAAATAAATAAATCTTTGTTATTTATTTTGTATAAATATTTGGTTTTTTCTTCCTCACTGTAAACCATTTTGATTATTTCATTAAAGAAATATCACTTATCCAACATAATAGTTGTCATTTTCATAGCTCACTTTAATAATGTTAACTTTTCCATATTTACAGTATTAACTAGTTTAACTAAGATATTCGACGTTTAATAACTCAGAAACGGTATATGGTAGGGGTAACATATGGTATATTTTGAAATCAAGAACAAAGGATCATTCCAAAAATTTAATAATATACAGGGTATCCCATTCAAAAAAAAAAAATATTTTTTGTATCCCCTGAAATCTACACGCTACTGTACTTTTGACAGCATATTAACAAAATGCAATCATAACCACACAACTTTTATTTAAAACTTTTTTTTCTATAGGCAATAATAACGATGATAAGGGGTGGGTAATTTATAATGAATAACCCTGTACAAGTCTCATTGAATCATGTGTAGAAAATGCTTCATATTAGGCATCTCACCATGATGTTAACTATGAAAACGGTTCAAAAGGAATTGGTTGACATCCATAAATGTACTTTTACTTGTTTTGTTTTTCATCATTGAATCATAATTAGCCGGATTAATATAAAACTGAAATTCATTTTGTATTTGTAACGTTTTTAAATCGATTAGACGAATGTGGACTGTTTACGTATTATAGATATTATAGAATTTGTACGATCAGTGAATTTTTCAACCATATCCCAAGGTTCTTCATAAATGCAGCGGTTGCATTAGCATGAGGTTTTATGTAAACCGTATCCCTACGTGTAAATTATCCTTCCTTTTCATTTTAATAAGTAATCAGTGCTCCAGAATATGTAACGACTTGTATTTGCAGCATAAATAAACGTACTGTTTTCAGGGGGTATAACGGTTTATTTTGGTCGTGTTCTAGTCAGGGGTCGCTCTGGCGTTTACGCCGCCCCGGACAAAAAATAAATTGCCGCCCCTTTTAAAGTTATTTTTTCTTAATAAAAGATGGTTTTAATTTACACCAAAAACGTATATTTAAAAAGAAACAAGTATTAAAACTTAACATTTGGTACAAAACAAAAGGTAGATACATAGAACCACAGTAATACATTAATAAATAAAATGGCCAAGCCGTTTGGTCAATTTTGAGTAATAGTTGAGCGTAAAATGGTTTTGATTAAATATAATTTGGAAAAACTTCTTTCTCCTCTTGCTACTGATATTGGAATAGTCAGTAGTATTCTTAAGGCAATACTAAGATTTGGAGCAAAATTTAGCATTGTTATTATTTTAAGAACATCACTTGGACTTTTTTTCTGCCCAAAAGTGCACAACCTGCAGAAATTTCCTATACTAATTCTAGACCGTTAATGTCAACTGATTCACCATCAGACAAAATATTTTCCAAATCTTTATTAGTGTCTCTTTAGGCATGGTTTTCAAATCATATATATTATAATATACAGACTGAAAATGGTTACTAAGGTGATTCAGTTGTTCAAATCGACTATCTAGTGCGTTTAATGCTTGATCAATAGTATAGAAGAAAAATTGTATTTTGTATTTTTCTTTGGGATCTTCGGTTGGTTCGTCCCTTGCCTCATATGAAAAATTGGCCTTTTTTCTTCTTACGCGGTGTAGCGGCGTTGTTGAATCAAAATTGGCTTCAATGTTAATTTTATCAGCCAATTCTCTTGCGTCAACAATAATTTCATTGAAAGGCTTATCTGATCGAAGATTTTTAAAGAAATTTTTGCAGTTCTCTAGAAGATCCAGTGCTTTTTTCAAATCAAAATCTTTTGTTTGCATAAACTTGCTTATGGGATTAATACAGTTTAAAATTTTACACCATATGACTATTGAACATACATTATTTAAATTGTTTAATGCAACTTAGCAAACCCGAAGCTTCATCTCTTATTGAGATATCGATGTCATGATTTTCATAAATGCTTAACAAAGCGTCGTATATTTCACCAAGTTGAAACCTTAAGGGCGTTAAAGCTTTTATCCTGCTTTCCCATCGAATGTCACTCAAAGGTTTTAATGTTAATCCTTGGACATGTTTTAAAAATATTGTCCATCGAAAAGTAGAAGAAGAAACAAATAAGTATATTTTTTGGATCATATTAAAAAATTGGCTGCTTTTGCCATATCATTTACCACTAGATTGAGCGAGTGGCTACTACACAGAACGTAGAATGCTCGTGGATTTAAATTCCTAATTCTAGATTGCACTCCTACATTGTTGCCCCTCATGTTAGCCCCATAATCATATCCCTGCCTACTTATATCTTGGACATCAAGTACCATTTCATTAATCTCTTCAATTATAATTTCATATAACTGTCTTCCTGTAGATCTTTCCACAGATAAGAAATCTAAAAAGCTTTCGTTGATTTTTATTTCGACATCAATTGAATCAGAATCAGACTTATTGATGAAAACATATTTAATTATTAGGGTCATTTGCTTCACCTTACTAACGTCAGGAGTGCAATCTAATATTATGGAATAGTATTTCGCTTTTTTATTTCAGCAATAATATGCGATTTTACACTTTCGTGAAGCAAGTCTATTATCTGGTTTTGAATATTTTTTTCCAAGATAGTGAGCTTTGGTATCCTCTTTTTTAAGTACTCTACGCACATGTTCCTCCATGACGGGGTCAAATTCCTATAGCAATTCAACTATTTTTAAAAAGTTGCTGTTATTATGCTCAAACAGCTTGTCGCTTGTACCTTGAAAAGCTAAACAACTTTTACCGAGCATTTTAGTAATTGCTACAATGCTTAGAGGCACCTCGTACCAGTGATTCGTTTCAACGTTAATAACTCTTTGGGCAGCTGCATCTATAGTTGTACAATACTTTAACCTTTAACTGAGTTCTAGCCAGGATTTTTGAGCCTGAATATGATATTTAGGAATTTCGTGATCCTTTAAAGTTTCAACGATGTGCTTCCAGCTTTTAAAACCTTCTTTTGAAAGGGAACTTGACACACGGCCGTAAATTTTGCAGCAAAAAGCAATATATGCAGTCACTCATAATTCTCCATTTCTTAAAATTTGAGAATAGTAATTTGCGCTAAATTTTCGACCAGTGCCATCATAAGGAAATTTGTAATTAAACGATGGTTTAGGTGGACCTTGTAGTACTAAAAAACTTCTTTCGGCATCTCCTAAAATTCTGGGCCATAATGCTGGATCCGTACCTAATGTCTGAACAGTGCATTCCGGGTGGGGTTAGTTTGTAGAGGTAGAGTGCTACTAATGCTAGCCAGAGTGCCTTCTGTAAATGCCAAGGCGGTGTTAGTTGGTAGGCTGCTTTCATTTGGTGACAAAGTTGGTTTAGAAATATCGTGTATTGATTGGTCTTGGTCACCAGCACTCTCTGATGAATCCATGTTTTCCTTTTTATCTAAATTTTTGGAGATGTTTATTTTGGTACTAATGATACTACCGGACCTACCCTGTAAATAATTGTACAGAGCACCAGCTTGTTTTTGCTATTGGGTTTCCTTCTCTAGCCTTCGCTTTTTGTATTGATGGCCGGACAATTTTCTTTGCGCGTCAGACATTCTAAAACAACAAAATGAACAATGCAAAATACGCTAGTTAACGGCGTTGCTAAAAATAAAAATAAAAAATCTTCAAATCCAATTAGTCAATGACTTAGTCTGTCTCACAGTTTTGAAAAAAAATGTCTAGTTTTAATTACATACTTACCTATTTTAAAATATAAAAACGAATTTCTTAACGTTTCGGGCTAATTTTGGAAAAAATAGTTAATACTTTTAGTAATTAAAACTAGGCATTTAATTTTTTTAAACTGTGGGACAGACTAAGCCACCGTCACCGACTAATCGTATTTGAAGATTTTTCTTCTTTTATCATTGTCTGCAACGCATTGGCTTATTACTACACAAAATCATAATTTATTTTTTCAAAGATTTTTTTAGGTGTGCTGGATCCCAACAAAATGGGCAAATTGCGAACCACCACAACGAACACATAAAAACTAAATATTTAAAATAGACACCTATCTAAAATATTTGAATTTTTAAGATGGATTTTTTTGTTTCTCTTTTTTCGCGGCGAAAACCTCAAATAAATTGATAAAAATCCTTCACAACAAACATACAGAAACTATTTAAAAGTACGTATTGTGGACATATTTTTGAAAATAATTTTTTACCACTTAATATGGGTATTTGCAAAAGTACTTTAGAAATTGTAAAAACACACAGAAGTCATTATCTCGAACTAAACTGTTAAATATTTTTAATATTTATAAACCTACTTTAAGGATATATTATCACCGGCACCGACGCATTTGCAATAATAACACAATTGCGCTTAGATGACCCTTTATATAGTAAGGCGCGAAAACATGGCCATGCATGTTATGTCTTGAAGTTCCTATTTTAAAGAAGTAACTATATACCTACAAGTTCATGCAGGGGCATGCGCCTCTTTTAACTATACGTGTTGTTTTATTCCAAAAATAAATGTGATTTTTTTAAAAAGGTGTTTTAATATTTTTCTAGCTTTAAAACATAACAAACCACAAAGATCAAATCTAAATTGCACAGTACTTAGTTTTAGTTAGGAAAAAATCAACAAGTAGTATAAAATTTATATTAATTGAGAATAATTAATTTATCAATATTTGGTTCACATTCAGAGGGACGAAAATGCCGCTCTCAGGTTCGCCGTCCCGGACAGGGGTCCAGGTTGTCCGCCTCTAAAGCGGTCCCTGGTTCTAGTCTACTTATATCTCGCTGAGAACAACTAAAGTTTCGCGAGAAAGGTAAGTTTTACTAACTGGTAAGACTCCACTGTTTACGAGGTGCCTTAATTTCGTTTATATTTAGACCGTTGTTGATGTAAATATGTTGATTCAAGATAATTATAATCTTCTACGATAGCACTAAATATAAACAGTACAAAAAAATTTATTCGACAAAATCAAAATATTCTTACTGTTTTTTAAGTTCTTTCTCTCTTAAGTGATTATTGCAATAATTACTTATCAACGGTATAATTGATTTCTTGATTTTTTTTTTCAGAAAAAAAACCTAGTTCTGGAGGTGGTAACATGGCCTACTACCCTTAAACAAGCCTTCCTATTTCTTTTTTTTTCGTATTCCATCAAATTAAGCCTGGAGTAGATGTAAAAATTGATATTAAGTTTAGTTGTTGTTCTAATTTAACACGTCCTGATTTAATGGCCTATTTCTTGTTTTTTTTTTTTCGAAGAGCTGTAACCATTCAGGGAAGCATTTTTGGAGAGCAACATTTTCGTTTAATTATTGTAATTTTTATACAAGAATTTACACTTTTGAAGCATTAAACAAACACCCTGCATGTACGGTTCAAGAAAATATTCTAGGATATATGTTACTTTCACAGACGCACAGTGGACGGAAACGCCAAAAAGCTGGCCAAAATTAAAAAAATGAAGATTTTTTTTTTGAAATGGAAACGTTTTAAATCGTTGTAGTGGTACCCCTAGCATTAGAAACGACCGTTAATACCGGTCCGGGTTCATTACCTGAGCGAGGAAATTACTTATTGTGCGACCGTGCAGCGCGTCACCTCGGCAGCTCGCAACGCTTCAAAAATCGATAAATTTTATCTGCAGCGTAAAAATTCTCAAAGTGCAGTTTTCTGTATCATAAAAATGGATTCTGCATCAGCAAGTAAGTACAATTAAAATAGCTCAGTATCAGATCAGTTTATTTATATGGTAATTAGTAAATAATTATCGAAATGGAGTGCATTTTTGTACATGCAACGATTCATAAACTCCACAAAAAAAGCCATAAGTTACGCGGTTGGTGATGGTTGGTCTTGAAACTTATTGGAATGTGTTCAATGAACATTTTTTTCGAAAGTGTATAAAAAAATTAGCTGCATCTTTTTGCATATTTGCGAGATATTGACCAAATTGTGCGCGAATGCACGGATGCATGCACATTCGTGCACCATAAAGTGGGCTCCTTTTGAATGTGTTCATGAATGTAATTCAGATAGTAATTGAATAAAATTAGTTTTCAAAGTCATTACACATTTTTATTCCATTCGCCATATCCTAATTTTCCCGAAACAAATGAAACATGAATTCGTTTCAATTCAATAATAATTTTTGAACTATGTATATATTTTTGACCGTAATTTTTTTTGAAATTCTATATGGGATTCTTCATCAGCAACCCAAAAAAAACTGTATACAAAGTTTTGTAAAAATGCAGTGATAATTGGCGATTTTTGGTATGTTTTGGGGGGATTTCATGGCCGCCATTTTGTTTTTTTTCAAAATTCAACTTCGGATTTTTGATCAACGACACAAAAAACCCCTGTATGCACAATTTCAGTAAAATAGCTCAATGCCTTTATATTTTGGCTAGCTTTTCGGCGTTTCCGTCCACTGTGAGACGGATTAAAATGGGTCAAATACGTCAGAATAATATACAAACAGTAACAAATTTTAAACACTTAACATTTACTACTTATTTTTGTACACACAATTGTTCAGTCATTGTCTTCCCCTCTAATCGACGACACATAAGACATCTCCACAAAACTACAGCAGACACCTAGACAAAAGGCAACTTGGTAAAAAAAGCTCATTAATTGCAGTAGTGCTATCTATGTACATATGTCGTAGTATAAGCTCTTCTAAAATGCAAACGGACTGTTTTACATGAGTTTTTAGTCCGCTTTTCCCAAAATAAATTAGCAGAGCGTAGATATGGCTGTAATTGGGTACCTTAGGGATTATTGATGGAGCAAAAAATAAACCACCGCGACCATCCCTCTGCAAGTCGAAATTAGTTCTCAGTTCGTTCATGTATATATATTTCAATTATGCTTTTCACAGGCAAAGCTTTATTTTGATTTATTATGTTCTCCACAAGATTATTAATGAAGACTCTTGCAGTCGATATGGATTTTAATTAAAGACTTGACAAAAGAAACTCCCATCTTCTTTTGTTATAAATGTGTTTGTTAAGTCTTACTTAATAAGAACATGCCAACAAACTTTCAGGTCAATTAATATCATGCAAAACGGAATATTAAATAGTCATTCTCAACAGGCATATTCCTGAAAAAATAAAATTTTTGTTTGTCCACGTCCTACTACTCCGGCAAGGTGGATTACTTTCATTGTGACCGAAAATCAGCTCATCATATTTATTTCATAAACATCCAGTATTTTGATTGAAAACTGACACAAATTTATATAAATTACAGAAATAAATTGAATTTACTTATTAAAAAAATTAAACACGATTATTTTAAAAATGAAATAGAAAAAAAAATTGATTTAAAGAATCTTTGGAATATTAATAAGTTAATTTTAGACAGTGGAGAAGTGGTAATTGATAAATCTGCTATTGTAAACCAATGCAATATTTTTTTAGTAGCTTCAAATATGATCATGGCAATAATGGTCCGAAAAATGTTCAAATCCGTAAAATTTCTGATTCAATATATTTAGAGGCAACAGATCCAAATGAAATTAGAGAAATAATATTAAATCTAAAAAAATAAAAAATCTCCAGAACCAAACGGTAAAACAAATGAAATGTTAAAAAGGTTAGTAGAATATATATCAGAGCCTATTAGTTACCTCATAAATTTAGGAATGAATACGGGCACGCTTCACTCAAGTCTTAAAGTTGCCACAATAAAACCGCTATTTAAAGTAGTATTAAATATAAATTAACAAATTATGGACCAATATCAGTTACATCGGCTATTGCAAAAATTTTTGAAAAAGTCCTGCAAAAGCGTTCAGTAAATTACCTGCAAAAAATAATGTACCAAGTCTAAATCAATTTGGTTTTCAATAAAACAAATTCGCGCTATTTATAAAACAGAATGCAAAGAGTAAAAATATATGAAGTCCAGAGCAATGAAGAAACAGTAACCTGTAGGGTACCGCAGGGCATTGTATTAGGACCACTTATGTTTATTGCAGAACTTAATGCCGAATTTACTGAAAAACATAAATTCAAATAATTTGTTTATGAAAAAACTAACATTTTGGACACTTTCTAATAGATACGAAATTCACTCATTCATTAATTAAATGGTAATCTCAAAACAGCCCCATTTTTTTATTGTTGCGTTTCATACTATTTCATATCTTTACACGCACAAGCCATACCAAAATAAATAATTTTCGACAACCCTCAAATCAGAGAGCTTTTCAAAAATAAATTGAATGCTGCTGAAAATAGAGTCTAGGATTTGTTTGAAAACATATGTAACAATTTTATTGAAAATGTAGGGGACAGGAACTATCTAGAAATCGTGGACGGGATTCTTTTGTAGCACATAGCAAGATTAAAAAGTTTTTTGCACTTTCACTTATTGGGTGATATAGTCACCTGATTAAGATTTAGCACCCAAATCTATAAAAATCAACAAACATTTTCAGAGAGAGGAAAACAAATTTTTGCAGGTGTGAATCGATAGTACTAGTCTACGATTCCAGATAGCTAGTTGATTTTGGATGTGCAGTGATCTAAGCGCCGTCCCTTCACTGTAAGCAGTTTGTTCATCTCTGTCCCACACTGGCGATATTTTTTCTTATTTTGCGCAGCCAACTACCAAACTAGAATCGTAGAGTAGCATATGAGAAGCAGAAATATCGTTTCATGAAATAGCTCGAAAATGAAATCGAAAGAATATTCTTCGAATGCGTGATCTAATGAATATATACAAAGACGACGTCGAGAATCTGGACGTCTTCGTATCAGTAGTGATTGTAAAGATAGATTTCGTCAACTCTTGATCTTTAGAGACCAATATTAAACAAGATCAGTAGCTGTTGTTTGGATTGGAACAAACGGTCACAATCTTTATGGACACCATTCATCGCAATTCCAAATCCTTCCATTAAAAGCAACGCACAAGGCTGCGAGATTGTAATGGTACATAGTAAGATGAGGAACAACATTGTGTTCATAAATAATTCTAGATTTTGTTTGTGAGTTAATAATGGGAGGAGAAGAGTAAGACACCGTGCTTAGAGAAGAAAGATTAAATTTGGAATTTACTGAATGGAGACTTACACCAGATGCCATGATTTTGGGTGCAATTTGTTGTGGTCATCGATGGCCTTTAGTATTCATTCCTGGTGCTCTTCGTTACCATTATACACCTGACATGGCCTGTGCTGTTATTCTTTATGGAGACCTTCCTAACGCCATATTCCAACAAGATAATGCAAGATCCCATACAACAAACATTACCAAGAGGTTCTTAGAGGCAACGGAGATACAGATCTCACCTTGACCCGTCAGATCTTGAGACTTATCACCCATGGAGAGTATATGTGTGGAACTTGATGGGGTGATTATTGATAATTACTTCGGCCAACGGACAATTTAGAGGAACTCCGCCACTATCTACAACTTACAAGTAGTCTGGAATCAGTCTTGAATCAAATTGATCATATTATTTTGGATATGCCTAAATGAATCAGTGTATGTACACATAACAGGGGTGACGTAATTCGTTATTAAAAATTTACTACTGGTGTTTGTAATTTTTTATTTCATTTGCAGCTTGTCTATAGATCAATAATTATACAAAGATTCAAGGACATAAAGTTTATTTCAAACTTATTTGCAACATAAAAATGTCGCCTTCATTAAAGGCGATAAAGGGATTAAACTCATCGATATTTTTTTATGTTACAAGTAAGTTTGACATGAACTTTAGCTTTATTACTTGATCATTAAGAAATATTTATATTGTCTTTTTAGACCGATTCTTTTTCAAGAACATCTCGTTTACTTTTATCATGCTTTATTCTAATACATATTTTTATATCTGTTGTGTTTATAATAAATCACAAATAACGTACGCACGAATAAAATATAAGCAGTATATTCTTTGTTATGTTTATTTTAAACAGTTGTATTATGTAGATACATTAATTTTGAATTTACCAAAATTTAAGTCTACATTTTATTTAACATTCGGATTAATTTAATGGTGAGATTCCTGATGATATTGAAACAAATGCATAAAAGCAAAATTTAACAAAACCGAATTGGATTAAAAACTTTATTAGTAGAACATTATAATTTAACAAAACATGAATTTTGATTGAAAATACAAAAATGTTTGATATGCAAAATAATGTTTGTACAAAATTGTTGTTTTTAACTATCATTTACGTGATAGGTATACAATATGCACCATGTTTTAATATAATTTAAATGCATTTTTATACACATTTTTTTAATAATATTTATAATTAAATATTGCACAGAGCATTGATAATTTAAAACCACTTTGACTATTATTGCATGTTGTATAATATTTTGTAGAATTCTGAAAATGGTAAAATAAAGTTACTATCAGGATAAGTTTGGCCTAACATGATCAATAGTAATACATATATGTATGTTTATTTTCATGTGGATTGATTAAATACTGTAATCAATCTGTTCGAATTCTCTGTGCTGAATTATGTATATTTAAAATATTACCATATTAACCAGCTTTAATCAGTAATCACTTTAATCTCGAATACGTTATTTGAAATATAAATACTCCAAGTAAAGATTTACATTTTAATATTTAAATAGTTTTCCTTCTTGTCTGCCTGTGTAAATGTTTTGACATTCTTCAATATAACAGTGTCATCTGTTGAAGGGCATGAACATGTAAAGCGAAACCTTTGAAATATTAAAAATCTAATTATCTTCACTTTGAATGTGTTGGTAATGTGTCATACTAAACACTAAACCTTCTACTGTACCTGACAAAAAAACTTATATCGATATTTCACATGAAAAATAACAGAATTATGCAAATGAATTTTGTTAACTACATTTTCTGTTACAAAGCGAATGAGAACAATATCCAACAATTTAATTTTTTACAATTCTATAAAAAAATATTAATCAGGAAAACATTATACAAAATCCTTTGAAAATCTATTGCATTATTTTGCGAAATATGTTTTTTAAACAGTTACTGTTATTTGTGCATGAGTTATTTATATTACAAACGAAATTCAACATTCACGAAATATACAGGTATTTTTATTTCCAAAAGTAACTCATTTACTTAAAAAAGCAAAGCAGAGTAATTAATTTCTAAACATAGGGCAATTTCCGAGAATCCCTGAACCGGCTTCCCGATGGGCCTGTCTAAGGACTAGCTATGCATGCGCAGCGAGATCTAGTATTCCCTTAATTCGCATTCAGATTCAGTTCATCTACAAACGTCACAGTGGGTAGATGACTGGCGCGAGGATAAAAATAAATAGTAACAACTATGTCGACAGTATCACGGAGAAGGCAAAAAAATCAGTACGTGTAGATAATAAGATATTCTTTATTTATCCATAGATAGATAGTATGTACATAAAGAAAATAATAGATATAAAATTAATAGTTACAAACTAGTACTAGTTTACATAATACAGACATATAATATAGAAAAAAAACCTCAAGCAACTTCAATTTGGCTGATATGCATTATCTTTTATAAAATATAAAAGTTGGTTAACGGTATTACTAGTCTTAATTATGTAAGGAAGAAGATTGAATTGTACAACTCTTTTGTGGAACAGACTTCTCATTGTACTACTCCTAGAAGTTCTTTTAACATAATAGTTATTTGCACTAGCCGTTCTTATGTTACACAATTGTCGTGTGAGATACTGTTATGAAATGTTATTAATCATTTTGAAAATAAATGTCATAGTTTGGAAGAAGAGGAACTGTTTAATGTTAAGCCATTTTAATGTATTAAGCATTATCTGACAGCTAGTGAAGCGATTGCATCATAGTATTATTCGCATTGCCTTATTTTGGAGAACCTGGAGTCTACTAAAACTTGTACAATTTGTATACAACACAGAACAGCAATAAAGAAAATCAGGTAGTATTAAGGTATTATACACAGCTAGTTTAGTAGTAGTTGTTGATATAAATGGAGCCACTTTGCTAAAAAATCCGATCTTTTTGCCGATTTTCTTTGATATATATTCTATATGTTTGTTAAATTTCAGTTCACGATCAATTATTAGGCTTAGATACCTTATTTTCTGAACAATTTCAACTTTTTTACTATTTAACGCGATACCAAGATTTAGACTAGCAAACTGTTTATATAGATAATTATTGATCTTAAATTTTCTGTCAATAATTTTAATTCTAAATTAACAGTACTTACCATTTCCTCAAAATTTGTACTCTCATAGTAAATAAGAGTGTCATCAGCAAAAAGATGGATTTTACATGTTTGCAACACATTGCCAAGGTCATTAATATAAAGAATAAATAATAATGGACCCAGTACACTGCATTGAGGAACCCCAAAGTTGTTTAACTTTGCTTCTGATAAATTCCCATTCATTTTTGTTACTTAGTACCTATTTGTTATATAACTTGTAATCCAGTCTATAATGGTGTTCTCAAATCCAGATTTGTGTTGACGAAGCCATGGATACCAAGGAACATACAATCATTAATGTTAATACACCTCCACTATTATTATGTAGTAAACGGGTGTTGAAAACCGAAGCTGTGGCTTCGTGGTTGAGTGGTAAGGACGCTTACCTCCCACCCAGGAGTGCCGGGTTCGATCTCCGGTCGAGGAACTAGAATTTTTCTAAACCAGTAATTAATCCTAGTATACTCGGGCATCTGGTGTGTGTCCATTCTCTCTAAATGTGTAGCCCTCTCCCCCATAAGATACCTTGAGGTACCTTCAGGGATACAAGGGGTTGTATTAGCTGTGGTGATTAATTAAAAAAAAAAGCGCGAACAGTTGAGAAAATAGTGGTAAATACTTTGTGTAATGTTAAAAGTGAAAAGTTATTTAGAATGCAATTTGTGCCTACCTACCAAATTTTAGGAATTTAAATTCACTTCATTGGAGAGACAAAGTGAGTGATAATTGTATCCCTCCTGTGGTCAGAATAAGACTTACAGGAAACAACTACTCAGCGGGCAAAAACCCCGACCTGCATTGAATTAAACCTGCAAGTATTGTTTGGTAGCTAAAATCATTTGTCAATTTCTCACTAGAGATAGACCAGTTTCGAACTTGTTATGTTTTCGTCAGTATGCCATAAGTAATGGAAAAGACAAATATTAATAGCAAACCAGGCTAGCCTAATACAGACTAAGCAAGCACACATAGTGAGTGATAAGTGTATCCCTCTGGTGGTCAGTGCTACTACTCGTCAGACATCATTGATATCTTAGTGACTAATGGCGACCTGCAAAGCCGGTACTAGGAGCTATGACTTCTAACCCTGGTGGGCTAGAGGTCACAGCTGGTAGGTTAGAGGTCACAGATCTTAGTAGCTCCTTTGCAGGTCGCTATCAGTCATTAAGATATCAATGATGTCTGACGGGTAGTAGCACCGACCACCAGAGGGATACGCTTATCACTCACTATGTCTGTCTTGCTTAGTCTAGGCCAGCCTGGTTTGCTATTATAATTTGTCTTCTCCATTACTTATGGCATTCTGACGAGAACGTAACAAGTTCGAAACCGGTCTATGTCTAGTGAGGAATTGACAAATGATCTTAGCTAGCAAATAAGACTTGCAGGTTTAATTCAACACAGGTCGGGGCTATTGTTCGCTGAGTAGTTGTTTCCTGTAAGTCTTATTCAGGATACTTCATTGGAATTGTCACCTTTTCACTGGTAGTCAATTTTTTTGTTGAAAATGAGATAATACGGTAACAACAAAAGTTATTCATAATAGTAATTTATTTTAGAAAGGATATTTGTGATTTCAGAGCACTCTCAATTTGCAAAAATGCAGAAATCGAATATTTTAACTCAATCAAAATTGACCTCTTCCTTATTTATATATAAAAATATAGTTTTACACATATTTTAATTTTTCTAAGTGATCAGTTCCCATAATATCTTTGCTGCTTACTGTCATTTGAATAAATCCATTACCTGTCTGTACACACATTCTCATGTTTATATTTTCCACAAAAAAAGAAACTCCAACAGCAAGATCGATGGAGAAGGCATTACATGCGCCTAAAATGTTGAAGAGCTCGTTGTGTATAAATTTGAGCCCTCATATATCTTGGTGGATATTGTAGCCAAGTGCTATTATTACACCCGAAAAAATGTAATGCTTTCACCACACTTTGTAAAAAGCAAAGAAACCCGGAAATGAGGAAATGTGGCTTTCAATACTTTTAAATTGCTTTATGGTTTCTCAATAACATTATTGCCAGCTATTCTCTATCTAAAAGGCAGTTTATATGCTACTGGGGAAGAACCCTTCTTTTAGAAACATAACTCCAAGCGAAATTTACTGCACGATTTTTTTTATTAGCACGTTAGATGGGACATAAAAATTTTACAAATGTTTATGACTAACTTCTACTGATTAAAAATACGTAAAATTTCAAGTTGGGTTTATTTTAATAATCATCTGTTATTCTGGTAATTATTATCTACGAGATGTAATTAAAGTACGTTTCAAAGACAAATTAATCTATATTCTAGGAAATAGGTTCCAATATGTGCAGTATTACAACTTGAAATCCAATTTAATAGATACAAATATTGGCATACCACAAAGTCCAGTATTGGGACAACACTGCTCCTTCCTTACATCAATGATTTTCCAAACTGTACATCTTTGCCTAATTTTACTTTCTTGCTAATTTACCCAACAATAACTCACAATAACCAAGATATCTGTCAATCTATCTATTTATAAATAAGTGAAGCATTAAGCACTAGTTAATTGAAAAGTGTTCGAAATGTATCCAATATTTCCCCCAGAAGTTCTACTACAGGAAAAGTAAGGGGCATCCTTAATATGAATGTCCATTATAAATCCTTCCCATGTCTGTAGGTTTATCACGATCTGGCGGACATAGATTAGATATCTTTATGTATCTCCTGGTATACAAATATAAAAGGATACATAACTCGCATTAGATATCCTATATGGAGAATGGCAAGGATATCCTAGATGAATGTCTCTAGATATACTAGAATAAAATCATTAAAACAAATAACAGCCCAAGTCTATGGACATGAGGATTTAATATTGATCAAAAATGGCTACCATATGTATTGCCTGAATTGTTTGGAACATAATTGAAATGGAGTTTGCGATACGATAAATAAAATACTTTTGGTAGCAGAAAGAATGGAGCAATAATAACAAGGTGTCAAAGAAATTGATACTGTTGTAGCTTGTGCGTTTTAAAATTTACATTGTACTTATATCTGAAATTTTATCAACTAAAACAATGTGTGAGTATTACATTATAAATTAATATTTATAAAATTTAACTGAATCTCTATTTAATTATGGATTGGTAATATGGAGAATGCCATATGAATCAACCTATAACTTAAACACTAAACTAAAGTAATTTTGACCCAAACAATATGAGACCGAGTCTTTAAGAAAGCTCGTTTGTTTGATTTGCATAGTTTTTATACATATATCAGCATTGAATTTTATTTAGAAAAAGACATGCGCCCTGGTCCGAGTGAAGAATGGAATGAGATGGATATACGCCGCAACGTATTGGCTGTTTTAATAAAATTTAATCTAAACTCCTCTTTTCGAGTCTCTGACGAAATCACATTGCGCTGCCACAGAATATGTTCTGTAACGCTACTCTGCAAAAGTCCGTGAGCGCTCCCCATTATATTAATCGTATATCTCTTAATTGTTTCCTATTTACTATTTTTTTAGATTTGGGTATAAGTGCTATTTTCTGGCAGGTAAAACTAAATTCGGCAATTCCCTGTTTCTTTATCAAAGTAGAATAATAAATAAGATGACTGAATCGATAGCATAAGCTTGATATTTGGCAGCACTACAAATACAATTTGGTTCTATTAGATATTTATTCTTTTTCCATTTATGTTCTGCGCATTTATATTTCTGTTTATGTAAATTTTTACTATTGCAAAAATATCTTTGAACGTTTTGGATATTTTTATTGAATTACAGAGACTGCATTATAGAAAAAAAATTGAGATAAAGCGTAAAAAGTTGCTTTGTATACTCGGTCTGCCAATGAGATGCATATAATAGGGCGTGTAGTGTTTCATTAAAAATTGGTTCAGTTATTGTTTTTGTACTGCCGCAACGATAGAATAAAATTTCCATAGAAAATGAGCACGAATGCGATATATAGAGTAATATTTCATCACTTCTGAAGCATGCAAAGCTTGAAAAATTTAGAAGCCTCCATATAAAGCTCCAATTATTTAAATTCTCCACACAAAAAATAGATCCTATAATAATATATTCAATTATCACGGCTTGCATAAAATTTTCAAAATTACTTAATATTGTGTACGACAAATTATCAAAAATGAAAAAAAAAATCTCTAAAATAGAGAAATATTAATAAAAAATAATTTGCTTCCATTATCAGGGATCGGATTCACTTTGTATGGTACATACACAAAGTGACAAGATTTCGTTCATAACTTACACTCATTTTTTAGTTATTTGTTATTAGAAATGTGTCTATTTAATTACATTTAATTTATGTAACTTTCATATTGACTGTTTAAATAAATCTGAATGTATCCAAACAGCACGTAGTCATCCAATGGACGTACAATGTATCAACGCAAAAAATTATGAGACATCCACTGGGTATCCATTATGTGACTTAAAAACAAACAATGAATGTCCAGCGAAAGTCCTAATATTACAAAGAGTTCAATGGACGCCACAAGGTCCAGTGGACGTCGCCCAACACATCCTGATGATGCTGGATGACATCGTTTTAAAGCATGTTTTTCCAACTAAATACATTACTGTTAGGACTTTTGGGACACTTGTGTTTACTGGACTCAACACCACAACTGATTCCAGTTCTCACCTACTTTAGAAAGATGGAAAAGAAGAGCTTCACCTTATTTGCTTCATTGTGATATTTTTAGTGTAGGCTCAAAAAGCAAGCGCACTCCTAAACTGATGAATTTTTAGAAAAAGAGTGTTTTCTTGGCTACACAAGTTTGAGTGATTTAACTTTCAACAAATAATTGATTACCTTATTAGTGGTTTTAAACTTAAAGTAACATGAAATCTCTTATATTCCCATTTTATTTACTTTATATTTGTCAACAACACAATGGAGGGCGACAGTTTGTACGTTTATCCTCGAGCTGGAGGTGATCTTAAAAATTGTCGGAGTTGTGTAAAGCGATCTCGGCTGTGTTCGTATATTAATGCTTCTAAATATGCACCATATACAATGACTGCCTAGTTGTACAAAGTGGTTGAATATTTGATTGACCGGTCTCTCTATATTGATATAGAGGAGATAATCCTATAAAGAAAATCACGAGAATAATAGAATAAAACAATAAAATATTTTAGGCTATTTTGTTTGTTTTAATCTTGCTCTTCGTCTACCCTCTTTATAATGCACACATTATACCATGATGTGTCGTCCATAATTTTTCTATTGGACTTTCTGATATGAACATCCAGTGATCCACCGAACGTATTAATAATAATAATAATAATAATAATAATATTTATTATTATTATCACCGGAACGTCTCAATGGTAACGAACGCAATGGACAAGGACGCTTTAAGTGGACGAGGGAACTTCGGGATGACTTGCTGACCTGCCGCGAGAGCAGCGAACCTGAGCGAAGGGGATACATGGCGCGATTGCATGCACTTTGGTGCGAAATGCATCCAGAGCATCGCGCCTTCTCTCAACAACATCTGAGAGATCAAGTATCCTTTCTGCTCAGGACAGGTTACGTAAGGGCACCCCGTCAGCTGGAAGAACTGCCAGCCGCAGTACCACCGCGGCAATTACCAGCTGATGGGGAACATCCTTTAGAGTTCACCAGTGTAGACTTAAGGACGAGGGTTAGCCTTAACACCAGGGCTAACCTAAAGCCACAAGACCTGGCTAGAATGGACGCGGTCATCGATGAGGAAATTCCGGAAGATGTAGACATCTGGCAAATCAACTGTGCCGTGTACAACGCCGCGAAGCAACTCGTCCCCCCGTGAGAGGTCAACCAATCACGGGGTCGAGAAAGCCAAGCGACGTGTACAAAAAAATCGAAGGCAAAATACAGTCGGCCAGACAACACGCTTCTCGGATCCAGAGTGTGGTGGAATATAAGACGTCTGGTAGAGTTTTTACTCCCAGAATCTGGCGAATAGCAGCCGGATTAAGACGTCAACACCATACTCTAAATCTGACAGTGATGCTTACCATCAAGCAGCACTGTCTAGATAGGATCCGAGCGCTCATGGCGATAAAGAAAACATTAAAGAGGCGAGTGAGGAGTATGGAACAAAACAATTTGTTCCGTACCAATCCTTCCCGTCTCTTTCAAGAGCCACAGCGTGTTGTCGACAATCCGCCGACTGTAGAAGGTGTCGAAACCTTCTGGAAAGGAATCTACGAAACGACGCGTCCATTCAATAGCGACACTCCATCAATTGCACACTTCGAGGCTCTGTGTCACAGACATCGTCAAGAGCCAGAAGAAGTGTGCCCGGCAATCAGTACGGAGGAAGTTCAACAAGCACTTGTTGGTACCAAGAACTTCGCTGCCCCGGGCCCAGACGGCATTAACAACTGGTGGTGGAAGAAATTTCCTTCCACTCACCGCCGTCTGGCGCGAGTTTTCAACTCATGGTTGAACGAGGGGCAGCAGATTCCGGACTGGTTCGTCGAGGGACGTACTGTGCTTATCCCCAAAAAAAGGGGATCTCTCCGACCCGAGGAATTATAGGCCGATCACTTGCCTCAACTCCTGCTACAAGATATTTACACGTATCTTGTATGCTAGGACATTGAGGTCTGTTGATCCGGTCTTCCAGCAGATACACGAACAGCGTGGTGCCAAGAAGGGCATGGCAGGTTGCAAGGACAGCCTGCTGATAGACCGCTGTATTACACAGGATTCTGTGCAATACAAGCGGAATCTATCGATGGCCTGGATTGATTACCGCAAGGCATTTGATACAACATCGCACGAGCTATTGTTGTACTTGCTCCAATGTCTTGCGGTACCAGCACCACTAGTGAGATGCATAGAACAGCTGCTGCCGCTCTGGAAGACCCGCTTCACCATAACATCAGGTGCGCAGCGGGTCACGACAGAGCAGGTGGCATTCAGGAGAGGAGTTTTCCAGGGTGACTCCCTGAGTCCTCTCCTCTTCTGCATCTCACTGCTGCCGTTGTCTGTTGGGCTCCGCCAAACCCGCGGATATCAATGTGGGCCACCCAGCGACCGGAGGCATAAGGTCACCCATCTATTTTATATGGATGACCTTAAACTGTATGCCTCCGGAGAGCGTGAACTACAAAACGCTCTTAGGGTGGTCGAAGAATATACGCGGGCAATTGGTATGGAGTTCGGGTTGGACAAATGTGCAGTTGTCCACCTCAAGAGAGGACGATGCGGGGAATTTCCTGAAGATGCGCAGCTCGCAGACGGAAGCATCCTAAGACATCTGGATGCCGGAGAGACCTATACATACCTGGGTGTGCAACAAAGGCACATCCAAGATGTAACACAAATAAAGGATTCTCTCCGCGGCAAGTACAGACACCGCCTCCGAAAGATTTGGTCTTCCGAACTTTCGGGGAAGAACAAGGTGTCTGCAACTAATATGCTTGCCGTTCCGATTCTGCTCTACTCCTTCGGAGTAGTAAAGTGGAGGGTAGATGAGCTGCGCCAATTAGACAGAGATACCCGCAAGATGATGAATATTCACAGAAGTATTCATCCTAGATCGTCCGTTCCTCGTGTGTACCTCCCACGTCAACGGGGGGGCCGAGGACTCTTGAGCCTGGAGTGTACGCATGGCAGAGTAGTACTGAGTATGGCATGTAACATACTCAGGAGCTCAGATCCCCTCTTGCGGTTCGTAAAACATCACGAAACTGTAGGAGTGGGAGCAGGATTGTTCAAGACAGCAAAAAGAGCCGCAGATGAACTCAGTCTCGCATTTGACATCAGGCGAGGAGGCCGGCGAGGTGCTGATGTTGAGTCAGTCACCGAACTTCAGCCAAATCGTCTGAAAGCCCGAATTAGAGCTGCCGAACAGGAAACTCTGTTTCGGCAGCACGTCGATAAACCCCAGCATGGTGTCTTCTATAAGAACATCGAAACACTGGGTTTATCGACCAGGCTGACCTTCGCCTTTCTAAGGTCAGCAGGGCTTAAGTCGGAGACCGAGGGATTCATTATGGCTTGCCAAGATGGTGTTATCAACACCTTGGTCTACCGTAGCCGCGTGTGGCGTGTAGAGGTTCCTGATATCAACTGCAGGACCTGCCAACAGGCGCCGGAATCGCTCATGCATTTACTCTCTGCATGCCCCATATATGCGATTTCGGCCTACATCCACCGACATAACGCGGCCTTACGAGTGCTATACTACCATCTAAGGCACTCGTACGGGGTAGACCAGACACCAGTGCTGCCTTACGTCCCCGGAGATATTGAGTCCGTTGTCGAGAACGAGAAATGCCGGATTTACTGGAACTACTCGTTCCCGACTGTCAGGCTAATCCAAGCCAACAAGCCTGACATAGTCCTCCTCGACCATCAACTCAAAGTGATGTATGTCATCGAGTTCTCGGCACCTGCTGAGAAAAACATCACCTTGAAGGAGGAGGAGAAACGGACCAAATATCGCGATCTCCGGTACGAGCTCCAAGTGCTGTACCCAGGCTACTCGGTCAAAATGGTCGTCCTTATTATCGGTGTACTCGGGGGGATAAAGCCTACGCTGCTCTCGGAACTGAAGATCATACCGGCCTGCCAAAAATCAGCTGAGTGGCTGGCAGGCCAAATGCAGAAGGCGGTCATTCTTGGTTCTCTCCGTCTGCTTAGGGCACACGATTCCGGAGCCTACAGTCACTAACCCTGCGGGATGTGGGGAGTGGCTGAGGTTAATGTGCTGGCGCGACTCCCGTGAGGCGTCGGAGGCCACGGGAGGACTGTCCAGCGTCGGGCAACCGAAAAAAAAAAAAAAAAAAAAAAAAAAAATATTTATTTATTTGCCCAATAGAAAATCCACTTACAGGACAAAATGTATGAAATACAATAAGAAAAAAATTTTTATAAAGATACATAGTAGACTTAATTTAAACAAAGTAATACATATAACTACAATAATATAGCACTGGAGGGTGACAATAATATAATAATGACAGCAGTTTAGATCGAGTTATAAACATAATTAGTATTCAATAAAGTAGGTAACATAATAATAATGGTGGGATAGTTAAGCTATGGATGAAAGTGTCTATGAATAATTTCTTTTAAGGATAGTCCTGAACAGAGATTAATATCACACAGATCAGATACAGAGTTAAAATTATGTGACATAACGTAAATAGGCAACTTTTTAATGACATTAGTTCTTGGGTGTGTAAAAAGTGATATTTTGTCTGGAATTGAAAGTTGGCACTCTAAAATTAAGGAGTTCAAGAAGTGGTGAGCAGTCAATTTTATTATGAAGCAGATTGTAGAGAAAAATGAAACTGTTCATAATCCGTCGAGTCTTTAATGATGACATCTCGAATCTAGATAAAAGTAATTCGTGGTTGAAGCCTCAACCAGGATATACACGATCATTTTTATAAGCTAAGAATTTTAAAAATTTGCTTTGGATAGATTCGAGATATATTGAATGGTTCTCATATATTGGGTACCAAATTAGAGATCCATACTCCAATTTGGAACGTACAAGTGAATAATAAAGAACATTCAACGCAGCGTCGTTAGTAAAAGATTTACAATTTCTGATAATAAAACCTAAAGTTTTTGAGGATGATAGTCCTAGATTGTTTATGTGTTCGGCAAAAGATAATTTATTATCAAACAGTATGCCTAAATCTTTTGTTGAATTTTGCCTATCTAACACTTGGTCGTTCAGAGAATACTCATATAAAATTGGCTTGTTCTTTCGCGAGTAGCTTACGACTTTACACTTAGATAAATTTAGATTAAAAGTAGTACACCATTCTATAAGCAAGTTAACCTGGGATTGTAAGAATAAGTAAATCCTGTATTGTGTTCATCTTAGCATATATTTTTAGATCGTCTGCAAACAGGAGCTTATCACAGTCAATCACTTTAGTGACATCATCAATAAAGAGAAGAAATAAAAGCGGTCCAAGATTGGAGCCTTGCGGAACTCCAGACGTAGCCGTATACATATCTGACTTACACCCATTGTATGCTACGTACTGTAATCTATTATCCAAGTAGGAGATAAAGAAATTAATCAAACTGCAGGAAAACCCAAAATATGCGAGTTTAGATATTATAATAGAATGATTAATAGTATCGAAGGCTTTTGAGAAATCCGTATACACCACGTCCACCTGTCCCTGTGCATCTAAGGTTTCCGATATTTTTCGCTTAATTAGGGCTAAATTAGTTACAGTTGAGCGCTGCTCCATTAATGTCGACATCCAGTGGTATTCATAGTATGGACACCTTCTGAATACCTATTACATACAATGCGAAGGTCAATGTCACAGAGGAATAGACTGACATCGACAGACAGGCACAAAACATACCTTCCTATTCCCCTATCGCTCCAAGAAAACTAGCCAAACTACTTACAACACCTAATGAAATTAAAGACCTACTTAAAACACTTCCTAACTTAAAAGCCCCAGGACCAGACAACATACCTAACATATTATACAAGAAACTGACAAAAAAAAGGGGCTAGTACAAATGACCTACAATATCAAGTCGGCGATCCGGCTGCAATATTTTCCAACAGCGTGTAAAATGGCCGATATTGTGCCCTTCCTGAAACCGAATAAAGATCCCATCCAAGCAACTAGCTATCTCCCAATATCTGTTTTAAACGCCCTCGCCAAAATAGCAGAAAAAGTTATTCTTAAAAACACTTTTTTACTTGTCTAATTTTCACTTTATTTGTTATTTTGTTATTTTGTTTATAATTTTTTAAATCAAAATGGATTTTCACAAAGTAACTTCATCTTCAATCAACTTTTTTATTTTTAAAAATATAAATAACACAATTAACAAAAAGGAACTAATACCCAATATACAATTCGGTTTCAGAGGAGGGCATAATACCACGCTGTCGTTGGGCAAAGTTGTGCACGATATTATCAGCGGCTATAACAAAAAACAAAGCACCAAAGTGGTACTTCTTGACATTGAGAAAGCTTTTGACACTGTTTGGCATGGGGGTCTCCTGCATAAACTACAACATGCACACAACCTACGGCTATATTATATAGTTTTAATAAAATCATACCTATCTAACCGCAAATTTGCTGTCAAAATAAATGGTACAATCTCCGAGCAATTTGAAATAAGAGTCGGGGTGCCACAGGGTAGAAGACGTGATATGGAACGACTGGGTGAATTGAGTGAACAAAACTCACATAGAATGAAAAATTTATAATGGTGAATAAGAAAAGGTGACAAGGAATATTGGTAAAATTTTGACAGAATGTTGTTTATGAGAATATCAAGAAGCCTAATATAAGAAATTTAAACAATAATGGAAAAGAACAAAAATAAATTATAGTCTCGGATATGGTCTGATTTGAACTGTGTTAAAATTAGACCAAAAAGAACATCACGAAATCGTCTATAATCAATAGGATTAAATAAATTTGTATTCTTATACCACCAGCAGTCGTAACTGTGTATTGTTTAAAATTAAGATTAGTATATTTTACTGCCTCAAATGTATACAAACTCTTGATAAAACAATGAGTTAATAAAACGTTTTAAAATATGTCATACATACCATAATTTCTTCATATTAGTAATTTTCCTACTTTTCTTTAGTACGTACCTGGAAAATAAAAAGAGAGAAAAAACTGTTAAAAATTTAATCCTGTTGGTATAAAAATATATAATTTTACAGCATCTTTTTGTCATTTATACACCTTTATTATTATTATTATTTATATAAAAAGTCTAAAATATAATGGACAATGTTAATTGATAAAGTTGTGTAACAAAAATCTGAAAATCTTGCAAAAAATGTTTTCTTAAAATATTTTCCTTAACTGCCTCTCAAGTCACCGTAGTAACCCACTGAAAATCCTAAGATTTTCTATTAGAGAGACGAGACCCTACAGTTTATTGTGGAATCCGAACCACATCTAGGGCATTGATAATTCCCTCTCCCATCTTAATCCGAAACAAATAAGCTTTTGCTGAATATCTAATATATACAACAAATTTCCAATATATTATTTTTTTTTTATATTATTTTTTTTTTTTTTTTTTTTTTTTTTTTTTTTTTTATATATATATATATATATATATATATATATATATATATATATATATATATATAGAGGAAAAAAATTGATTTAGCTAGCTCCATGACCTCGCATCGAAAATTTTTAATTTTGTGCAAAGTGTAAAAGGCGAAACCCCCAATTTTTAATTATGAAGCAGATGGTAACATGACTGAGGCCTGTACAAAAGATGTAAACCCTGGACACATGTGTTTCGGACTTATAGTCCTCATTGTCATGGTGCTGCAGTGTTGAAAGGATAGGAATAACTTTTGACAACAATATAAAGGAAATCACTGACAAACAGCCAGTCGCTCATTTGTGGTTGTAATTGAATGACCTGCTCCTCATGTTCACAACAATTAAAATAAACTAGTGAAAAGTTAATGTACTTATGTATATATATATATATATATATATATATATATATATATATATATATATATATATATATATATATATATATATATATATATATATATATTGTTATGATCCAATTGTAGCTTTTTTTAGCTAATAAAGATACATTATTATTATTATAACACGGCGACAGATAATATTTCCACGGAGGCAACTATAGCCACCTAGGTGGAATTCCCTACTCAAGGAATGTAAAACAATGTTTTTTCCTGCAGTAACATCTCTATTATTTTACATTCCTTGTGTGGGGAATTTTTTTTCGGTCTATTATTTCACTAGAGTCTTGTAAAGTTAAGGAATAATTTTTATTTCAATAAAATTTTAAAAAGATTATTTTTTTGTCCAAATAGTTTCAATTCCAATAAAAAAAATTATTTCTCAGGATGATAGGCTCACTATTGCACTACGTTCATAAAAAAAAATTATGACGCTAGTTCTAAGAGTTAAGCCAGAATGAGGAAATTTGTGGGCAAAACCGGAGTTTAGCTAAAAATACACGGAAACCTACATAACTACTAACAAATTTTGCATAACACAAAAAGGGGGATCAATTCAATGCGCATTGAGGTCCTCTATTACCCCGCATCGGTTGTTCCGTCTTCAGTGAAACACCCTGTATATTACACTTGTTAATTACTGTGTGTTACTAAATATTAAACTGGCAGTTTTCCAAATATTGTTCATAAGCTTTAACATTCCGAAAAGCACTGAATACTTGGATTACAGACTAAGCCAGAAGAGCAAATTGGAACGTTTCGATTGGAAAGCTGAAAATCCCTGTATCTCAAAGGGTATTGATTTTAAGCCTTATAGAAAGGTGGGGTGTTTCCTAAGCAAAAGCATAATTGCAAAATTGTTTTAAAATGGTATTTTTTTCCGAGTAACTAAATTACAAAATATTTTAGCTGTATTTGCAGTAAATAAAGAGTAATAATAATATTGACAGCGCTAGAACTTTTTTTAAATAATTAATTATGTTATAACTTTATTGCTTCCTCACTTTTCAAATAGGGAAGGTATGCGGTTCTCGAAAAATCTAAAATACTTTTTATTGCATTTCTAGATGAATTAAGACGAAACCCATGATTTAGGCAATAAACAATTTTGTTGTGTCTGTGTGTCTATATAAATAAATAAACCCTTATTGTGTACAAAGAGTTTACGCACAAATGGCAGAGGTTAGCCTAAGCTACCTTCCACCTCCCAATAAACATTAAAAATAATAATATTCTATATACGCAGTTTTAGATTAAACCGATGAAACTTACTTATAGTATTTATAATGAAAATCGCTGGTAAAACTTGAGTATTAAAGAATTAAAAATTAAGCGAAAATTTAATACATTTATAGTAAGATTAAGATTTAAGCAATACAAATTAACTTATTACACCAAAATATTGCAAAATATTATACAAACTATACATTAGACATCTAATAATAATAATAATAAAACAAAACATGAGAAAAAAGAATCATTCACTACAGTGAGTTTAAAAACAAAATCCTATTTGTTGTCTACATTACTAAATGATAATAAAATAAACAATTAATTTGTATTTGATAGAGAACATTTTACGTTTCTTTTAAACTAACTAATGTAAACTATAACTTTATTTAACAAAGTAGATGCCAAATAAGAAAAAATCCTCATATTTTTTAGTAAAATGTTGAGGAATTGTGAACGTATTTAACCTTATATTGACTATATGAATATCAGACCGTTTAATAAGAAGATTACACAAATTTCAAGGCGTTTTGCTTTTTATTAATTTGTATAAGAATATGGTAAACACATAATTAATTTTGTTTTTGACATTTGGTTCATTTAGTGCCACTAGATATATTTTTATTTAAAAAATTATAAACACTTTTATTACTTGTCTAATTTTCGCTTTATTTGTTATTTTACAGGTACGGTGATGACATCCTAATAGGTTTTAAAGGGACAGACATACAATTAAAAACATTCCTCGATTTTATCAATAACACACATAATAATATATCTTTTACCCTAGAAACAGAGAACGATAATAAATCAATAAACTTACTCGACACTATAAAAAGACATAAAACATCATTTTCCTATAAAATGTACCGCAAACCAACTTTAACAGACTCCACTATACCCTTTAATTCCTATAACCCTCTCTCCCACAAATTAACCGCATATCAATCTATGACACACCGAGTCTTCAGCTTACCTCTATCTGAGACAGATTTAAAAGAAGAATTAGACACAATAAGACTTATAGCACATAATAACGGGTACCCTCAAAATATAATCAATAATCTAATCTACAAAAAAACAAAATAAGTCCCTTTATCCCACTATTAACGAGAAAAAAGTTCAAGCATACATTTCATTACCAAATTCAGGTCAACTCTCTTATCCAATTAGCAATACTTTTTCCAAATTTAATATTAAAACATCTTTAGTTCTAACAAAAATATAGACAGATATCTTTTCAATGCAAAACAAAAAAACTGATATCTCTAAAAAATGTGGTGTATATCGGTTAGATTGCCCATAATGTAACGCCTCATATGTAGGTCAAACAGGTGGATCGTTCGAAGTAAGATATAGAGAACATATTCACACACAAAAACAACATTCCAACTTTTATAAACACCTAACAGATTCTGGTCATACAATAACTGATGACCATCAACCTAAAATATTAGATATTTGTGGGAAAAGCAAAAAACTTAATTTATTATAAGTGCTAGAATTTAATAAATTAAATAGGAATAAAAATTGCAACATATTAAACGACCAAATAGATTTAAATAATTCTCTGTTATTAAACTTATTCAGATAACTCGCTGCTAATAAAAATCACACCATAATATAATTTACTATCTTGAAAAAACCCCTACATTTAAAGACAACATCTGTACAAATTTGAATTATATTATCAACCATAAAGTGACCCATCGTTCTATTCAGTTCAGTTTATATTTAAATGAAAGTAAAATCTGTGTATAATTTAGTTTACTTAAAAATGTCCGAATAGGATGAAACTAGTTGTAAAATAACAAATAAAGTGAAAATTAGACAAGCAATAAAAAGTGTTTATAATTCTTTAAATCAAAATGGATTTTCACAAAGTAACTTCATCTTCAATCAACTTTTTTTTCACTAGATATATATCAGTAACAGTTTTTTAGATAAAACTCAAATATGGTACACCCATTCTAGACGCCAAGGAAATGGATAAGTTCATTGTCAAGTAAAATGATCTGCTGAAAAGGGGTCTACGGGACCACACTTTTTTTGTTCTTAACTTTACAAAAATGTTATTTTTGATGAAAGATTATAAATCGTATCTATTATACAGGGTAATTTACTTTTAATGCTGTTGATAGAGATCGACGAAATAAGGTTATTTTGTGGCATACATTTATTTCTGCAGGGCTTTGTCCTTTTTTTTAAGATACAAGGAGTTGAAAAATTATCTTTTTGCGTTTTTCATTTTTTTTCTTACCGAAGCCAGAATACGATGATTTGAATTTTTGCTAAGATATTATATCATCCAAGTACAAAATAAGCATTTTATCAAACCAGGTATTTGATTTTTTATTACGGTATTGTTATGGCGGCATTATTTATTGACCTTTCTAAGGCATTTGATTACGTAAACCATGATATTCTTTAAAATAATATTGAGACTTATAATATACGTGGCCAATACAGAAATCTGCTAAAATATCTATTATCTAAAGTAGAAAGCAGCATGTTGATGTTTTTGAATCAAAATCGGAAAAGCAAATAATTGATATTGGCGTACCCCAAGGTAGTGTTTTGAGGCCACTTTTTTTACATTAACGATTTACATTATATAATTGATTTTTTCTGTGTAATTGTTGATAATATCTTTATTGCTGCCTATGACAAAAACTTATGTGTATTAACTGAAGAATTTAATACTGCTTAAAAAATATCAACAGCTATTTTGATAATAAAAAACCAGTGTTGATCTAAAAATGGTCGCTTTCTTTACAATAGGTATGTTACAGAATTTTTGACTTTAGCTGAAAATTACAAATTTATCGGTATTAAAAAACACTGTAACAATAAAACAAATTTTTTTTTTCAGAAACCTATTTGCAATAGTACTTGTCTCGGCGCAGCGAGACTAGAAAACGTTCCATGGGTAGAGACTAGCGGCGCTTGTCGGCTCGCTGCTCACATCCCAGTATAATGCTATTGGACACATAGTAATAAAAAATAACTCCTTATCTTAGGTTAATACAAGCAATAATAACAAATAATTAGCTGCTGCTGGTTATATCTTATAGTAATCGAGTCCGATAGGCAGCATACACATATTTTCCTGTGTATTAAAATAAACATATTATCAAGAAAATGGTGTTCTGTTCCTAGATGCATGGACACTACTAACCATATTACAATATTAAAATAAAAAAGTTCTGTGTGTGTTGTATATAAGGTGTTTCAGAAATCGTATGCCTAACTTCTACAGAGTATACTATGGGCCAAAATAAGCAAAACGTTCTTATGGACATGTGTCCAACAATGAACGGTTTCCAAAATACAGGGTGTGTAACCTTGTTTCGTCGATATCTCCAGACTGTTAAATTTTCGGTATTAAAAATAAATCACCCTGTATAAGACCAGTAAAACATTTAGTCTAAATTTTTATATAAAGCTGTAAATTGATTTTGTAAACTTAAGGGGTAGTTGAAATGTCAGTTAATTTTATTCATCTGTCAATTTTAAGTCAGTGTAAAGCAGAAGCTAAATCGTTTGATTTATGGAATGAAATGAAATATAATAACGCTACAAATTTTTTTGCTAATTATTATTTTCTAACTTTTACAAAAACTTATCACAGATAAGTATAACATATGAATATTTTTCAACAATTATTTTCCCGGCTATTTGCCAAAACGTTGAAACTTGCATTATAAAAAAGATAATATGCAAATTATGTTCAGTACGACTGACTCAATAATGTTCTTTTAAGTCTAACTGCTCTGTTCAGTAAAACTAAAAATAAATAAAAGAAAAGTATTCACTAGTTGAACAATCACTTCAAAACTGTATGTATTTTCATAAGAGAAAATCATAAGACGTGACACTGTTTCTCGAAAATAATATGACTTACTATAATATACACTTTTGTATTGTAAATGGTTAATAAACTATCTATATATCTATCTATCCACCGACACGTGTTTCTGCATTTTTGCTTTGTCAAGATGACCCTTAAAAAGCCTCGAAAGTATAAAGAATCTTAGTTAATCCTAATGTAATAAATACACATCAACATAATCACAATTTTTTGCCATTTTTAGCAATTTTCGAGGGTTTTTTACAATTTACTTAGATTTAAAAAGGCTTATGGTCTAAATATACTTTAGATTCGTATTCAGCGGATCGAAATACATAAAAATTAGGCTTGGTTTAGATCCACAAAAATTTTTTTATTACCGAAACACTCTATTTTCGCTATTTTTTACGATTTTTCAATTTACTCGATATTTGAGGGTGTACGGTCCAAACTGACTTCAAATTCGGATTCAGCGGGTCGAAATACATGTCGGGAGGTAGGTGGCGTTAAATGTACAAACAACTTTTTTTTGTGTGTACCGATGATATTAATGGCTTCAGAGAACAGAATAATTGAAATACAGTGGAAATTCCCTGTAGGGTTAGAATAATTTAAGTTTAAAATATGGAGTGAAATTAAATATAATAAAATTGTTTTTGCTAATTATTATTTTCCACCTTTTACAGAAACTACTCAATTTTGATTGTAACTACTCTGTTCAATAAAACCAAAAATAAATGAAATAAAAGTACTCATCAATCAGTAGCATAAAATGATACGCCACTGGATAAGTTTAAAAAATTTAGTTGTATTTAAAAAACTACAATTATTTCTTAATAAAAGTATTTGGGCATCTTATATCTATAGCTGTCAATTCAATATGTCAAAAATGTTAACAATGTATTAATGCGGAAGGATGGCATTTTAATCAGCTCCTACAGCAGATTGTGTATTATTTCCTTCTTTTTTAATTTTAACTATTGTTTTTTACAATTACTTTCGTCATCTGCCTTGTCTTAATAATAAAAAAGCTGAATTCTTGGTTTCCCATTTCATTTTTAATAGGTTTTATGAATAAAATTCGGAAATGTGGTAGGTATCTTTAGGAACTTGGTGTAGTTAAATGTTATAATTAAACAATTTTTAATTCTTCCTTACCCTCCATTCCAGTTGCTATGAAAGAATATTTCTCGAGAGTTTGAATAATCATTGTTTTTATTAAATTATCTCAGATACTTCCACAGTAATTTAATGCAGATTTAAAAAAAGTATCTAAATATACAGGGTGTCCCAACCAAGAGTACGCACCCTGAATAACTTTGGAGATAAAATTTTTTTGAAAAATTGGTGAAACGCGTCGACATTGTTTCCAAAGGGGACATATTTTAATGTAATACTTATATACCTATCATCATCCCTCTACCCCTACACGGCCACCCCTTCAAAAAATTCAAATGGCAAGGGGGGATCGAGTGATACATCTTTTGAAAGGTCTTTCAATTCCCTACATAACTGTGTATTTTTTTTTAACTTTTATCGATTCGTTCTTAAGGAAAATAATTTTATTTTTAATGATTACGCACAATCTAAATCTTAAAAAATCTAAAATACACAGCACTGGGTATTGGAATTTACAAAAAAAACTACATTTTTTAGTGCTCTCAAATCAACACGAGTTTTTTCGACAAAAAACACTTTCCTTTTCCGTTTAGTTTTAGAATAATAAAAGACTCATAAGCATTTGATAGTCCTTGAACATTAATTTGTTCCCAACCAATTTTAAATCGAGTTACATTTTACCAGAGTGAGTTCTCAAAATGGTTTATACCCTTCAGGTGAGAATAGAAATAGTCAGCATTTATTTTAAAAACGATAATAATTGTGCTAGAGCTACGGAGCGCATATTCAATAGAAATCACCCTGATAGAAGGGTTGGTTCTCAGTATGTTTTACAATTATTGACAAAATTTATGGAAACAGGTTCTGTAGGAAACAAAAAGCATGAACCCCAGCGACCGATTAAGAATGAAGCAGTCGAAGTGGCAGTTCTGGGTCATTTGGAGATGGATAATACTCAATCGATCAGGAAAGTAGCTGAGGCTTCCCGTGTATCACGAAGCAGTGTTCATCGAATTGTAAAGGCTCACAAATTTCATCCATATAAATTTAAATTGGTACACGAATTAAAAGAAGATGATAATCCCGATCGTCGGCTTGAATTCTGTGAGATTTTTAGTGAACAATTAAACGGTAATGCCAATATACTGTACAATATGTGTTTTTCTGATGAATCGACATTTCAGTTAAATGGGGAGGTAAACAGGCACAATTGTAGGTATTGGAGTGAAACCAATCCACATTTGTTCATGGAAACTCATACCCAAAGGGCTCAGAAGTTAAATGTTTGGGCTGGCATCTTAGGGGATCACATTGTTGGGCCGTTTGTTATTACTGACAATTTAAATGGCGAAAGGTACCTCGATCTGTTAGAAAATAACATCGACTAAATGATTATCCAAATCCTCGAAGATGATAATCTTTTAGAGGGCGAACTGTTTTTTCAACAGGATGGGGCACCCCCACATTTTGCTATAGCAGTCCGTCAATTTTTGGATAATCGGTTTCCTGAGCGATGGATTGGAAGAAGAGGTTATGTGAAGTGGCCCGCTAGGTCACCCGATTTAACTCTCTTGGATATCTTTCTGTAGGGACATTTGAAATCGAAGGTATTTGCAACAAAACCCACATCTCTGGAAGAGTTACGTGAAAGAATTGTTCGAGAATGCCGTTTATTGACTTTAGATGTGTTCAGAAATGTTCGTACAGAATTTCAAGACAGATTATACTACTGTATGGAAGTCAGTGGGGGTCATTTTGAACAATACATACGATAATTTAAACTGCTTATTTAATTTTTGTTTCCCGAACCTAAAAAAATGAAACAATTATTTCTCAGGAAAGAATCGATAAAAGTTTAAAAAAATAAACAGTAATGTAGAGAATTGAAAGACCTTTCAAAATATGTATCACTCAACCCCCTTTGCTATTTGAATTTGTTGAAGGGGTGGCCGAGTAGGGTAGAGGGATGATGATAGGTATACAAGTATTACATTAAAATATGTCCCCCTTGGAAACAAGGTCGACGTGTTTCACCAATTTCTCAAAAAAAAATTATCTCCAAAGTTATTCAGAGTGCCTACTTTTGGTTGGGACACCCTGTATAGCTTTACAAAAACGAATTCTGAACCAATTTTTTGGACAAAACTTTAGTTTCTGGCAAAAATGTCAAGAATACTTTTATATTAAGAAATAACTGTGGTTTTTAAGAACACTATTTTTCTTTAATGTATCCAGTGGCGTATCATTATTTCTTATAGGGTAAAATTTAAAATAGCGAAGAATCCGCCACTGAAACAAAAATTTTTTGGAAAACGTTACTTGTTACCGATGATTTGCCACGCAGGTTTCATTAAAATACCTTTATTAATTAAGAACTTATTTAAAAAAATTTTAAAAATAATTTTGACACTGTACTTCAGAAACTAAGCTGTTTACTGAAGAAAGTTAATTTATTTTAATGTACTTTATTACTTCCCGAAGTTTAGTAGTAAATTCAGAAGCGCCCTCTATATTAACACACAAGAATCTTTTCAAATGCCTCTTACTCATCTTCAGATAAAGTCCATTAACACTGCAAAAAATCCGAATTAATATTATTCGTAATATTTTTATCGTGGTTCAGTTAAAAAGAACATTCTCAAATAACTATTATTCTTGTTGAAGGCTAATTGTCCTCAAATCGCTTTACCAGTTTAACCAACAAGATAAAAAGTAATTTTTGCATCGAATATGTCATCGTGGAAATACAATCCTGGAAAGCTTTTAAAATCCCTTGTAACATAAACAACACTGTCACAAAAACGAAATGTAGCGAGTTGTAACTTGTAATGGAAATAAATTAAACGTCAGGCTATGAGGTGTCGGTGCTTTTAGATAAATTGAGAACTTTTATCAGGATATCGTGGATTGTCTTTGTGGCTGTTTTGATTATACAAAATGGGGATTGTCCCGCAAGAGCGACGTTCAATTAATTTAGATGTGGACGATCTATATTCTTGTTTTCGTCAGACTTGATCATTAATTAATTGGAAAAAATACGAAAGGAATTAATGCCTAATTAACTTTCGTTTGAGAAAGAAATGTATAACCTTTACTGAGAGATTGCACAGGGTCGGGAAACGGGATATGACGGTTTTAAGAGCTCTTTTGTGAGGAGTTCGGAATGAATAAGAAGTTATACTTGAAAGTCAGTAATACAATGTCATTTGTCTCGGCTTATATTTAAGAAATAATATTTTCCTGAAATCGCTCAAGAATGTTTACTTTTTCGGCGTAATTTCAGATCCCAAAATACGCTAATATTTTAGTCCGTTGCTAAGCAACAATCATAAAACAATACGAGAAAGTTACTTTTCCGACCTAAGCCGGGAAAGTAACTCGCGTACAGGTTTTTTACATATATTTTAGACAGTAAATAAATACACTCACACAAACCAACTTACACTAAAAATGCATTTTTTAATAAATAATACAACATTAAACTTAAAGTCACATTTTTTGCAGTTGTTACTTAACTTTGGTGATGTTCCAAACACCTGGACATCATCATCACCATCCATGTTAAATATTTTTTTAGCACTTACAGGTATTAAAGCGAAATAAGCATTGAATCAGACTTTTATCACAACGATAAATAAACAGTGATTGTCAAAGAAACGATTTCATAAGCAATTTGATTGTAATGAAAAAATTTTTTGCATTAATAAAAATTCCCTAATTTATAATAATATTGATTGCGATTTCAGAAAAAATAGTATGTGTACTTCGTAGTAAAAGCACATTCCCGGACTTCAATGCTTGTTGGCATTTACAATTTACGATTTACATCATCGTCCGGGAATCTATTGCTTTCACTATTAGATACACAATGTACTATTTTGGAAGTGGCGTCCATGGCACTTTTCTATAATATAGATCGTAAATTGTCCATAAAGCGTTTAAATTTTCAGTAAGCCTGTATGTACTGTAGATGGCTCTGATTTCTTCTTTGAATTAGCTGATAGATATTTTGATACAAAATACACTCACCGGCACAAAAAGTAAAACAGCAAGAAAAATTGGTTTATTTTTAAATAAAATTTTTCTCTGTGTAAACAAATGGTGTATTACTTCTTGGTGTCTTTTCGACACCTTTTCGGTTAGAAACATAGTTATTTTAAAATGATAATTTCAATTTTTAGGATAAAAGGTATCCGACGAGATTTGGGTTTATGACATGAACAAAAACTAAGCGATTATAAAATGAAATTTATTTATTTATCAACGAATATTACCTCCCCTAGTACTGATTATACTCTCAAATCTACGTTGCATGCCAATTACGTGTTGGATGGCCTCTTGAAGAATGTTGTACCACTCTTCCTGTAGTGCATCCTTAAGTGTTAACAACTGCCCACGATGTTGCCTGATCCGTCTTCCCAGCATATTCCATACGTGTACTATGGGATGGAGGTAAGGACTATGGGTTGACGAGTCTAGAGATTCAATACCGTCGTCATGGATGTAAATTCTAGCAATTCTGGCCATGTGCGGACGAGCATTATCGTGCATTAAAAGAAATTGCTCACCAATAAACCTCGCAAAAATCATCACATGCTCTTTCAAAATGGTATTAATGTACCGTCTAGCCGTTAAAGCACCTGCATCTATGAACAGAAGCGCTGTGTGAGCCACTTAAGATATGCCAGCTCACACCATTACAGGCCTACCACCGAAGCTAACCTTCTCGCTAAATTTGCATTGCGCGTATCTTTCTCTTCGCTTTTTCTACACTCTCTCTCGCTCATAGGGAGACCAAAAGGCAAATCATGACTCATCGACGAGAAGAACACTTCACTGCCCGATATTCCAATTGAGATGTTCCCGTCCGAACTTGCGCCTGTCCACACGATGATTCCGGAGAAGTTCAGGGCCTGTTGCTGGTCCTTTAGTAGATAAATTTGCGATGAATCCATAATCGCCTGTTGAATATACTGACTGAAGAGAATCCCCTTTCAAATAAAGCAGTTCTTTGGGCACTCTGAATAAATTACAGTAGCGAGTGAATCGTGAATGTGTGTCAGTTGCAAGCTTTTTAAATAAATAGTCAGGTAGTTCGGTTTTAATAATTGGTACATAACGCATGCCATATGAATCTTAAATCTTTCATTTAAGTTTAACCATTTAGTTTTTAAGAATTTACTGGATATGTGATCGAATTTACGGAAATTATAACAGAATCTTACACAAGCATATTGTATTTTTTGTAAGCTTTCCTTGTCTCTATTTGTTAAGGCAGGCCAGTAGACTGCATCACAGTAAGTAATATTGGAGAGAATTAAGGATTCGAATAATTTCAGTTTCACATCCACGCTTAGATAACCTCTATGCACATAGAGTAATAATTTTAATTTTGCAAAGGATTTTTGTACTATATGGCCGACATGTTTAGAGAACCTCAAGTCCACATTTATGTAAAGGCCAAGATTTTTAGAAGAGGCACTAGAGTTTAAAACTACATTGTTTAGCTGAATTTGAAAATTAAGGGAATTTATTACATCTTCCCTATGCGGCCCAAAGAGCAACATAACAGTTCTAGATTCGTTAAGTACTAGGTTATGAGCTTGAGATATTTAAGCAACACTTTTTAAATCGGAGTTAATTTTTTCCACAGAATCTCTGAGTTCATCCATCCGAAAGGAAAAATAAAGTTGAGTATCATCTGCATATTGGTGTTTATTACAGAAATTAAGACAACAATTAAAATCACCAGTATATATAGAAAATAAGAAAGGTCCTAAGATACTCCCCTGTGGCACTCCTTGAGTAAGTGGCTTAAGTGGCTGAGAAAATATATCTCAACCCAACTATCTATCTCGAAATTATAAAAAAAATTAAACTGAAGGGTCGCTGAATTCAAAATGTTTAAGCTTACTACAAAGAATGTCGTAATCCAAATGTTTTACTAAAATCGAGCATAATTAAGCACGTATTTTGATTATTATCAATAGCTTTAAACACTTCATCAGTAACATGAAGCAGTGCAGTGCTATGGTGAGATCTAAACCCTGATTGAGTTGGTGGTAACATTTTTGTTGTTGATAAATATGTATTAATCTGGTTAGCAACTATTTTTCTAAAATTTTAGGTATTGTAGGCAAAATGCTGATTTGCCTGAAATGTGTTAGAGCGGTAGGATTAATGTTTTTGGGAATTGGTAATATATTGGCATATTTCCAAATACTGGGAAATACACAAGTCTCAAGACACTTATTAATTATAAAAGTTAACACTTCGTTAAGCTCTGGAAGTAATAATTCTAACATTTTACAGTCAATATTATCAGAACCCATCGCATTAGATTTTATGGAACGGAAAGCCTTTTCAACTTCTACAGGTTAAACTTCTAAAAAGAATTTGTTATTATCGAGCACATATGTTCTATATTTGTCTGTATAAGGATTATTGCTAGCATTTATTACTTGCGACACACTGTTAATGAAAAAATCATTAAAAGACTTAGGTTCAAATATGTCAGAGGAAACAGGACTATTATTGTTATTAACATTTAAATATTTTAGTTTTCCAGAACTCTTTAGGATTCATATTATTTTTATACTTACTGATTTCAAGCTTTCAAATGTATCCGGCTGTCTAGTATTTGTTACATTCCTAATTAATCTTAAATTGCTAATATATATTTTATGGTTGTTCTCTAACGCATGTTAGGGCCACAATAGACTTATCTGTTCTACCATATTTGATATGGGTCATATGCTCTTTGAATCTAGTTTGAATTGATCGTCTGGTCTGTCCAACATATTTTTAATTACAGTCCTTACAGCTAATTTTGTAAATCTCCGACTTTTCGTTTGTTTCAATTTTGCCTTTTGGATTGCCTAAAAGTTGTTGTCGTTTATTTCCCGACGAATGAACCACTGTCATTCCTACATCTTAAAAAATCTTACCAATACCACGGGTGAATGAAGATCGAATGGAATCGATACACATTTCGGATGTTATTTTTCATTTTCAAAGATCGAGGAATTTCGAAGCGACTCTTTAAACTTTCGTTTCCTAATTATTTTATCAATTAAACTTACAGAATATCCATTACTCGCAGCTATATCCCTAATCAATGCCTTTTCTTTTTCAAACCTCTCCTTATTGAGGGGAAGCTTAATAAACAATGGACTAGAAAATTAAAACTCGCCGGGTTCGGTGAACGGTGACGGTTCTGTAAATCGTGAAAATAGTTTAGGTATAAGTAGGGTAGATTTTTATCATATGGTTGGTTTTAATCATCTCCAGATGATGCCAACGTGGTTGGCGAAACGGTATGTGTTATATTTAGCAAGTGCTTTATTTTTTATAATTAACTTTAGATTGTCTGTTAGCCATGTAGCTGGTGGCTTTGTAATCCTAAATGATTTTTACGGGGCATGCAAATAGTACAAGAAAATTACATTAGTATTCCAAAATTCAATAATTTCATAAACGTTCTGAAGGGAATAGATATAATTCTAATTAATTAATCTCAAGTCTAACAAAAATGAGTCATAGTTGAAGTTAGCAAAATCTCTATACGTGTGAAAAATTTGTTTCTGTTTTTCTCTGCCGATTTTCAGAGTACAGGTAACTAGAGAAAAGATCAGAGATGTTTTCCATGCCTATAACAGTAGTACCGCCAATTAGCTCATTACTAGATGTAACTATGGGATCAATAATTTTACTAGAAGTTTCTGTTACTCGCGTGGGTTCCGAAATTATTTGGTGAAGATTGTATTTATTTAACAAATTTTATAACTGTATATTAGAATAATTGTTGATATATCAATATTAGAATCTCCGCCAACAATAACCAGATCAAATTCAAGTATAAAGTTAATTAAAATATTTTCCAAATGTTCCAAACACCTTTTACAATTACTATCAGGTGGCCTATAGAATGTACCCAAACATATTTTTTTATTTGCGATTTTTAAAGATATACATAAAGATTCAAAAATGTTTTCATCATTGTTCAAAGAAGGAGTATCTAAAATATTAATTTTTTAAAGTCATTTTTAACAAAAAAAGCAACACCACCTCTTCTTCCATTGCGGTTATTTCGAATTATTTTATAATTAGGAATATGTAATATTTAACGTATGCTATTTTGGTACAGGGCCATTCAGCATACTACAACCGTTTTTTTAATCTAAATGTTATATCAGGATTGTTGCGGCTGATTGGCATACAAAGAGGATTGTAAGAATTCTTTTATAGATTTAAAAACACTTACTTTTACATGTACTGTACACATAGTGTAATATCTGTTATACATAGGTCAGGTGCCAGATAATTTAATAAGGAAATAATTCTAGGGAATCTGAAATTTATTTTAATCGCTACAATTATATCTTCCAGTAACCATACTAAGTTTTCCCCCTCGTACAATATCGGCGTTAGCCGCCATATTGACGAAATGGCGCCGAAATTTAGTTTTTCGGGAATATCTACTAAATATTATTTTTTTGGCGGAAACGCGTATTACCAATATCAATCCTCATTAAGTTCTCTACAAGAAAGATGCTTAGTACTTTTTTCCTAACGTTAACCGTTTCGAAGATACTGTCGCGCGAGATTCAATACTTTTGCGCGACTATGCGAAAACAGTGTTTTTTACTTGAGACATGATAAAACAAATATTACTTAAATCTGATTGCTGGTGGAGCGAATAAATTTTGATATAGTTCACTATGGAGTCATTTATGTCGCGAATTTCACACATTATATTCGCCTAATAACAGAGAAGGTGCTCAAATGGCTCCTGTTAAATTTTATACCAAGTTAGTTTTTACTATCCTATGTTTTTGTCTTATATTGGAAAACAATGGAAAATATTGTTAGCACATTAACGGGGTTTGTAGACAATCATATTAAAAATATCAAGTAAAGCGATCTAACTGTCGTTATTTAATGGGGTTATTGCCATTTCTTATAAAGTTTTGTTATTAGAAAAGCGCAATGTGTCTACTTTATCACCAATCGATTGTCTCTCTTAAAATTCATGATGACACATATGGATTTGAAAATATACCCTGGATGAATAAAATTAAGCTAGTCTGTTTTATTACAGTTTTAAATAATTTTTAAAGCTTTTAAAATATATTTTCCTATTTCACATGATATAAATTGATTCATCGATTTTTTTTATTTATTTCGTAAATGTTATAACTGTCCTTGAGGGCAGGTTTTTATATTACAAAAGCGAAGAATCCACCAACGGCTAAGCTCTGAATGGGGTCGGTGTCAGTTTGAATCACCACTGTCAGTACTGCAGTTACCCTTGAGAAGAAATGCCAGTTGTATAAAATATCGTTTTCCTGCTCCACCATATATATAATGATCAGTTCGATGCACCAGTTATCCTCTTCTCTTGGTCCAGGTATTTACATAAAAAGGGGAGATTTTTATGAGATCAGTACTATAGGCAAAACAATGTAAAAAGCTGGACGTTTGAATTGTCCAGCTACGTAGACAAAATATGAAAGTTAACACAAATTTACAGAGTAAATTGCAAACTAAACAAACCAGGATCGGTATCCCACAAGATTTTAGGAAGTTGAAGACTTCAACTAACTTAAGTATTAATAAAAGTTACGTTAAATAGAGTTAAATACTAGTCCAATAAATAAACTAGGTATAGCTATGATAATAAACAAAGTGAAATACGTATTCACTATATGTTATGATATTTTTTACTAAGAGAAGGTAATCTTCAAGAAAATAGAATTTAGAATGTCTGTATACAGACAGACAACTAGAAAGATAACATAAATAAATATTTGCTAAATATGTAACAATATGATAATTTTCAAATTAAAGGTAACGTTAAATTAAATTATTTATTAGTTCCTCGTAGAGAAGTAATAATGAATTCCAGATAAAGTTAAACAAAGATATATAGCTTGACTATATGTTTACTGCAGATAATCAAAAGTTAATCAATTGCCAGATAACTAGGCAGGTGTCTTTGCCAGAGAACTAGGCAAGGCTTCACTAGAGCAACGTTCCTGACTAAATACTAATTAAACGTTCAAGTAAGCCTTCGATATTTTAAATTTAGAAAAACCTTCCTTTATTGAGGTCTGCTTGGTAAATATATGCACTGGTATAAAATAATCCACCACAAAACAAATGCACCACATTAGATAATTTTTACAAAGGTTATAAACAAATAGGTTTGGTCCAAAAAGGAGTACCAATCTCCAAATGTCACCAGTCAACACTTTTCACAGAGCTACCAATGTAGCCAAGTGACTTAAAACATCAACAGACAAAGACAGAAAACAACTAACTACGATATAAAATGACGACACCTGTTGCCGGTTAAATCTAAAATTTACAATAACCGAAAGTTAATTTAAATTAACACACGAACTTATTACAATGTCAGAGGGATATTAGATAAATTGCCAATAAGGCACGATAAATCGATACTAATCAATATTAATGATGGCTGTTCCAAAGAACAACCAAGGTGAACTGATCACCGAAAAGCAAATTCGCTCAAGGCGTATATTAAGATAAATACGATACGATATTAGTATGAAAATTACCTCAAAGGTACTTTAAATCAATATAGCAACTTTTTAAATAATGGTGATCATAAAATTACACAATAATACCAGAAAACATACAAATTTTACCAGACCGCTGAACTAGAGATGTTGTCTTCAGAACGTTACACTAGTAAGAGGGAAGTAGCACCGTCTTGTTCTGCTATCTAAACTCGATTATAGTTTGGAAAGAGACAAACATTTGAGAGTACAGTATGAGCAATAAATACAAATAGATATTTAGTCATTTTTTATAAATGCAAAAATCTACCAAACCAATTGTTCCTGTAGAAATCAGTGGTGCCATCTGGACTAGACTAGCAGAACTTAATTCATCGCGGACAACAACAATCTGGAATAAAATGGCTTGCAATTTCGTTGCAAAGTTACAAGTTTTTTGACTCTAGCAAAAATGGTTGCAGAAAAAATATTAGATGCAACACACCCGGGGAGAGTGTCTTTATTGGGCTCACCAGCTCGCCCAGTTAAGAATTACTTTTCGGAATTAATACGTAAATAAATATTATATTTAATTCAACTTGTATGTTTCTCTCTAATAAAGTTATTTACATATATTAATTACATTCAATAATTAGAGGCGTAAATCTATCGATCAATAAAATTTCATGTCCTGATAACTTCGTATCTGCCTAATTAGTACACTGACCTAGAAAATACCGTGCCTTCACTGCAGCTACCTATCCATAATCCTCGTAGTAGAAAAATCTGATGTTCCTCTATTATAAGGTCTATTTTAGATGGAGACAAATCCCGTTCCAGAAACAAGTCAAAATACCAACAAAATACTAGTGTATGTTATTGCTTATTGTCTACATCGAAATTATAATCGAGATACGGGAAGCAAATGAACGTTGTGAGGAAGCTTAAAAAAGTGGTGATAGCACCGTTTAATGTTTCTTAAAGTTCTATTATAGAAAAACAAAGTTTTTAAAAATATTTATTTAATCATTTGCATAATTAATTAACAGAAAATGATCACTACAACTAAATCATAAATACATCGATGACCTTGTATATATTTACTGATTAAATTTTATCTACCATTACTATTTTCATTATTTTTATAACGCAGCAACAACGATTTGATTCAAGCACTCCAAAGTTAGCCCAACTTTTGTTAGATTATATCTGTTTCAAGAGGAGGATATTTTAATCGAACATGAACTTTCCTAATATTGTTCACAGAACTTGTAGAACAAAGAGTTGATATAATTAAGTTTCAGTAAAGCTACAAAATTTAAAAGATTACTGCAGAATATACACAGATTAAATTCCAACTTTAAAATTTCACATCTTTTAATCGCATGATTTTGTTACTATTTAGGATCAAGTCGTATTAAAATTTTCTAATTTTATTTCCCGTTCTTTATTTGCCGTTATAAATGACACCGATTTTAAGTTTCTTCTACAAAATTGTTTAAAAAATTAATAAATTTAAATTATTTCAATATTATTTATGTAAATTGGAAGGAAACGGGGTAAGAGGCGGGACAAATAAATGGTTTGCATCATATCTGTCAGGTCGTCGCCAGAAAGTCTCTGTTAATAATGCAGAATCGGATAATAATAATAATAATAATAATAATCGTCTTTATTTTGAGTATACATGTAGGTATATTACACAATATACACATATATAAATTTATATTGATGTTGGGGTGTGCGCGGCGAAGTTTAGCGAGTAGGCTACTCTTACACTCTCTAATGGTTGTTGATAGGAGTACCACAAGGCTCCATCTTGGGACCAACCTTACTTCTTGTGTATATTAACGATATGTTCATCTACATTAAACATCACTTCAGCATATTAATAACATGCAATAACCCTTGTGAAACTGGAACCTTAGCCACACAAATATTTAAAAAAGTAACTTGTGGACTTAAAAGAATAGGTTATGAATTAATGCGGAAAAACAACTTGTGTAGTTTTTAAGACTCTTAGTCCAACATTATATCAAACAGTAGTATAACACTAAATGAATCAAATACTATAAACTACTCGTCCAAATCTAAAATGCTGGGTTTAACAATCGATTGCCATCTTAAATCGTCTTGTGACATTCAAAATGTGTGTTCCAGATTAGCTAGGACATGTTATGCACTGTTCGTAAATCTAAACAATGCAGTCAGTTGATTGTCAGACAGTTATATTCATAGTACCATTAAATATGGTATTGTACATTGGAGTTTATCCTCAGATGAAAATAAAGTTTTTTTATTACAAAAAAGGGCTATACATATATTTGCAAACATTAGATATGGTGAATCATGTAGAGAGGCTTTTAAGTCGTTTAAAATTCTTACCTATGTGTCTGTTTATATTTATGAAATATTATGTTTTGTATATAATAACAAACTAAAACTAAAACTAAGAATGATTACTATAAAGAAAAAATTCAAGCTTCTGGGAAAAATTATAAAAAAAATTTGGGACTACATCGATGAAGTTACAAATCATAATAGAAAATGCACTGAGAGTGTCAATAAAATCATTGAGAACGATAAGCAAATAACTAATAGAAAAGAAATAGCCGATACTTTCAATAATTTCTTTATTGAAATCGGTGAACAGATCGCAAAAGATATCCCCGATCAACTACAAAATCTGCCAGTCAACGAAAACATAAACGGAAATATTAATTCAATGTTCTTGGAGGACGTATGTGGCCGTGAAATAGAGATTATATCCAGCCTGAAAAATAACGCCTCGCCAGGGAAAGATGGTATAACAACAAAAACCTTAAAACTCATATCTAAACACATTAGTAAACCTATTGCTTACATCATTAATCTTATGTTTAAATGTTTCATCATACCTGAAATGTTTAAGGAGAGTATTGTGGTATTAATATATAAAAATGGCAGTAAAAATGATATGACAAACTATCGACCAATATCATTAATAAATAATATTGCAAAAATTTTTGAAAAGTGTCTGAATAATAGATTTCGGTCGTTTCTAGCAAAAAATAAAACAATATCAAAAAATCAATACGGATTTCAAAAGCATATCGGTACTGAGGAATCTCTTCAACTATTAACAGATATCATACTAACTAACTTCGATTCAAACAAGAAAGTCTTAGCAATTTTTTTGGATTTACAAAAGGCGTTTAACACAGTATCTCATACAAAGCTATTAAATAAACTAAACATAATAGGCATCAGAGGGAAAGTATATGACTTATTTAAGGAATACCTAGCCAATAGACCTCAACAAGTTAAAATAGGTATCGCTTATAGCGCAACAAAATAATAACAACTGGAGTTCCCCAAGGAACTATCCTAGGTCCTAGCTTATTCCTTATATATATAAACGATCTATTACAAAAAGATTATGGTTGCAATATTATGTTATATGCAGACGATATGGTGCTAATTTGTGCTGAGGAGACCTAGGAATCCACAAAACAATAAGCTACCGCTGTAATTGGCAAAATAAAAACTTGGCTAGATAACAACCTCCTTAAACTGAACATTATACAAACTAAATGCATGCCCTTATATCCCACAAAAGCTGGAATGCCGCAAGTGCTAGAACCCAGAATGAAACGGTTAACAGATGTGTACATATCGTTGCCACCATAAAATACTTAGGATTGGTTTTAGACCCGCATTTCAAATGGTGAAATCATATTGACTATTTAGATGGAAGAATACGAAAACTGATCTATAAACTTTATAACCTAAAGAGTATACTATACAATAAAACTCTCCTTGTCACGTACAACAGCTTAGTAGAATCTATAATTAAATATGGTATCACAGTATGGCGTTCCGCCTATAAAGTAATTTTACGACCCTTGCAGATAACACAAAACTATATTTTGAGAATAATTTTTAACAAAAAAAAAATAGAGACAGCTGCAGAAATATTTTTATTGAGAATCAGTTACTTGACGTGGCGAGATTATACATGCATGCTGCTATAACCTACGCGCACATCAGTGAAGAGACTATTGGATCCGTTGTTGAACACCAATATGAAACAAGGACTAGGGTGAATAACGCATATAAGGCGCAATTTTATAGCAAAAGGGTCCCTCAAAAAAGCATTAAATACAACGGAATCAAATTATATAACAAACTCCCACCACATATAAAAATAATGAGGAAAAAGCGATACAGAATAGAAGCAAAAAAATATCTAATGGACAATTACACTACACTTCTATCCATTTTATCGTAATTTGACACACAATCGCAACATTTCTTCCTCTCTCTAGTTAAAGTATTTAAAAGTTAAATTTAGATAGAAATTTTCTACCTTAGTACATTCGAATCACCTCACTTATTCTTTTTCTTTCTTTTGACTTTCTTAATTTTTTGATTTTGCATTTTTTTTCTTTTGGTATTTATACCTGTATATAAATCATTGCATTTATCCTACACTGCCCCAAATTATTTATATCAATTTTGTTTTTTTACCCACATTAGCAGCTATAGATTTATTTTACTACAAACAATATAGATATTAAGTAATTTTTAGGATATTTCAGTACTTAATATATTATAGTATAGTATTATTAGATAGGTTACACATACTCTATCCCTATTATTCTGCTCATTATTATTACAAAAACATACTGCTCGACACAATGCGAGGTCTCCTCAGGTGTCATTTTTTTTGTATTGTAAACTAGGTTAAGACATATTGTTTTGTTAAATTTGTTGCAGTAATAAATAAATAAATAAATAAAAAAATTGTGAAATATATACATTTAATACATTACTAGTAGGTAATGCTGAGAATTTTCCAGATTTTAATATTCGAATATTTGTTCGAAAAAATATTCGAATTTTTGAATTACTCGAATATTTAAATTAACTTAATAATCGCACTATCCAAATATTCGAATGAACTAAATATTCAAATTATTCAAATATTTGAATAATTAAAATTTTCGAACTATTAGAATAATTCAAATCCTTAAATACTATCGAATTATTATTAAATTTATTCGGTATACGTATGAATATTTTGGTATGTATTAGTGTTTTTTACTTTTTAGTGAATTTTTTTAAATTAAAGTTATTTAAAATAATTAATGCATCTTTATATTTCGACCAAAATTTCAAATAAACCTTGCGGGAATTGGTCACAAAGAAAATGATTTAGTAATAATTAATATGGGAACTACATAAGTAAACTGCAACTACTACTATAAAGGAAGACTCTAGTTGAGTATTTGGACATTTGGATTTTAGAATAGGTACCTATCTCGTACCTGCCACCTACCTACTTTGCATATACACCTATTTGAAAATTTGAATATATTTGAATACTCGAATAATCGAGCATTAATCGAATATGTTCGATTAATATTCGATTATTCGACTATATTCGAATATTAATGTTTTAAGATAATTTATGTGACAGTTTTCTGTTTATATAAACAGAAAACTGTCATATTTGACATTATTACAAGACAATTTTTTATCACAGAACGAAATCAGAGTGTCTTCCCAAACATCAACTCTTAATCATCTAAAATGTTTGACATTTAAGTTTCTTTTTGAGATTCATATTTTTTGGTGTGAGACAGGAAGGAGCATTCTTTTCAAAAACCATCCACTGATTAATCCTTTTGGCATAGAAGTGTATTTAACAATGATTTAAAATAATTCATATGGCAGTGGCTTAATCCCTAAAGAGGTGAGAAAATAATCATTATAGGATGCTACAAATATAGACAATATTTTAATAACATGTTTAAAACAATTTGCACCTATATTTTTCATATTAAGAGGGTGCTAAATGATGCTATAATTTTCGCAATTATCACCGACGGTTGCAATGATGATGTAAAGTTGGCACCATAATATTGATATTGCTAATAACTTTGTTAAAACAATTAGCACCTCTGTTTTTTTGCATATTCAGATGTGTTAAATGGGTGCTAAATGATACTATAAGTTTCGCAATTCGCACCGATGGTTGTAGTGCTGGTGTGAAAATGGCACTAAAATTAAAAATTTATTAATAACTTTGTTAAACAATTAGCACCTCTGATCTGTTTACATATTCAGAGGGTGCTAAATAGGTGCTAAATGATGGTATAAGTTTCGCAAGCACTGATGGTTGTGGTGCTTGTGTGAAGTTGGCACCAAAAATATAAAATTGATAAAAACTTTGTTAAAACAATTAGCACCTCTGTTTTTTTTATATACTCAGAGAGTGCTAAATGATAGTATGGATTTTGCAATTAGCACCGATGGTTGTGGTGCCAAGTTCACAAACCTTGCAGTTGTAGGGTATATGAGATTCAATCGCGTCACCATTCAACAACGAAGCATTATTCAGTTCGTTGACTTCCAATTTTTTTATACAGGGTGAGTCAGTTTTTTGTAGACAAACTTTAACAGGAGATAGAACACATGTTTCTAAAAAAGAAAAGTTCCTATAAACATATGTCGTAGAACGCTTCGTTTCCGAGATACAGGGTGTTGAATATAATTTTATTTTCTCGAATTTTCATTATAACTTATAAACGAATGCTTAGATTTTTTCCATGTTTGGGTGATAGTGCCTATTAATTAAGGGGCATAAAACAAGAGATAAGAATTTTCAAAAACTTGACAGTGGCGGAGTGGAGGGACTGCTCAACCCCTTTCTTAAACAGAATTTCTACACCAATGACTATTTTTAAAAAGAACTGTTATTTTCATTATCTACATATAGTTTAACAAAAATAATGTCCCTTCTTCTGTTTCGAAATTCCTGTGCGTTTCCGAGTTATTTTGATTTTTAGTGTTTGATGTGGTACTAAAGTAATTTATTTATTATCAATTATCGGCTAAATATTTAACTCTTTCAACGAAACCTACCTAAATATGGTTTGTTAAGGATTCTAAAAAGCCGAAATCTTTTATTCTTTATCTCTTTCCAATGTAGTCAAAATAAATATTTGTTATATCAAGCCATACTCAAATACAATACATACAAATACATACTCAAAAAATTCGAGAAAAAAAATTATGTTCAACACCCTGTATCTCGGAAACGAAGCGTTCTACGACATATGTTTATAGGAACTTTTCTTTTTAAAAACATGTGTTCTATCTCCTGTTAAAGTTTGTCTACAAAAAAACTGTCTCACCCTGAATAAATTACTTAATTTAGTACCACATCAAACACTAAAAATCAAAATAACTCGGAAACGCACAGGAATTTCGAAACAGAAGAAGGGACATTATTTTTGTTAAACTGTATGTAGATAATGAAAATAACAGTTTTTTAAAAAATAGTCATTGGTGTAGAAGTTCTGTTTAAGAAAGTGGTTGAGCACCCCCTCCACTCCGCCACTGTGCAAGTTTTTGAACATTCTTATCGCTTGTTTTATGCCCCTTAATTAATAGGCATTATCCCCCAAACATGGAAAAAATCTAAGCATTCTTTTATAAGTTATAATGAAAATTCGAGAAAAAAAAATTATATTCAACACCCTGTATCTCGGAAACGAAGCGTTCTACGACATATGTTTATAGGAACTTTTCTTTTTAAAAACATGTGTTCTATCTCCTGTTAAAGTTTGTCTACAAAAAACTGACTCACCCTGTATATGACGGCGACGTCTGATAAATAAAATGTCTGATAAAATATGTTGCACACTTGCTAAACATAGTGCAAACTTTCAGAATATGCAATAAAAAATAATGCTAAACGAGCCTATTAACTCAATCCCTGAAAATTTCTAGAAATATTTTCAAAATTGTCAATTCTACGAGGGTATGAAAATAATTTAAATTAATCGTGTTTCGTCAGTCATTTTTGCAATCTTATTATTGTATATAACTTCTTAAAATCATTTTTTAATCATAATTGAAGAAATATTATTCCTACGTTAAACAGAAAATGTTCCTACTTATAATGTTAGTCAGGTTGACTTTGTAAAGTACAAAATAAACTGTAATTTAACTTTACTTTAGAACTGCCCACTAATTATTACAATTAATTTCACGGCATTCTAACATATTTCGACGTAGGATAAAATTTAATCCTTTGTGCAGAATAGAGCAATACATAGAGTTTTGTGTAAATAATTCCATCAAATAAATAGAATATTAAACATTACCTCGGACTCGAAAATTCAATTTACATGTAAAAGAGGAAAATCAATCAAAGCCTTGGCAAATACTTTAGGTATTAAAATTCTATCTGTCGAAAGGACGGACGAATTAAACCTAGTCTGAAATTAATGCCGAACGAATGGATACTTTATTTAATTCGCTAAGACAGAGCATTAGAATGCATTAGAACTTCCAGAATAAATAATGTAGAACTATATACCGCGATAAAAAATAAGCCTAATGCTTGGTTAACAATTACTCCCAGAAAAAAGATATCATCAAATTTCATCAAATAATCGATAGAAAGAATACATAAGTTACAAATTACTAAGCCTGGCCAAGCAATGGAAGATTCAGGGTCGGGCGCAATACCAATACCATCGCGCGCTTGTTTACGATGACGATGACACGACACACTTCAGTTGTTATCTGTCGGTCGTACGCTGATAAAGTGAATAAATTTATTGGTGAATTTCCGGATTTATTCTATGATGGATGTAAAATAATTTGTAAAGTTTGTGATCAAGACTTAATGTGCTGGAATAAATACGGCTGCAAAATTCATGTCAATAGTAACCGGCATAAAAATAAATAAAATGGCATGTCTTCTTTGGAACCTCAGTTTATGTTTGATTTACTGTTAATGCTGATTGCCTGTGATGTTTCCCTGCGCATATTGGATAAACCAGCATTTTGGGAGTTCTGGAATAAATACAATCCCCAGGTAAATTTACCAAGTCGTTCATCGTTACGTAGATATGTACCAAGTGTTCGTGAAGACATTGTAAATAGGATTAAATGTGCATTAAAAAATACACGGCTGTGGTTATGTGTTGACGAGACGACAGATTGTAAAAAAAATTCTATTTTAAATGTTATAGTACGTGTACTCGACCCTGTTAAACCAACATTTCTACTTTTACTAGCTAGCAAAAGACTAACTGCGTGTACTGGCGAAACAATTACGCGGGTGGTGTTGGTGACTTTCGAAAAATTTGAACTGTCAACAAGTCAAGTGTTGATGTTTGTGACCGACGGTGCTGCGACAATGCGTTTGGTGGGCCGTTTTCTTCAAAGAGACGATTGTAGGTTTTTATGTTACGTGTAAAGTGCATGCGTTCCATCTTGTAGCAGAAACGATTCGAAAATGTTTTCCAGAAGTAGATGCATTAATAGCAAATACAAAGAAAGTATTTCTCAAATATCCTAAACGGCTTCGAGAATTTCACACACTGTGACCTGGTATTCCGGAACCACCAGAGTCGATTCTTACACGTTGGGGAACGTGGTTGAAGGCAGCTTTTTATTATGCTGAATATTTTCAACAAATAATACATAAAAAAGAATTTAAAGCGAACGAAATAGTACAAAAACATACATCACAATATATAAAATATTTTTGTTTTTATTATTGTACTTATTCAAGTATTATGATATGATGCATACCCAGTACGTCTCTGTAGGATTAATGACCATGCTGAACTACTTCGTCAATTGTGGTTATCCCTACTTCTATTCGTATTACCCAAAATAAATAAATAAATAAATAAATAAAAAATAAAAAAAATCACGTTTATATCTATACTTGTATTTATGCATACTTTGTTCGCACAATATAGTCAGGAAACAAACGTATTTAATTACAGTTTGGTAATTTATTTCCCTTTTTTATTGGTGTTAGTATTGGTAGTATTAGTGTTAAAGATTTTAATAATGTGTAATAATAAGTAGGTTTAGCCCACGCACGGGATTCCTCTTGTGGGTTGACCTACCTTTTTTTCATGTGTCATCTCAATATATACTTTGTATTTGTATTTGCAAGTATACCATCTGGCAATTTTGTCTTTATGGAACACTTCCCTTTGTTGCTTGTTTATTTACATATTATCTTATTCGTTTGTTTGGAAATTTGTATATACTTTAAAGACAAAAAAGAAATTTAGTTAGCAAAATGATAAAAACATGTAAAGTAAAATACTATAATAATGTAATTACTTTTAACTCTCATAATAGCTGAGAACTATGGATACATTTAAAGAAATTATTACCAGATAAAAAATCCCGCTACTTATTAGTGAATTTATCGCCTTTTCAAATATACCGGAAATAAACGAAGATATAATTCCTCACAAGTATCGAAGAAATAACCTCCAATATTAACTTTAACAACACTTATGAAAAGATTCTTGAAAATTTTGCACAAAAAGAAAGCATTTACTCATTTCAAACAACTATGGCAAAATTAAGACAAATAATTGTAAATTTAAAAATTACCGTTGACTGTGAGGATATGTTAACAACCAAAATAGTTCAAGATGCTTCCAATGTAATAGGAAATCAGTTTCTTGATGTAAAAAACTTGTCATTACAATATGGTGAATTTCCAGAGGGGTGGACGACATATTGCGTCATACCAGCGCCAAAAGTTACAAATACAATATTATGTGAAGAACATAGACCTATAAATACCGTTCCGGTTTACGCAAAAATTTTGAAAATTGAGGTTAAAGATTAGCTACTGAAATTTTGTGATGATAACTGTGTTTTAATTTGGAATCAATCAGACTTACGAAAACTTCATTCTTGTGTGTCCGTAAATAATTTATGTGATGAATGGTACAAGTTAGAAAACAATCATGTAATATTAGCAGTGTTCTTGGATTTCCGATGGGCATTTAAAACGATAAACAGAGAATTACTGCTATGTAAATTGGAAAGAATTGGTATTACAGGGGATGTATAAAATTTGTTTAAAATATATCTTAATTCTAGAACACAAAATGTTAAATTTAGAAACAGTCTGTCAGATAAATTGCAAACCATGCATGGCATCCCAGAAGGGACTGTTCTTGGATCAATTCTTAATTTATACATGAACGATATTGTAAAATATGTGAAATATTGTAAAATTCTATGTTTGCGAAAGATACAATAATATATATTGCGGGTGATGACATACCAACGATGTTTAATGGTAATGGTAACGGTGGGGGAGGCTGACGCCTGGCAAGTAAGCCACAGACGGGCCCTTTTTACCAACCTCCAGCTGTTCCCTCAGCCATGTGCTTCTCTTGCTCCCTCATCGAATCTTTCCGACCTTCTGATGAAGGTCAGGATGTCACTCATTGCGAGGGAGCTCATCTCCTCCCTTAGAAGCGCCTCAGAACCGAAGATACTGTGTCTCAGGCGCCCAAACGCTTCACATTGTCCCAGGAAGTGGTAAGATGTCTCTTCATCACTCCTGCATCTTAAACATGTAGGGTCTTTTTCAATACCTATCAATGATAGATGCCTCCTAAGTCTGCAGTGGCCTGTCAGAACACCGATTAAGATATTCAGAGTTTTCCGACTCCGTCCCAGCAACCAGGCCGATCTCGATTTGTTCGGCCCCGTCACAAAATCTCGGGTCTGCCTGCAGGCCCTGTTGGTCCTCCAGTGCGTCCTCAGTGTCTCGTGGGCCCACTCATTGAGGGCCGTTGTGACCTGCCTTCTTACTCGTAGATTTATGATTCATCTGTATTAAGTAATTAGCTCAGATACAGATACAAAAAAATGGATGGTTGCCGCCAAATTTCTATATATTTTTTTTTTTTTTTTGAAGAGGGGATCACTGAGGGACATGTCAACAAAGTGATGATAACTTTTATTTTCATAAATTTCGACATGATAATTCAAATGGAATAAATGAAATATGTCTAACTTATAGAATTTTCGAATGTGTGCGTTCAATCCGCAATTTTTTTTTTTTTTTCATTTTAAAGTGAATAGAAAATATCCTACTTAGAACCAGTAAAACAATTTTGTTTCAACGGTTTTTTTATCCATTTATAATTTTTAATTACAATGTTGGCTAATTTTGAAGACAGCTAGCAAATACGCTGATAAATATGAATATAATTTATTCACAAAGAGTATGCTGTTTTACATTTTAGTTTTAGTTATATAATGTAATTTTAAGGGTAATAACATACATCCTGTGAAAACGGGATACGTAAAATAATTTTACAATATAATTTATGATTATTTTACAATTTACAAATTAATTTTACAACTTCATAAAACACATTTATAATAGATATTAATAAAGACTAAAACCATAAAAACTAATAAATGGAAACAATTCAAATATTTAGTTTCGATTAAACCGCAAAAAAGTTTATTTTCTATTCATGTATTTTGACAGGAATGAAATGTACATATTTTCGGTAATTTACAACCACCTATATTTCCTTACATGTATTTCTGTCATGTTACTAAAATATTTACGTTGATTTAAATGGTTTGCACATTACAGAAATCAATTTGGCTGTAATTTACAAATCACAGGCCAAAGGTAGGGTTATCGAAAGGCATTAGTTACGCATAGTAGATACGTGGTGGTGAATTTTAACTGTCCATATCGCAAATGAACGAAATAGAATATTAAAATCTGTCCTAATTCTAGTTCTAGCTGACGTGTATTAGAATTAAATAGACACTTCAACGGAGGGACAAAATTTATATAATGACTTTAAATTTCCGATATAGACTAGTGTAAATAGGATGTCAATTTTTTTGTTGGTGGGAACAGATCAAAAATTAACAAACTGGAAAAATCTGCTTTTTCTTTCGTCGACGTTTAGCTATATGTTAAACAAGAATATGTCAAATTGGAAAAACACAAAATAACGTTTTTGAAAACTTACTTTCAATAATAAGTAAAGTTGATACACTTAAGGCCGCTACACATGTTACGATAAAACTGAGCAATTTGTGTGCGCAAAGAGATCTGCGCATAATATTCTGCGTTATCTACGTTCTAGTATCTGGCACTCCATGGGCGTGCGATTTAACTGCGCAGATCTGTTTTTGCAGATGAATCGTAACGTGTGTAGCGGTTATGACATTATGTAAATAACAGGGTCGCACACATTTTACATGCCAGCTCCACATCATCAAAAACTAACTCAGAATAATCCATAATCCACTCGCGTATTGTTTCGGAGGACGCCGACTACCTCTTCATTTTGTAGTCTACAGAGGCACTACACAAAACAGAAAACATAGCCTATATCGTAAATAAAAACACTAACCAGATAGTATCGTCTATATCGTAAATAAAAACCGTCTTTACACTTGCTCGCTATACGTAGAACGTAGAACACCATAATTAAATAATTTGTCAAACTGAATTCATCGACACGAGAGAGTTACAGCTCCTCGCGAATCTGACCAATGGAGAAACGCTTGCCCACCTGCGGTTTATAAAGACGCATCTGGTCCCACCCGAATGCACCCAATATTACTCGTGTCACCTTCAGATGAAACATTAAAGTTAATAAAGATGTAAAAAAATTTAAAATACCAAGGTATTTCAATAGAGAGGTGAAGACTAGTTTACTAATAGTAATAAAAACTAAAATCAAATCAAATCATTTATTACTGTAAAGCTGGCAGAAATGTGCGGCGAGACATAGGCGTACGCATCATAATAATCGTAATAAAAGAAATTAATTAGTACAAAAAGCAATAAACTGCTACAACTTATAACAATGTATACACGACTTATCCTCTTAACTAGCTTGATGAACTACCTTGGTTGTCACAAACTGGAGAAGATTTGTAAAAACTTTGTCTCAGTGAGTGATGTTCGCTGCGGTGTAAAACTATGACTACATTTTGAGAATAACTGTTCGACATCTATTGATGTAATACAGGCATACTTAAAATAGTCTGAACGCACTTAACGGATCTGCAGATGCACCAACAGTTCCATCACAAATTTGTCTTAATCTGGTAAAACCGGTGTCTTGCTTAAACACGTGTGAACTTTTCTCTAAGGCGTTCATTTTTTTCGTCATCTATAGCGTGTAGCAGTTGACTTACTTTGCCATTATTTGCAGTGACTTCGCTAACAACAACGCACTATTTTGTTTTTATGGCGTCATGCAATCTTTTATAATTGTGAATAGTTTTTAATGCTATTTCAACGGAAACATCTTCGAATTTTGTCTGGCTTTCCTTAATAGCTGCACCCTTGGCAGGATTGAATTGTAGTATCACAGCTTTTATTTGTTGCAAATATTCAGCATAATAAAAAGATTCTTTCAACCATGTTCCCCAACGTGTAAGAATCGGCTGTGTTGGTTCGGGAATACCGAGACACTTGCTGTGAAATGCACGAAGACGTTTAGGAGATTTAAGGAACACTTTTTGTGTACTTGCTATTAATGCAACTATCTCTGGAAAACCTTGCTGAATAGTTTCTGCCACAAGATCTAAAGCATGCACTTTCCGCGTAACATGTACCAACCTACAACCGTGTTCTTGAAGAGAACGGCCTACCAAACGAAATGTCGTGGCACCATCGCATCGGTCACAAACATAAACACTAGACTTGTTGACAGGTCAAATTTTTCTAACATCTCCAGCACCACCCGCGTAAATGTTTTGCCAGTACACTCAGTTAGTATTTTGCTAGCTAATAACAGTGAAACTGTCGATTTAAGAGGGTCCAGTACAAGTACTGTAACATTTACAATTTTTTTACAATCTGTCGTCTCATCAACACATAACCACAGATGTGTATTTTTTTAATACACATTTGATCTTATTTACAGTACCTTCGTGTACAGTTGGTACATAGTTGCGGAACATTGCGCGACTTTGTAACGTCACCTGGGAAAACTATTTATTCCAGAACTCCCGAAATTGTTGTTTATCGAGTATGTGCGGCGGAATATCACAGGCAATCATCATTAACAGTAAATCAAGCATAAACTGTGTTGTTGAGGGCATGTTATTTTTTTTTGTTTTATGGTGTACAGTATTTACGTGACGTCTACAATCATATTTGTCTCAGCACTTCAGATCTGTCTCGCACACCTTACAGATTATTATTGCACCATTATAGAATAAATCCAGAGATTCACCGATAAATTTATTCTGTTCGTCACCGTATGGCCGTTTTCTCGTTGCGCAGTCTGACATATTTTATTATTAAATTAATATCAACAATAAAATACAACACATAAAATTATCAGCAATACAATGACATAAAATATAAGTATTTATCTGCCGGTCGTTGCCCCCCTAAACAAACATCTGATGTCACACCATTGAACTGCTGCACAACTTGCCAGGTTTATATTATTAGCAATGTTACATAAGAAAGATACATGTATTGCACGTCAAGGGCAATTATTTGTTTAATACAAAAATAGTATAACAATTTGTGAAATGACATTAAATCACAAAATCCTGCACTATAAGCGGCAATAGAAACTGAAACAAATCATTGATATATGTTGCATCTTCGCCTTCAGTTTCCTAGAGCGTATTTTAAACTTGGACAGGCCGATACTATTATTTTAATTTCACCATCATTAATTGTCCCTAATCAACATGCACTAACAAACAAGTAAATAAAATCCATGTACGCAAATTCAGGGATCCAAGCCTTACCGCTGTACACTAACACTTAAATTTAAAAAGTACCGCAGCCATGTAAAGGGTGCTGACTTTTTTATCATAAAGATAATAGACACCCCCTTGTAATGTCAGAATGCGCTGACCTGAAAAAAATCCTGGCTGAGAAAAGTTTTAAATAAACGAAAAGTAATTTATTCACTGCGGACATTTTCTTACAAATTATACATAATTAAGGCGTGAATGAGGGATAAGTTGAAATAATTCGTAGTATCAAACTACATGTGTATGAAAGATTGATGATTACGTTGAAATAAAATTACTTTAATAATCGACTACAATGACGGTATCAGAATATAATGCAATTAATATACTAAGCTTCGTTATAAATACAATTTTTTAGACTCTTCTGCAATAAGTGTAGGTGTAAGTGTACTTATTTTCCTGTATTTAAATCTACAAAAATAATCGTGTTGTGATTGATAACAAATTGTGAACACAGTAACTAAGGTAACTAAATACAGGGCGAGTCTTAAGTCTGTAGTTATATTTAATACATCGATCCTTGACATCTGTAGAAACCCACTCACACATTTCTTTTTTAATTTCCCATTTAGTAATTGGGTTATTAAAAAAATATGATGAAATTGTTTTAGAACTACTGGTTATTCGAAACATTCTCTATCTTATCTAAAATGGTGTATTGGATTTAAGCAACGTTGCCGCATTCCTTATGGAACTGTATCAAATAGGCCCGATTTTACAATCGTGAGTTGGAGGTTGGAGGTTAACTAGCACTATATTTTCATAAAAATCGACGAGATTCTAATACAAACCACTTCAACTAAAAGTTATTTTAGCATATATTTGTTGCTATAGCCACTTCCAAACAAATGTAAAATTGAAAAAAATTCGGATTCTAGAAGTGCGAATTTAGCTAACCCACGATTGAAAAACCGAGCCCTAACAGCAAATTCGTTCCCGAATTTGTAAAAATCTTTGATGAAATAATTACCTACTTAATTTGAAATAATTTTTAAACATTTTAAAATACCTTTCAATGTAAAATGTACAATTTTGTCTTTTTCTTGCACCAATCAACATTTATTTTTAAGTGTTTCATATGGAACGTACAACTCAAACCAAATTTTCCGCTGAATAGTAAACTTTTTAAGGAATCTTGAGAAGAATCTAATGTTTTCATTTCGTTTTTTCAAAGTTTATAAACGGAGTATTATTCTTAACAAGTAGGTATTTACCCTCTGCTATTACAATAATTTGAAATGTGTTGGGGTTAATAACAATCGAGTGATGGAAAATAGTTTGCAGTATTTCACATACTTCTGTAACAACTGGACATACTTAACAATTTGCATTTTTTTCCTCAATAATACTTTGGACGGTTAGGAGGATAGTATATGTCATTTTTAATAAAAAAGATCAATTTGTTCCTGAGAAAACAGCGGGATAGCGCCACTACTTGATAAAAATTCAACCACCCCATAATATGAACTGTAAAGTTAGCCTCGCGTTTCAGATTGTGTCATAGTGGATTGTGTCTAAAGTTTAAAGTGCGATTCAAATAATTTCATGTGTTCCTTACCCTACAATACCTATTTATGCCATTCCCCTTAATTTTCCTTGCCCTAAAATGACCTTTAAAATGTCATTATTCTGTTCCATTTCCCTTACTCATCATTTCATTTTAGATCACTGATCATGTGACCTTCATAACAACATTAAAAATTACAAAAAAAGGAGATTTAAAGGCAAGAAAACTTAAGGAGAATGACATAAATTTGAATGGTTTTTATAAGACAAGAAACACAGTGAAAGTATTTAAGCCGCACTTAAGATATAATCTGAAACAAGACGAAACCACATTATAGTGTGGTTGAATTGTTTTGATGTAGCGGTGCTAGGCTATATAAAGTGCTGTTTTTCTATGGAAAAAATTGATCTTTTTATAAAAAATTACTTACAATATCCTCCATACCGCCCAGAGTATTATTTAGGAAAAAAATGCAAATATTAGGTATGTCCAATGTAAAAAGTGACAAAAGTGTGTAAAAATACATTTCTTTTCTTTTTTCCGGAACGGCTTATCTCGGGCAAAAAGACTACATATTTGTGTTCAGCGCACCTCATTATGGGGGGTAGACAAATTTACAGGACATTTGAAGCGTCTTAACGAGTATTAAATAATTACCATTTGTAATGAACGTATCGCGTTTAGATCATATGACCTCTCTGACCTGATCATAAGAGTGTTCTTTCGCTTTTCTATTTCATATTCAAGTAATCCATAGATGTAAGTAATGCGATTTCGTTTTTTTTTTTGTTGTTTGTTGTTGTAAACAATAAACTCGAGTAACCTATAACTTTCGTTATGTTTTGTGCTACAAAGATTTATTTGTGGTCCAACCACTGAAACACCTTTTCAGTTTATTTTAATTCAAAATGTGGTTTTCGCACAAAAATAAAAGATTTGAAGGGCTTTCTAGCTTGTTTTGAAGGTTCGCTTTGTTCGACATTTTACACGCAATCTCAACCTCGTCTCATTCGCACACATGCATGAATTATATACAAGTAACCCATCTATATTGTAGATAACATTAACTCGAAACTTCGATAATTTAAACAAAGTAATCTACGTCGAATGAACAAAAACATATCAAAATAATATAGATTTATTGGGGTCAAAATAAAATAAAGATTTAGTGCCATATCCCCAAAAAAAAAAACCAATAAATCTATATTATTTTGTTTGCATTTGCCAGCTGGAAACGGGCAGTACACATCTGGCTCTGTGTGTTGACTGTGCTCATTGAGGCCCCAATTGTGGCACATGGGAACATGAAGGCACTAATTGAGTACTGTGTACTGTACTTTCCAGCTTTATTTTAGTTCTTGTTCCTGATCTATCCCATCCTAGATCCAACTCTTTAGCTACGCTACGCTGATGAGGGGCAATAACTCCGAAACACGTGTCCGTAGCTGCATAGTTGTTTTTTTGGGGATATGGCACTAAATCTTCTTTAAAAACATATCATATCGAAATGAACCGTGGAAGTAGAAGAACACCGCTCATGCTACTTAACTGTAACTGCCCTTCAAGAAGTTCGCAATTATGCGTACTTTCGTACTTGTCATTGCCTCAGTATTTGCAAAAGTGTGTTTTATACCGTTATCTATAGTTTTTTGTTATTAAATTTGTAAATCGAAGTTTTTACTTGTTGTGTTACCATTGTTTATTATTTATAATTTGTTCGTTTGATGTTCATTTTGTGAAAAGTGGTGATTAATAACGGCAAATAATTATTATTTATTCTAGTACTGAGGGGGTGGATATGTTAAAGGCATATTTTCAAACTGATCAAAATGAAAGACAAGCAATACGACTATACATGGAACATATTCATATGGTCAAACCCCACATGGACATACAGTCGTAGCAACTGTTGTATTAGGTAAATAAATATACTTTTCGGTTCTTTTAAAGTATATGTTTGTTTATAAAAAAGGTTATTTACAATTTTGTTTGATTTTTAGGAATTAAATGAAACCATAATACTTAATAATAGTTAATAATAGTTTTACTAATTTAAAATAGGATGGCAACACTGCCAGCTGTTATTTATTACATCGTTTCTGTGAACGGTGCTTACACAATTATCCAGTGACCATTAAAATGTCAGTTGCTGAAGGACGAAAAAATTATCTGAAATTCAAAAATTTTTTTATTATAAAAATTTTTTGATAGAGCCAATCAACTGTATTCGACAAAATATATTGAGGTATATTGAGGGTTAAAGTATATGTATAAACAGTAAGAGCCATATTTGAAAGCACAACTTAGTACTTTTTAGCTCGGTGGTGCAACTTATATCATTAATCACGATTTGGTAAAAATTTAACTTTAAAAACAAACATTTAAAAATTAATATCAAGTCATCACAGTTTTTATTTGTACGGAATTAATGACAAAAATAGCAGGAAAAGGCTTACATTTTTTAACAGTGTTACATTAAAAATTCATAAAAAAATAAACAGTAATTTCTGATATTCCTTCTTAGTAATTCCTGGATAACAGACATATTCACTTTTATATTTCACTGTTATAACCGCCTAACAACGTTGATATTTTGATGTTGAAAACGAAAGAATAAAAAATATTACAATAATATTCACTGAAACTATGTGATTTCTTTCTATGCAAGAACAATCAATGTTCTGCGGGAAATATTGCTAAAGTAATCGGTGCGATATAACATTAGAATTTATGAGCCGTCCTGTATAATGGTTAGATATGTAAAGAAAAAAGTTTACCCTTACATTTTCTCTTAGTTGAAAGGGTGTTGAGGCAATTTGGTATGCTTCTACAAGCATTTAGGCCATCCGTTATACAAGATGGAAAAATATATATTCATTTTCAAGTTACCAAAGGTTTGATAATGGAGAAACTTTTTAAACGTTAAATTAATGGACTTTCCTCATAAACAATGTAAGCGTCATTTAATTTTTTGTGTTTTGTAAGAAATTAGAGAGACTTTAACGATTTTAACATATCCATTAAGAGAAACAAATCTGAGGGTGAACGATAACACAAAATATTTACTATCATCAAATTTCGGTAAACGTAAATATTTTTTAAAAAAATAGTTACGTTAAAGATTGCCTACATAGTTTAAGCAGAATCTAGTTAAGATAATTTTTTAGCAAAAAAAATTAGCACAGGCACTTGATACTAATATTTAAAAAAATACCTAAATGAAAATGGTAAAAATGACGTGTAATGGAAAAAATAGAGGCATTTTGAAACGTTTATTTTTATTTAAGGTAATTACTATGAATCGAAGCAGTAACTATTAAGTATAGTAATATTGTATATTAGAGAACGGCCGATTTTTGAAAATTCTAACATTCTCATTTTTGCCTGCTGAACACAATTTCGAGTAAAAAATTCCCTCTTGGCTATACTTTTCGAGATATTGATGTTTATAGTTTAAAAATGTCATATTTTCATAACCAGCAGCTTATCTCTTCTTGTTGCCAGGCCTCGCCGCCGGGGACCTTCAGGAGCCGCTACTCTGAAATCTACTCTGAAAAGCATCAGTGTAGTAGTGGCCGTCAGAGCGGAGTGTATGTTATCAGCGAAATAAAGAATAACTCGTGGTGTAAGTGCTTTACGCGTAATTGGTTTCCTGTGACAATTGTATGCATTTTTTTTATTATTTTAAAATAGGGGACGATAAGAAAAAATGGAGAATGGTTTGCTTATGTAAAGAGTGTATAAACAAAAGTTATTGTAGTAATGAAAAGTTTTATTCAATTCCTCGTGATGCAGAAAGATAAGTGAAAAACTGTTATATTATGCAATATAAAACATATTGATTTTAGAATAGGAGTTAGGTATTGTTTTGCAAAAAACAAGAACCATTAATGAAATAATTTTAAGATTATAAATTGAAAGCATAAATAAAATAGGAAATACAATAAAAAAATAAAATCTTTAGATTTGTATTTACAATTAGACGAATGTTCTTCTGCATCTATATTGAATAATTTTTTAAAGATATTATTAAGCCTGGCCAAGCGATGGTAGATTCAGTGTCGGGCGCAATACCAATACCATCGCGCGCTTGTTTACGATGAGGATGACACGACACACTTCAGTTGTTATCTGTCGGTCGATGCATAAAGTACTAATAAATAATAAATAATGTTGAGCGTAAAGTGTAGAAAACGACCGTACGCTAATAAAGTGAATAAATTTATCGGTGAATTTCCAAATTTATTCTATGATGGATGTAAAATAATTTGTAAAATTTGTGATCAAGACTTAATGTGCTGGAATAAATACGGCTGCAAAATTCATGTCAATAGTAACCGGCATAAAAATTTAAAAAATGGCGTGTCTTCGTTGGAACCTCAGTTTATGTTTGATTTACTGTTAATGCTGATTGCCTGTGATGTTCCCCTGCGCATATTGGATAAACCAGCATTTCGGGAATTCTGGAATAAACACAATCCCCAGGTGAATTTACCAAGTCGTTCATCGTTACGTAAATATGTACCAAGTGTTCGTGAAGATATTGTGAATAGGATTAAATGTGCATTAAAAAATACACGGCTGTGGCTATATGTTGACGAGACGACAGATTGTAAAAAAAAATCTGTTTTAAATGATATAGTACGTGTACTCGACCCTGGTAAACCAACATTCCCATTTTTACTAGCTAGCAAAAGACTAACTGCGTGTACTGGCGAAACAATTACGCGGGTGGTGTTGGAGACTTTCGAAAAATTTGAACTGTCAACAAGTCAAGTGTTGATGTTTGTGACCGACGGTGCTGCGACAATGCGTTTGGTGGACCGTTTTCTTCAAAGAGACGATTGTAGGTTTTTACATGTTACGTATAAAGTGCATGCGTTCCATCTTATAGCAGAAACAATTCGAAAATGTTTTCCAGAGGTAGATGCATTAATAGCAAATACAAAAAAAGTATTTCTCAAATCTCCTAAACGGCTTCGAGCATTTCACACACTGTGTCCTGGTATTCCGGAACCACCAGAGCCGATTCTTACACGTTGGGGAACGTGGTTGAAGGCAGCTTTTTATTATGCTGAATATTTTCAACAAATAAAAGCTGTGATACTACAGTTCAACCCTAACGAGGCTGCAGCTATTAAGGAAAGCCAGACAAGCTTTCAAGATGTTTCCCTTGAAACATATTTAAAAACTATTAATAACAATTATAGAGGACTACACGACGCAATAGAAAAATTGCAAAATACTTGTCGTTAGTGGAATCGCTGCTAATAGTGGACGACGTAAATACACAGCTACAGACTATAAATGACGCAAAAAATAAGCCCGTTATTGAAAAATTCGAGAGTATATTACGGAAAGATTCTGATTTTACCAAATTAAGACAAATTTGTGATGATGCATCTACAGCTGCGTTAAGTGAGTTCACAGAGTGTTTTACTTATGCCTGTATTACTTCCGTAGATGTCGAATGGTCTTTTTCAAAATACAAACACATTTTTTCACCACAGCGAACATCGCTTACTGAGACAACTGTAGAAACATATCTGATGCTACACAGTTATTATAGAAGTGCTCCAGTTTGTGATAACGACAACCAAGCTACTGCATAAATCTGCTTAAGAAGGTGAGTTTTGTATATATTTTTATAAAGTGTACCAGTATTAATAAAATTTATTTCCATTTATTTTATTTATTTATTTATTATTAGTTATCACTTAGATATACAATGTACATGTGTGAACGTCATTTAACAGTTTAATAATAATGTGCAGCACTAAGCTTACAAAATATAAGGAAATACATAAAAAATAATTTAAAGCGAACGAAATAGTACAAAAACATACATCACAATATATAAAATATTTTTGTTTTTATTATTGTATTTATTCAAGTATTATGATATGATGCATACCCAGTACGTCTCTGTAGGATTAATGACCTTGGCCAGGCTTAGATATTATAGAATGAATTTTAAAATGTGTGTATGTTGTAGACGAATTACAAATTAGTCATTTTATAAAAAGTTTAGTCATTTTTTAAATGATATTGGTGCTCTTGTTTTGTAAATCCATATTTTTTAATTCAACACTGATAATTTCAGCCCAGCGCGTAGGCAGCGGGTTATTATTAGACTTATGTAAAATAATAATAGACAAGTACTTTTAACAAAACGTATCTTGGGATTCTATTATTTGCGGGCCATTTACAGGGTGAAAGGATCAAACAATGTTAAAGCTTATACAGGGTGTTCCATAATTAAGTACCTTCTTTCAAGGGGGTGATCGGATTATAAAAAATAAGTTGAGTTTTATATATAAACATTTGCCTTAAGTCAGTTCATAAGGAAGCTACAATCGCTTAGATGGTACAAAAAATAGGGCCAATAAAATAGCCACCCCCAGTTTACACGCCCTCGACTGAAGTTCATGGTAACAACTACCTCATTATAATAACCTTTATTGATTAGATAGCATACCAAATCGTTTAGATGTAGATCTGTAGATTAAAGAATTCCAGAGATATTAAATAAAAACAATCGTTCGGGTGGCATCTTCATGGGACTATAGGACCTCCGGGCCCATGAAACTTTTCCACATATTTCCTCATACAAAATCACCACCTGAAACATGACAACAGAATTTCCAGGCACCCTATATAAGTCCCTGCCTTGTTGATTTTTAATTCCTACAATTTCGGGAAATTAATTGCTTGATTGTTATTAGAAAACTTTTCTATAAATTATTTATCAAATCACTGCTTAATTTATATCTTGTTACGAGTTTTCTTAAACGATTTAACTGAGCTAATTGCATTTTTGTTTTTAAAGTAATGTTCTTAAAGTTAAATTACTAATAGAATCCTGCAAGTTGTTCAAGTCTCTGCATTTGATATTTCTAATTTTTTAAGAACTTTTGTCTAATGCCTTATAAATGTGTGCCACTTAAACAATAACAATAAACGTAAGAGCCTGTTTATAGCACTTAAGTCATAACTTTGTTACCTACATTAATTTATGAGTTATAAACTATCGCATATAATAATTCCCGTACATATTATGTTTCGGCAGGCGAGCAATAATACTCCAGGGCCATGTAGAACTGAGCTGAAATAAATTTGACATTAACTCTGTTTAAATTGGGGTGATATGCAGTAAATTGGGCAATGGAAATAATAATAGTAACATTATTTATAATATACGACTTGCATTTCCACTGGGTTTAGTTTAATTTGGGATATTGTAATAATTTATGTCGGTAGTTATTTTGAATTCCAAATCTTGAGCATGTACACAGATATTGTCGTAAATGGCTTTTGCAAATTTAATATAAACAAGCTGATATTAGAACTAAACTGTGGTTACGATGGAAGGAAATAACAACCTAGAAAGATTACACACCATTCTATTGCGGTTATTGTTATCGCAAACGCATATAACACGATTTAAATAAGACAACTTTAAAATTAGTTTTAAACTAGATATTAGTGAATCTGTAGTTCTTATTTATTTAAAAGAATACCAGGTTTATATTAAATTAATCTCATCGTAATGGATGACCTGTGTCGTTATCGATGATAAACATTTTTGAGATGACAGTATGTTGAAATCATAACATATGACTGAAAAAGGAAAAACGTATACTTTTAGGTTCAAGTTTAAGATAAAAAAAAATTGTTAGATTCAGAAATCACGTTTCATTCATACAGAAACCATGAGAAAGAAATAAGGTATTTTTTTGACAATGAAAATGATCCAGTTTATTGTAAGGACGTTCGGTGGCCTAACTGAGCTCTTGGCGCAACGGTTTATTTTTTTTACTGAGTTGAATCACTAGCGTTTGTTTATAGACTCATCCAGAAGAAGCTTCAAATCCGTTTTACTCCACAATTGGACCAAATACATACGCGTCAATACCAGTTGCATTTCTGTTGCTTTAAAAGAAACCTACGAGAATATTAGAACTGTCTTAAACAAAATCAAATATGCCGAACATGAATGGATTCTCCGCGGGGATTTGTTAGTTTCTGGAATTTTGTTAGGCCCTCAAGAAGACGTTTCCTAGTTTTTTATGTGAGTGGGACAGTAGGAACAGAAATGTGCACAGAACTGGAAAAAATGGTCTGTAAGAAACAACCAGATCCTAAAATAACTTTATCTTCACCTCTCCATGTTAAAGTTGGAATTATGTAAGCAATTTGTAAGGGAATTGGATAAAACTGGTTCTTGCCTTCAGTCCTTAATAACAGATTTCCTGCTTTGTCAGTGGCAATAATCAATGAAGGAGTTAATGGGCCTCGGATACGTAAACTTCTACCGTGATTCGGGGTTCAATAAAATAATGAATGAGCAAGAAAGAAACGAAAGCATAAGATGCTTTCAAAAGTGATCGTTGCCAAATTTATTGGAAATTATAGGCACTTTGATTATGAAAAAATTATACAATAAACATGTTAGACAGGCTTCACATTCTTGATGCAACGTGAGTATTAAATTGCGCCTCCCATTTTCTCACCTGAATTACTTCCCTGAAAACATAGGGAAGCTTAGTGAAGAACATGGCGAAAGATTTTTCCAGGACATGGGTAAAAGAAATGGACACTGATATTTCAGTTATTATTCTATCATGTGATTTTTTATGCATACGTGTAAATTAATAAATACACAGTATTTTCAAATTTCAGTTTATTTATAGTAAGAGATACGTGATAGCAAAAAAACGGCTAACTGACACCAACATTACAAGTTTCATTTTGTAACGAAATTGCACACCATTTTATTCCAGTTTGTCGTTTTCTGTGAAGAATTGTTTCTGCCAGTCTAGTCCAGATGGCGCCACTGATTTCTACTGGAACAATTGGTTTGGTAGATTTTTGCACATATAAAAAATTCCTAAATATCTATTTGTCTTTATTGCTCATACTGTACTCCCAAATGTTTGTCTCTTTCCAAACTATAATCGAGTTTAGGTAGCAGAACACTACGGTGCTACTTCCTTCTTACTAGTGTAGCGTTCTGAAGACAACACCTGTAGTTCGGCGGTTTGGTAAAATTTATATGTTTTCTGGTATTATTGTGTAATTTTATGATCATCATTATTTAAAAAGTTGCTATATTGATTTACTGTAACTTTGAGATAATCTTCATAATAATATTGTTCCGTATTTATCTTAATTTACGCCTTGGGCGAATTTGCTTTTCAGTGATCAATCCGTTCACGTTGGTTGTTCTGTAGTACTGCGTCATTAATATCGATTAGTATCGATTTATCGTGCCTTGTTGGCGATTTATATAATATCCCTCTGATATTGTAATAATTTCGTGTGCTAATTTAAACTTTCGGTTATTGTAAATTTTAGATTTACCCGGCAACCGATGTCGCCATTTTGTATCGTAATTAGTTGTTTCCTGTCTTTGTCAGTTGATGTTTTAGGTCATTTGGTTACGCTGATAGTTCTGTGAAGAGTGTTGATTGGTGACATTTGGCGTTTGGTACCACTTTTGAGAAAACCTATTTGTTTATAAACTTTGTGAGAATTACCTAACGTGGTGCATTTGTTTTATGATGGATAATTTTATACCAGTGCATATATTTACCAACCAGACCTCTGCAGCGCGGTAAGGTATTTCAAAATTTAAAATATCGAGTGCTTACTTGACCGTTTACTTAGTATCTAGTTAGAAACGCTGCTCTAGTGGAGCCTTGCCTAATTCTCTGACAAACATACCTGCCTAGTTATCTGGCAATTGATTACCTTTTAATTATCTGCAATAAACATATAGTCAAGCTATATATCTTTATTTAACTTTATCTCGAATTCATTATTACCTCTCTACGAGGAACTAATACATAATTTAACTTAACGTTACCTTTAATTTGGCAATTATCATATTATTTTATATTTAGCAAATATTTAGTTACATTGTCTTTCTATTTGTCTGTCCGTATACAGGCATTCTAAATTATATTTTCTTGAAGATTACTTTCTTTTAGTAAAAAATATCTTAAAATATATTGAATACCTATTTCACTTGTTTATAATCATAGCTATACCTAGTTTATTTGTTGGACTAGTATTTTTTCTATTTAACATAACCTTTATTGATACTTAAGTTAGTTGAAGTTTTCAACTTCCTAAAATATTGTGGGATACCAATCTTCGTTTGTTTAGTTTGCAATTTACTCTGTAAATTTATGTTAACTCTCATATTTTGTCTACGTAGCTGGACAATTCAAACGTCACAGCTTTTTAACTTGTTTTGCCTATAGTACTGATCTCATAAAACTTTCCCCTTTTTATGTAAATACCTGGACCAAGAGAAGAGGATAACTGGTGGATCGTACTGATCATTATATACTGGGTGAAGCAGGAAAACGATATTTTATGCAACTGGCATTTCTTCTCCGGGTAACTGCAGTACTGACAGTGGTGATTCAAACTGACACCGCACCCATTCAGAGCTTAGCCGTTGGTGGATTCTTCGCAGTTATTAACCCATTTGAAATTACGCAAGATCTTCGTCTCCAGTGAAAGTTGATATTTGGTCAGAAGAATTTTTGTAAGAGATCAGTTACCTTTTTTTCTATTTCTCATAGCGTCATATAATTGTTTATTTTTGATTATTTTGTTCGTCTTCAACCAAAACTACGTTTTTAACTAAAAGAGGCCATTTGAGCCTATGTAAACTTTGTACATATATTCATACCAGTATTGTACTTTTTATCAATAGTAATATATTTTTATTCGACCTCCTTCCCAAACTGAATTCAAAGATTAACGTTATCTTTACCTTTTAAAGTAAACTTTTAATTATTTGGTACTTGCAAAAGTTCTGGCGCCCAGCCTAGATTTTGGTGAGAAGTCAAATCAATCTAAGCCCTTATTCCCGACCTGCTAATTAAGCTACCGGTCAATAAGTACAACCCCCAGCTAATTGTCTTATGCCAGCAGTTGGATGCAATTTATTGCTCAGAAAGAAAGTTTATTTTCGCAGGCCACTGTATTTATTTCATTGTGATTATAAGAATTATACGGCATATATAAAATATTGCCATAATTACTTATTTAAATTTAAACATGCAATACACAATAATTTAACGTATAGTATTAGAATTTCACACTTTCAAAGTCCCTGCCATCGATCTTTCTCAGCGTTGCGACACTCATACCGTCGTCAATGATGCTATTTGAACATAAATATGTATCCACTGAAAGTATCTATTCACTAACGTTTATAAAAATTCAGCGTCTTTTTTATATTTTCTCAAAATGTCTACATGTATGAGTACTAGGGATTCCCTCAATTCATCTTATAATCCGCTTTTGCGCTAAAACCATAATCGGTGATGAAATGGTGTTCTCCAAAAACAAATGCCATATCTCTACCTGGATCCAACTGGAGCATGATACAAATTTATAAGTTGATTTTTACATACAAAGTTGTTGCGCTGATATTTAGAATTAATGCCAAACATGACCTTTGTCTTGCGAAATCTAAGAAATTGAGTTTTTTTAATATTAAAATTTAGCGTATTAATAGAATACAAATTACTTAATGACTTTAGGATATTATTGTTTCTAGACTCCAACATTACGTTACATTTATTTGACAAGACAATAAATTACTCGCATACATGATGAAATATACATCCGTGATCAAGGTGTCAAGGTCATTTGTATGCAATAGAAATAGCACATGGCCCGAAATTGAGCCTTGAGGAACTCCGATGTTTATTTCATTACACTCGAAATTAATTTTAGTTATGGTGTCGTCAGCACAGTTTGTCACACTGGCATATTGGCTTCTATCGTTTAAGAAAGAGCGGACCCAATCAAGAGTGACTCCCCTGACACAACAACTTGAAAACTCACATCATGATTGACGCAGTCGAACACCTTGCTGAGATCATAGAAAATCCCAACATTCGAAAATCTTTGAAAAAACGGAGGGTACTTTAATTGGTTCATAATTATCCGTGACTTCTGTATCTTTTTTTTTTTTTTGTATATAGGAACTACTTTTACCGATTTCAAGTTCCCGTTTGAAACGATAAATTTTCTAAATAGGTTAAAAATTTTACAATTGCACATAATATTTTTCTAATTAAAAATATAGGAACTTGATCTGCATCAGAAGATTGTTTATTTTTTAATTTATAATTTATTAAACTCATTAATTCTTCACATATAAACGGTTCAAGAAATAAACTGTATTGTTAGAGTTTATATCTATAAAGGGGTAAAGCTGAATGAAATAAGAGTTGGATCCTCTAAAATTACACCATTATTTTGTATAGACAAATTTTTACAACTTTGACAATTCTACCATAATATTCCAGGATGTTTTACAAAGATTATCAGAATTATTATATTCCCAATAATAACAAGAGATATTGTACTTGAGACACCCTGTATACGAGGCTCCACTATGTTTTTTATAACCTTTTTAAGAAGGAAACTGTAAATTATGAAACAGTTCAATGTTTCTTGTTCCTTTGTGACTTCCCTTTCCTGAAGAAGGAGTAAGCATGGAACGAAGCAGAAATATTGTTAAAAACTTTAAATTTGTTTCCATGAAATGTGTTGGGAAGCTTTATGTGGGTTTTTATTGTGTTTTTAGTTTGAATTTGGAATGAGATTGCGTCCCAAAATGTGTGAGATAAAGATAAAAATGATAAATTTCTTCTTTTTCCATATAAAGGAAATACGAAATGGCCTGATTAATTTCTATTAATGCAAATTAAACAACAATAAATTATTGGATAAAATGTGTATACGAAAATAATTGTAATTTATAAGTAAATAGTCATATAAGGCAATGAAAATGTAAGTACTATATAACTGAATTTCCTGGAATTCTGATTTGGAGGATATACAATTTTCTTGTGTCATTCTGTCCCAAAGAGGATAGAACATATAAAACAAATTGAATGACGTCTTTCTAGGAACGTGCTGTTCTTAGATCAAAAGATACGAAAAGTTATAAGGCCTCACTGTCACCGCAAAAACTTCTAAATAAAGTTTGTAATCCGGAAAAGGAAATTGTATATTCCGGCGAGGACTATTTTAGCACGGGAAACTGAAATGGTCCGATATATTAGAAATATTTTATTTCCAAATTATTAAAAAACAAAGAATTCACATCCCATCTTTTGATTGATGTGGTGTAATATTTGACTACATTACATATTAAATATTATTTAGAAGCATGTTCTTCAATAATATTATTATTTAAATGAACGAAAATGGGGAATGAATTTAGGGCGAATAAAAATTGTTATGGCGATAATTGAAAAAGGGATGTGCTAGGGGCGTGAGTGGAATAAAAGGAATGACATGGTATGGGATGGGATAAAGGTGAAATGACGGAGTATTGGAAAATATAATTTCAGAAGTTTTATGGAATTGATAATACCAGTGTTTGTGGTAAACAGAATAAGGATATTATTCAAACGTGAAAGGATATATCATGTGAGGGAGTAAATACTATACAAGCATTGTTTATATATTGTAACGAAGTGATTTTATGTTATTAAGTTAAGTTAGGTAGCTAGGTGTTATTTGTCTGTTGGAAAAATATTTTATCCATTATGTTACTGCGCTTGTAAAGAATAACAGTTTAATTATTAATTATAGATAGGAAGTGTGGATATGTTTTGTGAACATTCCACATAGGTCGAATAGCTGGCAGTCCGCGAATCGCGACACACGAGGCGCGCATCGTGCCCCGGCACTCTTCTGCCCGCGCTATCATGAAGGAGCCTGAGACTGAAAATAATTAAATTAGTTTCCGTACAGCTCCCAAACAAGGAACCACGCCGGCCAGCACAGTAAGTAAACTCGTGAGTATAAGGATATATTGGTATCTAAATTTCATGCGAAATTATTCTAAGTCGATGAACGGGTGACGTAGTTGTAATATACCGCGCATGACTACCGTATCTCATCCTACTCCTGCGTTAGCAGTATCTGGTAGCATGAGGATTTTCACAATCAAGTTAGTCTCCGTCCGACCGCTACTCGAAGCACCACGCCGACTTGGATAGTAAGTAAATTCGTGAGTATAAAGAAATAGGTAATTAAATTTAATGCGGAATTATTCTAAGTCCACAAACGGGTGACGTAGCTGTAATAAACCGCGCATGACTACCGTATCTCATCCTACTTCTGCGTTTTAGCAGGGTTTAGTAGCATGAGGATTTTATCATTAAATTAGTTCTCGTCTGAGCTCCAACCGAAGCACCACGCCGACTTGGATAGTAAGTAAACTTGTGAGTATAGAGGTACATAGGTATCCAAAGGTAATTGCGAATTTTTTCTAAGTCGATAAACGGTGACGTAGTTGCAATATTTCGCGCATGACTACCGCGCTCATCCTACTTCTGCTTTTCGGCAGAGTTTAGTAGCTTGAGGATTTTACAGAGTATCCGAGAGGAGTCCGTTGCTGCCGTCCGTACCGTCCAGACGTGCCGACCCCGACCGCTCCAGAGAGGAAGCCAGCACAGGATCCGGAAGTAGGTAGCAAGGTTTGATAAAGGTTTGGTAAATAATCGGTATTACTTGGCTGGTGAGTACTTTCCGGGCTTTATTGTTTAGAGTTAGTGAACCGCGAGCGCTAAACGTATCCGCCTCATATCCTTCCTTAGAAAGGGAGAGCGGCCGAAGGTTGGAATTAGAACCGCGTTCCACCGCGTTACACCGCGTGTTCTCCAGGCCACCTGAGCACGTAAAAATTCTGCAGGGTGACTTGGAGATACTAGCATTTGATACCGCGTGTCCTCTAGGCCACCTGCGTCCGTTTTTTTGGCAGGGTGATTTAGAGGGATTTCCGTAACCGCGTGCCTGCCAGGCCACCTGAGCACGTAAAAAATTCTGCAGGGTGACTTGGAGGTATCGTCCGTAATCGTGGGTCCGCCGGGCTACCTGAGCACGTAAAAATTCTGCAGGGTAGCTTGGTAGCTTTGACCATACCGTCGTCGTCTTAGATTTGCAACCGTTCGGCTTGCCACTCCTTCCCCCCCCAACTTGAAACGCGTTAAACCGCGTGCCCTCCAGGCCACCTGAGCACGTAAAAATTCTGCAGGGTGACTTGGAGGTACTGTCAGTTGCCATCGCGTGTTCTCTAGGCCACCTGAGCACGTAAAAATTCTGCAGGGTGACTTAGAGGTACTTCCGTAACCGCGTGCCTGCCAGGCCACCTGAGCACGTAAAAATTCTGCAGGGTGACTTGGAGGTATCGTCCGTAACCGCGGGTCCCCCGGGCTACCTGAGCACGTAAAAATTCTGCAGGGTAGTCTTGGAGTTTGACCATCCCGTCGTCATCATCAATTTGCCGCTGTTAGGCTTGTTACTCCTTTCCCCCCCCTTACCGTGACCGCATTCAACCGCGTGCCCTCCAGGGCGCCTGAGTCCGTTTTCTTTGGCAGGGCGCTTTGGAGATACTCGTTTGCATATGATAAGACCGGAACCATCCATCAGCCAAGCGATAATAAGTAACCGCGTTAGATAGGCATAGTTTGCTTGTATTGGCGCTTGCTTCCCCTCCTGGTATCCGTCCGCCGTCTGCTCGTGACCGATTAAGTTATTGCTGGTTACCGTTTCACCGCTTTACCGTACCGCTCCGCTTGACCGCTCACTTACTACCCCGCTCGCCCGTCGTTAAGACATCGCTGCTCACCGTTTCACCGCTTACCGTATCGCACCGCTTGACCGCCCGCTTACTGCCACGCTTGTCCGTAGTTAAGACCGTAGTAGTATAAGACCGTAGTAGTATAAGACCGTAGTAGTATAAGACCGTAGTAGTATAAGACCGTAGTAGTATAAGACCGCTTGTAGAATAAGACCGTTTGTAGGTAAGACCGTTGTAGTATAAGTTGTAGTTATTAAGGTGTGTATAAAGTGTAAATAAGAATTAGTGTGTAGAATAAATGTACATATATTGAATGAGAGTCTGTTCCTTAAATGTAGTGTGTAAGTTCCCTTTTTCCCGACCCCTGGCTTAGCCGTATCTTCACTGCAGTTGCCCGGCCTCTATCGTCCCGCCGATAGAGTAAAGTGGTGTTTCTGCACTCTAAACAGAAACTGGCGCCCGAGATCTCCGTACCGTGTGCACCGCCGTAGTGTTGGGCGTCAAAGTGACACTTCCGCTCTTGGGTAGAGCAACGGAAGTACCTCACAAATTGGCGCCCGAGCAGGGACCCGAAAAGCGCAACTTACTGAAATTCGGCAGTCCCCCGAAAGCAACCGTTTTTTCGGAAAAGGTCGTAGATAGACATATGAGGTGTCATTTTCGACTAAACCGAGTACGAGGAATCGATTCCAACTAGTCCCATACCGTTTTGCGCATGCGCTAAGGAGTTATTAGTAACTTTGGAACGCGAAGAGATACCGGGACACGGAAAAGTGTTTCAGGGGAGTTGGCACTAGAGGAGGTTGGAAACCGAACCTCAAAACCCGAACTCGACCCGAACATTTCCGAAGTCGTCCCCGAGTACCCAAACGCCATATAGGCATGTGGGGTATCGTTTTGCACTAAACCGGACCCAAGGAAGCGATTGCAAGCGCTTGCAGCCCGATCCGACTAACCCCGTCGAAAAAACGTGCGCCCTAGCGCACCCGAAAGTTAAAAACTAGCGAGAGCAGAATTGCCGAGTGGTCGTCATCGAACGACACCGTCTGAACTCAGTTTTACCGTTTTTCCGGAAGTTGCCCGGAGCTCTTGACGACTCCAGTGGAAAAATCGATTTGCCGTGTGACCTATCGTTTTCTAGTAAATCGAGGGTGCGGAATCGATTGCCGCTAGTTTCAGTCCGATCCGACCACCGTGGTCGAAGAAAAGCCTACCGAATCGACACTAAAAGTCGAAAGTCGGTAAAACCGATATAGGGTGACTATTGGTACCGCAATACACCAAATATTGAAGACCCGGACCGGTCCACCCGATTTCACCCGAAGTTCTGACCGGAAACAGATCTTACCAGAAACCCTCCGAGTGACCACTCCTTTTCGAGCAAACCAAGGGCGCCGAATCGAACGCAGTTATTTGCAGTTCGATACGTCCGGCCGTTTAGGAGTTAGGTCTGTCAGGGAGTTGTCCCGTGTACGGCAGACCGAGAAGACCGCTAGGACAGAGTCAGCAGATCATAACCGTCAGTATCTGCAACCGTTACCGTTCCGCCCAAGAAGAAACGTTAACCGACCGTTACCGTTCCGCCCCAAGAAGCACCGTTAACCGACCGTTACCGTTCCGTCAACAAAATGGCCACCGAAGAAGAAAAGAAGGAAGAGATGGATTCCAACGAGGACACCGGAAATATCGAGCTGGGAGATCTCCGCCTCAGCTGGATATACAAACTTAGGAAGGACCAGATTGACGCGGAATTAGGGAAATTCCGCCTGGACTTAACCGGCACGGTAGAAGAGAAGAAGCGACGATTAATCCGCTTTATCCGGGAAGGATGTACCTCGCCGTTGCCACCGGCTGTCTTTCCGTCAATACCCCCACCGTTTTCCCTACAGCCGCCCCCCGTAGCAAGAGCTACCGCCGCACTACCGTACCGACTCGCCCCGGAAAGCCCGGCCCTAGATCCGTGGCAAGTCCATAAATGGAACACCCATTTTAATGGAAAAGGCGACCCAGCCGCATTCCTGGAAAGGTTGGATGAGATCTGCTCATACACCAACATCCGCCAGGAACAGCTTCTGCCGGTACTCCCGGAATTGCTCCAAGGCCCAGCCCTGCTGTGGTACCGGAACAATAAATCCCATTGGGATACGTGGGCGAAGTTCACTAGGGACTTTAGAACGTTCTATTTCCCCGTGAACTATCTAGAGGACTTGGAAGCAGACATAAGCCGCCGCCTTCAGAGACCGGATGAGCCCGCTACGAATTACCTCACCGACTTACAAACGCTTGTTCGTCGGCATGGAGGCTTGAATCCGGAACAAGAGCTGCGATGGCTGTACCGTAACCTACTACCCGATTACCGACAGTATATCCGCCGAAACGATTTTACCGATGTCTCATCGCTCACCGCAAAAATCAAAGAGTTTGAATTACTGCGAGAGGAGGTGAGACAGGTATATGACGGGGAAGAGCCGATTCCACGTCGAAATACCATCCGAAGGTTCGAAAATTGTTCCTTGGAACAATATTCCGTCCCGCCTAGACAGGCCGAGTCTCGTCCTGTCGTTGAGAGACCGGTTCCCATGCCTAGGAATACGAGGTGGCCCGCAACCCCTCGGGAGGAACCGCCATATATCGTCCGACAGCAGGACAGGCCAACCGCGCCGCAAACCGCCCCTAGGACTTACCGCAGTCCTGAATCATCCGAGCACCGACAGTCTACCACCGCCGTTACCTATGACCGGAACATCTGCTGGCGCTGTGGGAGGACCGGACATTTCCGCAGTGAGTGTCGTTCCCCGCCCAGGTTGTTCTGTTCCCGTTGTGGCCGTCCGGGTATCATGACCCGTGACTGCCAATGTCCAAGAACGGGAAACCGTACCGTCACGAGGCAGGTACAATCCCGTAACATGACCGCCTTCGTAGACACCGCCGCCGCTCGTCCTGATAACCGACCGCATGTGAAAGTTCAAATGTTTGGAAGAACTTTCTCCGCCTTAGTGGACACCGGAGCCGTTCACTCGTACTTAGGAGACCGTATCAAGGAAGTCTGCGACCAGCTACATATAGCCGCTGATGACGTTATCGTACCTGCTGCTCGGTTAGCAGACGGTAGATTAGCCACCGTCACCAGGGCGTACCGGATAGACTTCCTGATAGGTGAAGACACTTTTTCTGAATGTCTATTTCACCTCAGGAACTTGTCTTCCGATCTGGTACTGGGCATGGATATTCTTAGCCAGTACAGTTTCCAAATAAACCCGTCCGCCGGAACCGTGCTGCTGAATGACCGCCCAATCTCCGAACCGCTGGCTGCGCCCAGTAGCCCACTGGGAGGCATCTCGTTGACTTTGTCACAGCCCGAGGAGGAACAGCTAGCAAGTTTCTTAGAAACCGAACTACCGAGTTTTCAGGATGTACAGGGGACGACACACCTGGTACCCCACCAGATCCGCCTAGGGCAACCTGAACCAATTAAACAACGTTCAAGACATGACTCTACCGGAATCACTCCGGCATTCTTGAATTTTGGACGTGAGTTAACACTACCGAACACCGTATATCAAGATGAGTCCGATATCCCAGAAGACACACCCGTCGAAGAACCGCCGCCCGTAGAAGACCGTACCGACCGTCTAGAAAAGTTGAAAGAGACCTTCCCATTGGTCCGGGTCAACTTGGCACGAGCTTTTACCGCGCAGAGTGCTCCCGAGACCGGAGTTCTCTCAGTAGCCCCGAGCCATCCGCCCCTTGAAGAGATATCCGTTAGCTACACCGAAACCGCACTCTTAGAAGGAACCGTGCCGACAAAACCAGTATGTCCCACCGACCGTCAGGTGGAGGAGACATACTACCTGGACCAACAACGCGTCCGCCGCCGGACACCGCAGTACATCTCCGTGCAGCAACGAAACTTATGCTGGAGATGTGGATACACTGGTCACTCCCGATGGGACTGTACCAGGCCTCCCTGCCTGTTTTGTTCAAAGTGCGGATTAGTGGGAGTGATGTCTCGACACTGCGGGTGTTCCGCCCGTACATCTGTTCGATACTCATCGCCGCTTCGTCCGTACCATCACCGATCCGTCCATACCGTCGCCGTTCCGTCCGTACCGTCGCCGATCCGTCCGTACCGTCACCGATCCGTCCGTACCGTCACCGTTCCGTCCGTACCGTCACCGTTCCAGAAACCCACCGCCGCCGCACCGTATCCCGAGGAGTACAGTGCCACTACCACCAGTCTCCTCCGGAAACCGTCACCGTATCCAAAGGAATTCAATGCGAGCTGCTACCGTAATTCCGAGGAAACCGCCTCGATGAATAAACTTTTTGTTTTTTTTTTTTTTTTGACCAGGATGTTTTTCTTTTTTAGGTAGTCTATGGAGAAGGATACCTCCGACCCCCAGGAATAAGGAATCCCACCTGTTTGGCAAGGAAGTCCAGCTGCGTGGATAGAATCATTTATTAATTTTCTTTAGTAGCATAGTAAGAATCGACCCTGGAAGCCGGAATAGTTTGGTTAGTTTTGATATTGTAAAAGGTGTACATACCCACAAATAAAGTTTAAAGTGGCCTGCGGGGGGTATGCGCCTTAATCATGACAGGGTTCCGTTTAAGTTGGTAAGTCCCGCATTTCAGGGTCACCGGAAAGGAGAAAGAAAAAAAAAATGTTATTTTTTTTTTTATCCGAAGTAAGAGGGGGGTGTAACGAAGTGATTTTATGTTATTAAGTTAAGTTAGGTAGCTAGGTGTTATTTGTCTGTTGGAAAAATATTTTATCCATTATGTTACTGCGCTTGTAAAGAATAACAGTTTAATTATTAATTATAGATAGGAAGTGTGGATATGTTTTGTGAACATTCCACATAGGTCGAATAGCTGGCAGTCCGCGAATCGCGACACACGAGGCGCGCATCGTGCCCCGGCACTCTTCTGCCCGCGCTATCATGAAGGAGCCTGAGACTGAAAATAATTAAATTAGTTTCCGTACAGCTCCCAAACAAGGAACCACGCCGGCCAGCACAGTAAGTAAACTCGTGAGTATAAGGATATATTGGTATCTAAATTTCATGCGAAATTATTCTAAGTCGATGAACGGGTGACGTAGTTGTAATATACCGCGCATGACTACCGTATCTCATCCTACTCCTGCGTTAGCAGTATCTGGTAGCATGAGGATTTTCACAATCAAGTTAGTCTCCGTCCGACCGCTACTCGAAGCACCACGCCGACTTGGATAGTAAGTAAATTCGTGAGTATAAAGAAATAGGTAATTAAATTTAATGCGGAATTATTCTAAGTCCACAAACGGGTGACGTAGCTGTAATAAACCGCGCATGACTACCGTATCTCATCCTACTTCTGCGTTTTAGCAGGGTTTAGTAGCATGAGGATTTTATCATTAAATTAGTTCTCGTCTGAGCTCCAACCGAAGCACCACGCCGACTTGGATAGTAAGTAAACTTGTGAGTATAGAGGTACATAGGTATCCAAAGGTAATTGCGAATTTTTCTAAGTCGATAAACGGTGACGTAGTTGCAATATTTCGCGCATGACTACCGCGCTCATCCTACTTCTGCTTTTCGGCAGAGTTTAGTAGCTTGAGGATTTTACAGAGTATCCGAGAGGAGTCCGTTGCTGCCGTCCGTACCGTCCAGACGTGCCGACCCCGACCGCTCCAGAGAGGAAGCCAGCACAGGATCCGGAAGTAGGTAGCAAGGTTTGATAAAGGTTTGGTAAATAATCGGTATTACTTGGCTGGTGAGTACTTTCCGGGCTTTATTGTTTAGAGTTAGTGAACCGCGAGCGCTAAACGTATCCGCCTCATATCCTTCCTTAGAAAGGGAGAGCGGCCGAAGGTTGGAATTAGAACCGCGTTCCACCGCGTTACACCGCGTGTTCTCCAGGCCACCTGAGCACGTAAAAATTCTGCAGGGTGACTTGGAGATACTAGCATTTGATACCGCGTGTCCTCTAGGCCACCTGCGTCCGTTTTTTTGGCAGGGTGATTTAGAGGGATTTCCGTAACCGCGTGCCTGCCAGGCCACCTGAGCACGTAAAAATTCTGCAGGGTGACTTGGAGGTATCGTCCGTAATCGTGGGTCCGCCGGGCTACCTGAGCACGTAAAAATTCTGCAGGGTAGCTTGGTAGCTTTGACCATACCGTCGTCGTCTTAGATTTGCAACCGTTCGGCTTGCCACTCCTTCCCCCCCCCAACTTGAAACGCGTTAAACCGCGTGCCCTCCAGGCCACCTGAGCACGTAAAAATTCTGCAGGGTGACTTGGAGGTACTGTCAGTTGCCATCGCGTGTTCTCTAGGCCACCTGAGCACGTAAAAATTCTGCAGGGTGACTTAGAGGTACTTCCGTAACCGCGTGCCTGCCAGGCCACCTGAGCACGTAAAAATTCTGCAGGGTGACTTGGAGGTATCGTCCGTAACCGCGGGTCCCCCGGGCTACCTGAGCACGTAAAAATTCTGCAGGGTAGTCTTGGAGTTTGACCATCCCGTCGTCATCATCAATTTGCCGCTGTTAGGCTTGTTACTCCTTCCCCCCCCTTACCGTGACCGCATTCAACCGCGTGCCCTCCAGGGCGCCTGAGTCCGTTTTCTTTGGCAGGGCGCTTTGGAGATACTCGTTTGCATATGATAAGACCGGAACCATCCATCAGCCAAGCGATAATAAGTAACCGCGTTAGATAGGCATAGTTTGCTTGTATTGGCGCTTGCTTCCCCTCCTGGTATCCGTCCGCCGTCTGCTCGTGACCGATTAAGTTATTGCTGGTTACCGTTTCACCGCTTTACCGTACCGCTCCGCTTGACCGCTCACTTACTACCCCGCTCGCCCGTCGTTAAGACATCGCTGCTCACCGTTTCACCGCTTACCGTATCGCACCGCTTGACCGCCCGCTTACTGCCACGCTTGTCCGTAGTTAAGACCGTAGTAGTATAAGACCGTAGTAGTATAAGACCGTAGTAGTATAAGACCGTAGTAGTATAAGACCGTAGTAGTATAAGACCGCTTGTAGAATAAGACCGTTTGTAGGTAAGACCGTTGTAGTATAAGTTGTAGTTATTAAGGTGTGTATAAAGTGTAAATAAGAATTAGTGTGTAGAATAAATGTACATATATTGAATGAGAGTCTGTTCCTTAAATGTAGTGTGTAAGTTCCCTTTTTCCCGACCCCTGGCTTAGCCGTATCTTCACTGCAGTTGCCCGGCCTCTATCGTCCCGCCGATAGAGTAAAGTGGTGTTTCTGCACTCTAAACAGAAACTGGCGCCCGAGATCTCCGTACCGTGTGCACCGCCGTAGTGTTGGGCGTCAAAGTGACACTTCCGCTCTTGGGTAGAGCAACGGAAGTACCTCACAATATGTACACACAATGTTACAAGTGTGTTGCAGAACGGAAGGGTGCTGAGTGGCGGCTGGTGAAATTTACGCTGTCATATCTTAATACTGGAACATGGGACCCAAGTGAATCTTTAAGGCATAACTATCAAGACTAAATGAAGAAGTTTTGCAGAAAAAAAATTGTGATTGAAGTTTGCGAAAAAAAAGTTGGAAAAATTGTGAGTCTCCAAAGTTCTTTTTTTAAACGATTTGTAAAATATTTGCGAAACATTTCTTTCCAGAATCAAGTGGAAAATATAACGATAGATTTCAAATTTCATAAAAAAATATTGGTTTTCTATAAAGTTACATCGTTTTGAAATTTTATTTTAGATTAATTTTCCACTGTGCAAATTTCAAAAAGGTGCAACTTTGTAAAAAATCAATATATTTTTTAAATGATTGACGTACCTAACAAATGAAATGCATAATATATGCATTTAGCAAAAATAAGTTACATATGTTCACTATATTTTGACCGCTCCTTTATTTTTGTTGTCATTGGATATAATGTAAAAGTTTCATATAAAAGTTGTACGGTAGTACCTAAATTTTTTAAAACGACATAAAAAAAATTCTCGCATGTAGAGATCACGTGATACGAAATAATTATTATTTCTAAAAAATAGAATGCCTATGTATTACTGCATTTTTGAACAGCCCTTTTTCCCCTGATTAAGAATATATTATGTTACATGAATCTATCGATAATACTTTTTGACATATTTGGCTTTAAAAATGCAAAAAAGCCTTTTTTATTGGAAGTGTAGTAGGATATACTTGAGGAAATAGCAAACTTAACGTAATAGGGTAGGCTACGAAAATAATTAGTTTTTTTTTGTCATTTCTTTCCTAACCAAAATGGGTTATACTGAAGCTGAAAAACTTATTTTCTCTTTTTGTAAAAAAATAACAAAAAAGTATATACAAGAAAAGAATACATGTCGTTTTTATCACCATGTAAATGGTTTGCCTAGAAAAACGTAGTGCTAGAGCAAACGTAGAAGATCTATGTAGATATATTGAATTATTTTGAAGGTAAAAAATTGGATATATAAGTATACAAATAAACCAACACCTATAACTTATTATTTTAAAATTTGTTTTAAAAAATGCGGAAAGCGGTTTTTCAAATATTTGACGTGAAGTGGAAAATAGTTATTCCAAAATTCAAAGAACAATCAAAGGCATCAAGAAAAGCCTCATAAAATATTAACCGTCAAGAACTTACTGAAGACAAAAAACGTAAAAGATTAGAGTTTTGTCAGCAAATGCTCCAAGAATGATCTAAAAACCCTAATTCGTTTAAAAAAATTGTATGGATGATGAGTCAACTATTTATGTGTCAAGAGTTTTTAATAGAAAAAACATTCCTTGGAACGAAAAAACCAAAGAAAGAGGAAGGTCAAGCAAGTAAAAAAAATCTATCAGAAAATCGCTCCACATTTCGTGTGTTATTTATTTGTTTAAAAGTGCATACAAACACGCGTACCAACTAATATGTCACGCGCGATTTTCGCGGTCATTTTCAAGATAATTTGTAATTCAAAAATTAATATGATGTAGTTTTTTCCAAGGAATCTAATGTCGCCAAGAAAGAAATTGAACATGAAACAAAAAGTTATGGCAGTATAACCGATTTTTTCAAAAAAATCAAAATGGCGGATTATTATATTTTTTATTATATATTACTGAAACAAATTTCACATATTTAGTTTAGTATCACTTCTGATTTGTCCGAAAATGCATTTTTCTTCTAAACATTTTGAAACTCCCAATATATCTTGGTTGCATTCAACAGAGCAATCAATTATCTATCACAAATGCATAAAACACTTTTGTAATATCTCTAACCGTTTTCGAAATATTAATAGCTCTTTGAATTTATCCTCATACCTACCAGACAGTACGCAATTTATGTGATATCGCAGTTAGCTGTGATGAAGGCGCCTTGTGTTAGAAACAATAACATTATTAGAGCCAAATCATAATAGGCAGGCATCATACTAAGACAATTGAGAAATCTAACACACGACACTTTGATCACAGCTAACTGCGATGTTACTTAAATTGCCTGCTGTCTGGTAAGTATGAGGATATAGTCAAATAGCTATTAATATATCGAAAACGGTTAGAGATATCACAAAAGTGGTTTATACATTTTTGATAGATAATCACTGGCCAACACACATTTTGGTGCCTTTAAAGTTAGACTTATTATTGGATATATTTGGGACGATAATTCCAAATATGGTATCAATTTTATCATATCATATCAGCACTAGTTTTGAAGATACAGCATAAACTTAATATGCTGATTCAACCGATCGGATTATATTATAGCACATAAGTACTACTAAAATTAACACATAATACTAAATCAGTATATGTATATCTACATAAGGGTATATAAAGTGATCAGTCATTAACATATTAAGTCATGAGTAGTTTCTTTTATAGAATAGCTCAAAAAAAATGAATATGGAACGTTTTCGCAGAAATAAAAAAAATCACAAATAAAAAAGTTGGGGGACTAGAAAATTGGTAAAATACGAAAAACACCCTGTATCTCTTAAACGAATGAAGATATCGGGACGAGGTTAGCGCCATTAAAGTTAACTCAAAAAGCAAGCCTCAGAGACTTTTTGTCTACCTCTTCGGTAAATACGTGAAACTACCCAAAAGCATCACCCTGTACGTAGATGATGAAAATTTTACAAATTGTTAAATATTCCGAATAATCAAGAAATTGTTTTTATTCGAATAACAGACATATAAGAGAATTACTAAATGATGTATATACAGGGTTAGTTTTATTAATGTAAACTCTCTATTTTTATTTTTGATTTTGACCGATTCAGAATATTTAAAAATTGGTCTTACATGGTTTTTTATGTAGATTCCACTCATGCTAACAGATTGGCAGTAGCGTTTTAAATATACAGGTTTATTTTAAATAGAACACCCTGTATATTTTGACAAATTTCGATTCCTCGATTCATCCTGATAACAAATATATCCACATATTGCATAATTGGTTTACTAGTTTTTCTGTTATTTTGAGTTGATTGTGGATACTTTGAGGCAAGCGTTATTTTATAACTCATATCACTCATTGCTAATGGCGCTTTCCATTTCACGTTGCTTATAAAATAAGAATATGGCGGAGGATTGTTTAGATGAAATTCTGGGGGTTGTGTTAGCCCCCAAAATAGCTAAATTACCTGAAATCAAATTGTTTGCTAGGTGGAATTGCGATGATGTACAAGTATCTGACATGTTCCTCCAGGATTACATAGCCGTAAAAGAAAAAAATGCAAAATATTTGCCTCACTCTGCAGCTCGGTATGAGGCTTATAAAGCTCATAAGAAAACTTTTCCTTTACAAACAAATTCTGATTTCAATTTTCGCAAAGCTAATTTTGTGCAGTTATATGACGATTTAGCGAATATTGACTGGACTTTTCTGGAGAACTGTGGCGAGGTAAATAGGGCTATGGATGCTTTTTATAATAAACTAAACAATACATTTGAGATAAGCGTGCCAAGAAAAAAGTCAACTTCTAAGATATACCCACCTTGGGTCAGTAGTCAGATTATTTACAAAATAAAACAAAAACTAAGAACATTAATAAATACAAGAGAACTGGCAATCCTGAATATCTTGATACATTTAAATTGTTACGCGCTCAAATAAAAAATGATATCCGCATATCTTACGACACATACCTACATACGATTGAGAATGATTTAATGAATAACCCCAACAACTTCTGGACATTTGTTCACCACAAAAATAACATTTCCTCCATTCCTTCAATAATCACATATAATAATGAAGTAATTGAAGATCCGCAAATAATTGTGGACAGCTTTGCTGAATATTTTTCTCATTCTTTCAATGACCCAGTTGCTGAGACTAAAGATCTAATTGATAATCACAATGTGATGATGTTAGATATTAAATCTGTAACTGAAGAGGATGTTTTAGGCGCAATTAAAAAACTTAAGGCAAACATGACCATGGGACCCGACTTAATACCTGCATTTTTGCTTAAGGATTGCTCATCGGTTCTTGTTAAAGCACTGACAATCATATTCAATCTCATATTGAAAACCTCATGTTTTCCTGAGTTATGGAAATTATCTCGCGTTTGTCCAGTTTATAAGAAAGGAGACAAAAATGATCTTACTAACTATAGGCCAATAACGTTAGTTTGCAACTTCAGCAAAATACTTGAGATCTTGCTTCATTCTGCAATGTACAGTCATGTGTCAGCGTTGCTCTCTAACGAACAACACGGTTTCATGAGAGGACGGTCCACAGTTACAAATCTTGTATGTAAAACCCAGTTTATCTGTGAAAAACTTGATACACAGAGCCAAGTGGATGTCATATACACCGACTTCTCGAAGGCATTCGACAAATTAGACCATGGGATTTTATTGAGAAAAATGAGTCTATTTGGACTGTCCCCAGATTTAATGAAATTGTTTACTGATTATTTACATGATAGGTATCAATTTGTTCAATATCGTGGTTTTAAGTCTTTTAGATTCCTTTAGAGGTCTGGGGTTCCGCAAGGTTCGATACTCGGGCCGCTTTTCTTCAATATGTTTATAAATGATATCATATCTGGCCTGAATGTACACTGTTTAATGTATGCAGACGATTTGAAGTTGTATGTCGAAATAACGTCTATTGCAGACTGCGAACGTCTCCAGAATGCATTAGACTTGGTTGGCAGAACATCTAATCCTGAAATGTTTGCATATAACTTAAACGATACTCTATTACAACGGCCCAATATTATTAAAGATCTCGGGGTCATCTTTGACAGAAAACTCACGTTTAATCCTCACACTGAGGCAATCACTTTAACAGCATTTAAAAGACTAGGATTTATTATACGCAACCTTAAAGGCTTCACCAATACACATACACTCCGCTTACTGTATGTGTCTTTTGTAAGATCTGGCTTAGAGTATGCATCGATAGTCTGGAGTCCTATCTACAATGTACATAAAACACCTTTAGAAAAAATTCAGAGACGCTTTTTAAAGTCAGCTGTACATACCCTTGCTGGTGAATATCCTCCCAGAGGTATTTCCCAGGAAACGCTGTTAAGTCGTTTTCATTTAACACATCTTGAGACAAGGAGATATATGCAGTCGGTTGTGTTTCTTTTTAAATTAATTAATAATAAGTTGGACTGTACAGCCCTATTGAATCAAATCACATATCGTATCCCTAGAGTGTCATCTCGATATAATAATATTCTTTCTATCCCTACTCCCCGTACCAATATATTAATAGCTGCACCACTTTATCAAATGACAGTAGACTATAGTTATCTTGAGGACAGAATTGATATATTCTATTGTAACGTATCTCAAATTAAGAGAATTTTCTTAAGTTAACATACTCATCTGTTTCTTGTTATAAGTTTAATTTTTCTCTTTAAACTTGTAATATTTTTTGTGTAATGTATTGTAATATTTTTGTGTAATGTATTGTATAATATTTTATTAGATACTGTTCCCTATCCTGTAATTGGGCGTTGCCTGTTGAATTTGTATGAAATAAATAAATAAAAAAATAAATAAATAAATAAAAAAAGGTTTCGTAAGGCACAATGCCCCATTGTAGAAAGATTAACAAATTCACTTATGATGCATAGACGTAAGAATGGTAAAAAATTGATGGCGGTTCGCATTGTGAAACATGCCTTTGAAAAAAAAAATCATCAATTAATGAAGTATACCAACAAACAAATCAAAATATGTTTACATAACATTTTCAACATAACCACCATTAAGCTCGATGCATTTTAAACAACGTTTTATAAAGTTCGATCGATTTTTTTTGGAAAAGTGCTACATCCAAATTTAGCTAATTTACGTTCTATTCAATTTAATTTTTTAGTTGTTCAATATTTTCCACTGTTCACTATAAATTTTTTCTTTAAGCGTTCCCCAAAGAAAAAATCTAGGGGATTCAAGTCTGGACTCCGTGCGGGCCAGCGAATAGGACCATTTCTTCCTATCCAGAGACGATATTTATCATTTAAATCTGTCACCTCTGGAATACTATGAGATGGGCACCATCTCGCTGACAACAAACCCTTAATATATCTAAGAGTGGTAACTCATCTAAATAGTCTTCAACATTAGTTTGTAGAATATTCAGATAAGGACCAATAATCTTAGATTTATGAATTCTACACCAACAATTCACAGTTCTACGCCCTTGCTTTTTCACTTGTGCCACGGCATGTGGGTTTTATATTGCCCAATGATGCGTATTATTTCTATTAAATATGCCAGATGTAGAGAAAGATGATTCATCCTTCCAAAAAATGTTTTCTAAAAAATTTTCGTTTTCATTATTTCTGTTTATCATTTCTTCACAGCATAATCTTCTACTTCGAAATTCATTTCCATTCAAATGTTGCACAGGGAGTATGTGGTATGGCTCCTCTATATATTTTAATAAAACTTTTAACTCACGTCCTTCCGTTAAAACAGTCTTATTTTTCTCCTTCTAGAATTATCCAAAGAATTGTTAGCAATAAATTTGTTATAAATTTGCTTGAAAGTAATTTTTGTAGGTGGTGCTTCATTCGGAAATCTTCCATACAATGTATTATTGTATTGAAAAAAGACGCATTATCGTGGAAATTTATATATTTTGTCGTAAAAATATATATTTTCAAGATAATGCGTTTTCTTCAATGCAATAATACATTGTGCTAAAAAACTAATTAAAATCTCTTCATAAAATACAATTAACTGATTATCAATGTGCAGAAATAATGACATTTAACAATATTTTCATTTGTTTTCGTAGCCTACTTTGAATGTTGCTATTAAGATAAAATTTCTATAGTTTTTGAAGCATAACACAAAAACTAGTACACCAATTATACAATATGTGTATATATTTATTATCAGAATTACTGGAGAAATCGAAATTTGTCAAAATATTCAGGGTGTTCTATTTAAAATAATGCACTTTTTTGTGTACCCTGTATATTTAAAACGCTACTGCCAATCTGTTAGCATGAGTGGAATCTACATAAAAACCATGTATGGCCAATTTTAAATTTTTTTAAATCGGTCAAAAATAAAAATAAGAATGGGGGGTTTACATACTAAAACTAATCCTGTACATCACCAAACGAAACAAAACATGTGATTCATGCATGATAACGCTCCACCACATTACAGCATTTTAATTGGGCAACATTTAAATCAAGCCTATCCTGACAGATGGATAGAACGAGGTGGAACCACAGCTTCACCCCCTTCCTTCACCAGACCTTCGGGAATATTTGAAATCATTAGTTTACGCACTTTCAGTAGCTAATGTTGCAGAACTAAAACGTGTGATAAATGGGTGTGAAGTAATATGAAGGAAACTAGGTATTTTTGAAAGAGACAGGGCATCAGTAATTGAGATGTTCTTTTCTAGTTATCGTCAAATAACCGTTGATAGACGGACTCTGAATGTCTAATGCCGTTTGTGTTATTCATCTAGAATCCTGGCACAGGCAAATATGAAAAACACAAATATGAGCAATTTGTGTAGTTTTTAATGCCTTTGCTTGGAAAAAATATTAAATCCAAGGCATGAAATGAATTAGTGACTTAAGAATTAATTGCATAACTTTTTTGTTTAATTTTTTGCTAACCATCTTGTCTCGTAATATAAATGATGAACAATTAATATCTTCCAACTTAGAATTTTCCATAATTATGAGTTGGCGTTGATAAATATGGAAGAAGCCGAATCTTAATTTAGATCAGCCCATCACATTATGATATTTCATTACGTCATTCCTTTAAATTAATTCTGAAATATGCCTGTTTATATACAGTCTCCAATCTCCACTATTGTTGACGTCTATTTTTGTCTCCCACCCTATTTGACAATTAATCAATTAAAATAATTCTCGCAATTTAAATTTAAAAGGGTACATATCATGTTCAGGAAACATTAAGATATCAAGTTTCATCAATTTCATTCAAAAAAGCCTACCCATAAAGGGAAACTATAATGATGTTTCTGCTATTTCCATTTAATAAAAGGATCTGATGAAGAAGAAATATAATATCTTTTGTGAAATACTACACTTAAAATGTAACATTCTTTGTGAATGCAGGAACATACAAATAAAATTTATACTAGGCAAGTACAAAAAATTATTAAAGGAAATATTTAAAATTTTTTTAGATAAATTGTGATGAAGTAAACCTTTTTTGTATTTGCGCAAAAACAGAATTGTTAAAAAATGATTAGGGATGGAACGGAATTCAGGCAGATATATTGCTAAATGAGGTCGGTTCGGATCACTGACCACTGGGCCAGAATCTCAGTTCTCGCGGGATAGCGAGTTTTTCAAATCAACTAGTGATATGTCGTTCATGAACGATTCGTTCGTAATGAGCAAATCTTTCCGAAGACCTGTAAATGATCGAATCATTTTCTGTGGCCCTATCGTTCATATGACCAGAATGCAGTGTTTTTGTTGTCTACTTTAGTACTAGATCTAGCATTAATCGAAATGATTCCGTAAAGTATGGAATAATTTCATTATTTCTTAAACCAAAAATATTGAGAAGAAATGCCCGGACACGTCGATTTTTAATTTCAATTGAGCACCTTACACTTTATTTTTATTTTTTTTTTTGGTTATGACGTCATCACTGGTTCCTTAATGACGTTATGGATATTTTTTTATATGGAACACCCAAAATTAATTCCCCAGCCACCGGGGTTAGACTCTATGACCAAAAATAAGTCGAAAATCACTTATGTCAAAATTTCTAAAAATTACTCCTTACGAAATTATGGCCATCTTAAAGATCGCAATGAAGGTATTTTTGCAAATCAATTTTTGAAATAGGTATCCAGGTATAGAAAGTTTATAATCGAGTCACCCTTGACGAAGACAGAATACATTTTGTGTGTCAATGTCAATAAAATATTTCAAATTTAAACTGACACAACGGTAAACAATTAAGTTTTCATAATTATTATAATGCCCAGAAGGTACAGCAATCAAGAATATTTAGATATGATTAAACTACTTGGAATTTGTAATAATAATGCTCGTGCCGCAGAGCGTCTGTCACGCCACCGTTTTCCTACCAGGCGACACCCAGATCATAAAAAAAAAGTGCTGTTGAAGTTCGTCTACTTGAAACTGGATGTTTGGCTCGTAACATGATTCATGCTGGTCGTCCTAGACAGCTAACATGGCAACAGGACGAGCAATTACTCCACGACATTGAAGAAGATCCGTCTGTAAGTACCAGGATCTTGGAAGCTAATCGTCACCATCGTCGTAGTACTATTCACAGATTCATGCAAAGAGAAAATCTGCATCCTTATCACTTACAGCCGGTTCAAAAATTGCATTCTGGGAATAGTGAGTTGCGCTTACAATTCTCCAGATGGTTTTTAAATTGCTTAGATACAAATGAAGACCTTTTTAAGAAAGTATTGTGGAGTGATGAATCCCATTTTAATCAGCAAGGGGTGTTTAACCAGCACAACTTGCATATCTGGAATTACGAAAATCCACATCAAATTAGAGAATCACATAAGCAAGTGCGCTGGAGTGTAAATGTGTGGCAATGACATAATAGGACCACATTTTCTGTCTAGGATATTAAACGCAGAGAATTATGCAAATTTTTGCGAAAACATATTACCTACCTTTTTGGAACATATTCCTTTATTGCAACGTCACAGTATTGTATATCAACATGATAGAACGCCTGCTCATTATTCTCGAAATGTTCGAGAGATATTAAATCGGCGATTTTCCAATAAATGGATCGGTCGCGGAGGACCCACTTCTTGACCACCTAGGTCCCCGGATCTCAACCCAATAGACTTTTGGCTTTGGGGTTACTTGAAAAATGCGGTATACAAAGTCCTACAGAATAATGAGGATGACGTTATTGTTTGGATTTATGGAGCATTAACTCAAATTACAAACGAAACAATAGGTCGTGTTGAAAACAATTTTCTTCGCCGATTGCATGCATGCTTAGAACAAAATGGCGAATATTTCGAACATTTGCCTTTGTAAATTTAAGTATTTTAATTTTATTATGTGTAGATGTCACTTGATTTAAATTAATAAACTATCTTTACCTGGATACCTATTTCAAAAATTGATTTGCAAAAATACTTTCATTGCGATCTTTAAAATGGTCATAATTTCGTAAGGAGTAATATTTCGAAATTTTGACATAATTTTCGGCTTATTTTTGGTCATAGAGTCTAACCCCGGCGGTTGGGGAATTAATTTTGGGACACCCTGTATTTCTTCACTTTTGAATTCTGCTTCCAAATATGTATCACACTTAGGGTCTAAAACTGATATGTTGGAAGATAGAGCCATGTACGGTGGAAGATTTACCTAAAACAGGTCACTCATGTGTTAACTAAATATCTTACTGGCTGTTGAAGAAAATCCACATACCAGCGTTCGCCAGGTTAGTCTCGATTATGATGTTACTAAGATGTCAGTACAAACAGTATTAAAATTGGAAAAATGGCATCCCTTTAAGATTCAGCTTGTGCAAGAGCTGAATGATGATGATCCAGATCAGAGTATACAATTTTGTGAAACAATGATGAATATGTGCAATGGTCATTCTCTTCTGATAAAAAATATTATTTTTTTTGATGAATGCACTTTAAAATTAAATGGTGAAGTGAATCGTCAGAACTGTAGATAGTGGGCAAAGAAAAACCCCCAGCACACACAGATTCCACAAAAGGTAAATGTGTAGGCGGGAATTGTAAGAAATAGAATCATAGGACCCTATTTTTTTCAATGAAACTACAAATGGACCGGGCATATCTCCAATTTTTAATGGGCTATTTCATCCCAACGTTATTAAATTTGTTCCCCAGTAGAATTAATCCAGGAAATTTTGATGAAAGCCTGTGGTATCAACAGAATGGTGTGCCTCCCCATTATGCAGTAGACGTTCGAAGGTATCCAAATAATGGAGCCATCGAATTGCCACCAAGGGCACCGGACCTCAATCTATTAGATTATTTTCTGTAGGGGCCATCTAAAAGACTTAGTTGTAAAACCAAACCGGAAAATATTGTTGAATTAAAAGAGAGAATTAGAACAGAAATAAACAACATTTCTCAGGAAACTATAAACAAGGTTCAGCAATACTTTATTCATTGTTTAAGGTACTATCAGCTACAACAAGGAGTACAGTTCGAACATTTTTTATAAACTATTTTTATTATTGACTAACCGTTAGTTCTAGTGACTATTATTTGTTCAAACAAAACATGAAAAATTAGGAAATTCTTATATTCTTATATCATTCAACTTATCAAATTTAAACCTTAATGTGATACATTTTTGGAATCATCTGTTGATTCAGAATCCCAAAATGAAAAAAATATATTATTTAAAAAACTATATCGATGACGGCATAACGGAAACAGTGATTACGTCATAACCAAAAAACAAAGGATAAGGTGTACAAATGAAATTAAAAACCGACGTGTCCGAAGATTTTTCCTAAATATTTTTGGCTTAAGAAATAATGAATTTATTCCACACTTTACGGATACCCTGTAAATAATCGTGGCCTTCTTTCTAAAATAATCCCATCACTAAAATCAACCTTAAAACTTTAAGAAGAGAATATTCTTTTCCAATAGCAATAATAGACATGTTTCGTTCTCCTATCAACTCATTAGTACTACAGACTGAAGAAAAGGATGACATCGCAATGGACCTTTTTACCTATATTCATTGAAGTTCTTGTGGATTAAAATCGTAGGTGATACAACGCGCCATCTCATGATGGAAAGACATAGCTAAATACATCGGTCCATATCTCAACGTTGTTGGTGGCATTTAGTGGCAGCATTACTTAATTGCACATGTCCAATGACTTCCTCCTAATCAAAGAACCCTAGCTTGCCGTGCCATGCTAAATATACTACTATTAAAACTTAGTTCTCAATGATTCTTATGTTTCTAAAAGTTTTCTATTGTTTAAATATTACTATTTTATTATTTGTCGTCATAATGCAAAAGCTCCATGTACTTAAGAATTTTCAGCAAACAGAATGAACTTTGAAACCCAAGGAATTGAAAGTATCCCACAATGCTTTACCTTAGTTCGTCTCTTATACAGGGTGAGTCAGTAGTGTGTTCTCCTTCGATAACCTTTCAACCGTTAGTGATATAACAATTTATTAAATACAAAAGTTTTTTGGGTCGATAAGATCTATCATTTAAAATTATTGTAAAATCTACAGGGTGCTTAAATTTTCTGTTACACACAAAAAATACTTTTTTTTAAACTGAACACCCTATATATTTTGTAACCATTTTATTAAATGAAAAGTGTATTATACAGTGATATTTTGTTCTTTGGATTTGCATGCAACGTTGCCAAGTTATTTAACATTTTCTGGAAATTTAAGGATTTATAAGGGTCCTTTTAATAATTTTTATTTACCTATAAAAATAAGCTAGGTAAGCAAATATTATACTACTCTTAGTTCATACTACACGCTAAGTATTAGTACCTTTTTCACATTATTCTATTTTACAGGGTGTCCATGACGGCATGTCAATTAATGCGAATTTCAAATGGGAAAAACTCTGTTTTTTTAAATGGAACATCCTGTATTTTTTTACGTGGTTGGATTTCTCCTTCAAATTGCTTTCTTTTTTTGTATAACACTTCCTATACCTAACTGCTGAAGTTTTCGAGAAAATTAAGGTTTTCTCTTTAACCTCGCGATCATAGTAATAATTAATACAATTTGATTTGGTAACTCCACATTACCAACACAAATCTGTAAATAACTAAAATTGTTCAATTCTTTTTGCATTTCATCATTATTCTCTACGACAGTGTCTAATATTTTCACAGTTTCTTCTATTCCATACATCACCAGCACCTACGATTCTCCGTCCACCTTTCCAGTACACCGGGGCGGGGCATTCGTGAAGGATGTTCCTAAACTAAAACTTAATTTCTGTAAAGTTAAACAAAACAGTTCAATGAACGTCGTAAATTTCTGAATGGTTATCATCATATCTGTTAAGTATTCATAAATAAGATATTCACAGGTCAATTTTAAAGTAAACATTTTATGTATTAATTTGTTATATTTAAATTAAAACTCAACTTAAGCTGCACATCTGCGAATTGATTTCCTGATAAATTAAAAAACTTATTTTGAAACTTTTCTCCCTTGAAATGTTGAACTTGTATTCTGCAGATATACAAAAAAACCTAAAGCAATAAAAAAACAAATTATAACTTTCCACTTTTATTCTAAAAGAAAAAAGCTCTGGAAACATCAAACAACACTTAACGTATTTCAAGGCAGGAAAACAGAACACATCGTCAAAACACACAACAGAAGGTTTTGAGTACCTATGCTTTATGTAATGGAAATATTACTCAACTGTACAACTATTAAAAAATATAATCAAAAATGGCAGCTGCATGTAGTGATCATTTGAAAACTACACTAACAATGTCTCAATATACGAAAATGTGGCAAATGACTGCGACTGGTCAGTCAAGGCATCAACCTCAAAATCCCGGATATAGCATTCCCACGAACACATATTACAATCTTTTGAATTCTTTCACTTTTTTAATTTTATTAATTATAAGAAGAATTTTAGGAAGCGGACCAGAAGAAAATGAATTAATTGTCTACCTTTTTTAATATCTCAGATATCTTCTGTAAATTCCCTAAGTATGGTAATCATAATATATATATATATATATATATATATATATATATATATATATATATATATATATATATATATATATATATATATATATATATATATATATATATATATATATATATATATATATATATATATATATATATATATATATATATATATATATATATATATATATATATATATATATATATATATATATATATATATATATATATATATATATATATATATATATATATATATATATATATATATATATATATATATTGAACCTTCCCGAGTCCATTCTGACTATTTTCCGAATGATGTCTGTCAGTTCGTGTGTGTGTGTGTGTGTGTGTGTGTGTGTGTGTGTAGGTGTGTGTGTGTGTGTATGCATGTGTGTATCCGCGATAACTCAAAAAATACTAAGGGAGGAATTCCCAAATTTGAAAATTAAGATTTTCAACAACATTTTAGGTCACAAAATGATACAATGTCGGGAAAGAAAAATCAAAAATTTTGATTGCATTTCTGGACAAATCGGATTATGACAAAAAACCATAACTTCAGGAAAATATCTATCTGCAAGTCTGTAATATCTACGTATCGCGATAGCAGTCACAGTTTTTGAGAAAAAACTTTCAAATTTGGTACACATGTTCTAAAGGCTGGGTATACACTGGTATTAAAAAGTTATGTGCTGGCCACATAACACATTTACACATCAAATTGAGGCCAGTTGAAATTGACACCTTTTGGAGTAAACAAAATGGATATCAGCAAGATATTTTTGAGTTTCAGTCTCTAATGCAGAAAGAGAAAATTTTCCGTAAAAAAAAACACGTTACAAAGTGTAAAGTTAAATATTTTTTATGATTTTTGTTGTAATATTTTGTATACTGTACTTTTTCCATGCACGTCGACCTAATTTTGAGGTAGTAGTGCTATGGGAAGCCCTAAACAAATAGTCCACAGATGGTCCCTTTTTATCAACTCCTCAACTGTTTACCCAATTTTGAGAAAACTGGAATGTGAAGTCAACAACATAATTTTAAGAAGTATTATAATTAAGATCAAAACAATTTGGAAAAGTATCACCCTCGCTATCACTTATAGATGTTCGAAATAAGTTCGCTAAAAGGGGTAGTTGATGTGCCTGAGGACATCCCACAGTCGCTATAATGAGTACGTCAACTTTAGTACTCAATTTTAACGAGTATGAAACAGTTTGGCGCATTTTCCTTTACTCTATTTTCTTTGCTATTGCGAATGAAAATTTTCAAATAAAGGTTTCAGTAAAAATATATAGTACTGTAGATAGTTTAGTTGAATTAAATTTTGTTAATCTCTTACAATGTGGCCATATCTTTATGCAACTACGTATTTTCAGGTATCTTTAGAGCCAGAATGTTTCATAACTATTAGTATAAATACAAAATTGAACCATAAAGTTCAATTTAGGAATCACTATAAATACAACATTTTGATATATAAAAAATATTTTGCAGAATATACCATTTTAAGAAACATTATTAAGGTGTTTTAAAATAATGTGGTAATAAAAAAAATTTCATTTCCAGGCAATACAAGGTGCTTCTTATTTCGAATAAGAACGTTTTATGCCTATTTCTGTGTGGGAAAACACAGTTTTATTTTGTATACATAACAAATAAACAAAAACATAAATTATGTTTAGGGTTTCCATATATTTTCTTAGTATCAAGCATCTATTTCAAAAGAATTGGCTACATTTACGTTCTTTGGCTTTCACTTGTTTTTCTTCACTCAGAGAGAAGTTAAGAATAACAAAATGTGAATAATAGAGGCATTCTCTTACGGACACTTTATCAAAAAAGAGAAGTAACACAGAATTGGGAACGGTTTTAAATTGCTTCTGCTATATGTCTTATTTCAAAAGAAAAAAAATATTCCTTCATGAGAGTGATTGTTGCTTCATAAATCTACGAGAAACATTTTATTTTTATTAAAATAAATATTAGACTTTCCAGTAATTGAAATTTCCATTGAGATCTTCAGCGAGATAAGAAACTTATAAAATTGAAACAGAAATATCGACTCTTGATACAATTTTTCATTAAATATTTCCAAATGTTTCCACTATGAAAATTATCAGCAACTAATTCACTAATTATGACCATAGAACTAATACACTTTATTCAAGTATATGCAAGTTTATCGTCGAGGAATCCGAGGACTAATCTGAATTGAACCGAATGGAAGCAATGTTGTTATGTGGCTTTTTAAGTGAATCGGGTTTTCTAATTAGAAAAACTGATGTAGCAACTATAATAAAACTTCACTCCAGGTGGTGTGAAAAAGTGGAACGTCACGACCAATTTTGACGTTCTGTAGACCACGTAGCTGGGAAAGAATATAATTTGATAGCAAAATTAAGTTCAACGAAGCTCATAAATGTCCTCTTATATCCCGTACAGTCGTCGCTATACTTCGGAATCAGATATTCTGGAATGCATTTATACTGGTCACATTTATGCATACATTATTATTAATCAACAGTGCACCACAAGTTGGAATAAGACAATTGAAGAGTTAATTGACTACAGAAGTGAAACCAAGTGGTGTTTGATGAGTATCGAATATATTCGATTTCTTATTGACATACTCAAAGCGCGCAAAATGATGATATGCATGCAAAGCAATGCAAATTATTATTTTTTATCAACTTATCTTTGCTGTAGGATATCCTGAGATTCCAATAATTACAGCTTAAACATTACGTTTACCATTACATAACCAATAGCATATCTGGCTTTGTAACATACTTTACATGAAAAAGAGTTACGACCCAATATTAGCTGCCCACATAGCACAAAACATGCTAAGTAAATGAGTAAAACAATGAATTATTAAATATGATTTGAACGATACAACTACTCAGCGGGCAAATACCCCGACCTGCATTGGATTACACCTTCAAATCATGATAGATCGATAGCCAATATCATTTGTCAATTGCTAACCAGACATAGACCGGTTTCAAACTTATTTATTCTCCTCAGTATGCCATAGGTTATGGAACAGACAAATGATAGTGGCTAACCTGCTAGTCATATACTAACTAAGGTAAATTGAGTAGTGGTGATAGGTATGAAACTTCTCGTATGGTCTAAATGCTACTATCCGACCGACATCATAGATGTCTCTGTGGCGGATAGCGACTTGCGAAGCAAGTACCGAGAGCCGCGACCTCTAGCCCAGGTGGACTAAACTACTGTTATTAAATATGATTTGAACGAAACAACTACTCAGCGGGCAAATACCCCGACCTGCATTGGATTACACCTTCAAATCATGAGAGATCGATAGCCAATATCATTTATCTGTTCCATAACCTATGGCATACTGAGGGAGAACAAATAAGTTCGAAACCGGTCTATGTCTGGTTAGGAATAATTGACAAATGATATTGACTATCGATCTATCATGATTTGAAGGTGTAATCCAATGCAATTCGGGGTATTTGCCCGCTGAGTAGTTGTTTCGTTCAAATCATATTTAATAACAGTAGTTTAGTCCACCTGGGCTAGATGTCGCCGCTCTCGGTACTTGCTTCGCAAGTCGCTATCCGCCACAGTGACATCTATGATGTCGGTCGGATAGTAGCATTTAGACCATATGAGAAGTTTCATACCTCTCACCACTACTCAAAACAATGAATAAATGATTATGGTATAATTCATTTTCAAATATACTTTGCATGTACTGTGCTTGTTCCTATTTATTTATATTCTTCTGGTGTATGAATAAAATAAACTATGTATAAATGTACTTATTTATACATTTTAAATAAAAATTTACTCATACTATGTATAATCATTTTATGTAATAAAGGGTCATATTCTTATGCTTTCTGTATACAGAATACATTCAATATTTGAAGGGCTCCATACGCAAAGTAGCTAAGTGACTTTCGCTGGTTTTTGAATTAAGGCCGCCATCTGCTACTTGGTAGACGTATCATCCAGAAAACCTGTCAAAATTACGTTGTAAAAACTCGATCATACATCGAAGTACTTTTTTTTATTACTATTCACCTAGTTTTGGTATTGACTATAAGCACTTAAATGGCAATATCTGAAAACATTAAAAACTCATTTAGGTGCTATTTGCATGGAGCCCTTCATGTGCAGTGAATATAGATGGAATGTTCATAGTACATTTTTGTGTGGGTGTAGGATTATATGGGGATGTTTCCATGACCACCTGCTACATCTTTCATTGAACATAACCTGGATATTATTGAACCACGATACTATTTATGTCCTTCCCCAGCCAAACAATTTAAATAATTCTCTGCCTAGGATTTTTAAAAATTAGGCTTAAGACATGTCTGATACAGGGTTATCCAACGAAAAGGCCCATCAATATATTTTGTTTATTTTTTGAGTTAGAAAAAAATGTTTTAAATAAAAGTTGTAGTGAATCAAATGAACTCTTCTAGAATCCCTGTAAAGAATGTACAGGTGGTCTCATAAAAGTGCGAGAAACCAAAGTTAAATGTTTTTTAAATAGAATACCCTATATTTTTTTTACATTTTTGAAATCTGTTTTTTTTTGTGATTTCAAATTTATAGATATGTTGTATCTTATCATATTATTTGTGAAAACGTTAACTTTATCAGAGTGATACAATATGTTCATTATTTATAAAATATCTGACGGTGGCCAGCACATAACTTTCTTATACCAATTCCAATTCCAATTTCAATTCTTATACCAGTATATATCATCCTGATCTAAAAAAATCATTCTATTTAATTCCTCATTTACCTAAATTAAATTTTAATAGCGTACCTTGAAATGTTTCATTAAAATTTTCAAATAATTAATTACCAGCATCATTCATAACTGTCGATAATAATTCATGTCATATATTTTAATAATTTCTTCTTATTGACATTGACATTTTTATAACCAAATCAGACATTTCAAATGTCAAACTGTTAAATTTATCAATGCTTACCATACATCAGAAATAATCTTGACATATACACAATGCGTGATGAAATTCATCTATATTAAACAAGAAACTGTAACAATCTGGTTAATATAATTATAATAGACTAAGCGAAACTAGAGATGGCACTGCGTACTGGGTTCTATAATGCTCTACCTCAAAAGATTAAACTTCTTTCAATTATCATGTTTTACATATATAGGATTAGGCAGTTTCTGATAAATAATGCTTTTTATAGCATATCTGAATTTTTAAATAGCGATTTGACTACAATATAGCATCTCCATAGTCTATTGTTTATAACTCTTGTAATATTTTTTATTATATGTATGTATATAAGTACTTAAAATGTTTTAATATGTATTCTATTTTAGATTCCTTATTATCAAAATAATATATTTTAAATTGTATTTTGACCTAATGTCGTCTTGTTCTATTTATGACCTATGTAAATACTCTTGTATATGTAGCACTAATAAATTATCTATCCTAACCCCATTTTATGAGGTCAAATGTGAAAAAAGTTTCAATTTACATCAGCTTTATTTAAGTACTTGTAAAATATATCTTATTGGCTTAATATAATAGACATGATTGATGATCATTCATCAAGAATATATTTTTTTGTAAAGGCAAATACAAAAAAGTTTGGATCCCGTGGACCTCCTTTCAGTTGGCCAATTTTGCTCATCACCGAATTTTTCATTGTCTTTGGCCTTTAGAACATGTGTACCAAATTTGAAAGCTTTACCTCAAAAACTGTGGCTGCTATCGCGAGACTACAGACATGCTGACAGATTTTTTTTCCATAAAGTTTTTTTTCCATTATAATTTGTCGAAATTCGTCCAGAAATGTAATAAAAATTCTTCATTTTTTTCCCGAAATTGTACCTTTTTTTCTTCTTTCAGATTTCAAAAATGTAAAAATATATAGAGTATTCCATTTAAAAAAATGTAAGTATTCTTTGCAAGTATTCTAAAACCGTTCATTTGATTCACTACAACTTTTATTTGAAAAATTTGTTTCTACCTCTAAAAATAAACAAAATATAGGGATGGGCCTTTTCGTTAGATAACCCTGTTCATAGATACATACCATTAGTATTTAAATTCTGATAATAAGGAGAAATTATGTCCTTACAGTAAACTCTAATTTATGTAGGTTGTTTCTAAATGGTATGTCAAAATCTTGACAGGACATTCCTGAACTGAGATAATGTATATTTATACCAATTTACCTACTTCCAAAAATGTACCCCCTAAGGAATTACATCATCTTAAATTAATAAAAATAAAATAATTAGAATTATTTTCATATGTGCTCACTGGTTTGAAATATTTCACTATAACTTCTTACATGTTTATAGTCGGCAAACATGGCCGATTTATCGATGGTCAGGTGAAATTTTTATTAATGTTTGAATTTTTTCAATCATTGCAATATATTCTTCAATTCATTGCAATATATTCTTCTTTACTTTTTTCTAAACAAGTGTCGGAATGCACCAAAGATAATAAAAATCCTATCTTACCTAGGTTGCATTTTTCTTTTCCGACAACTGCTTAGAAAATCGAAAAGTGTTTCAAGGGCACAAATTTCAAATTATTCTTTACTTTAAAGCAAACAAATAGTAATAACTTTATAACTATAACTATTCATACCCTTTATACGAAAACACATTTTCTTCATAATGAAATCTCACTGCGATCAATTATTTAATTTGTTATTGTTTTAAATCGACCATCAAAAATTATATTTTTTCGCTTCTGCCTCTATCTTTTATTATTTTGCTTTATAATGCAAGCAATGAACTGAATCATAACAATACTATTGAACAGATTTAGTGTTGTTTAATTGATTTTAAAGTGCTATTTATTTTAATTATCTACTGTGTATATTTGCAAAATCTATAATTAAGATTTGAGTATAGCTCTCAAATAGAGATAATAGTTGAATTATTACTAGAACTGGGCGGTTTAATAATTTTTCTCTAACTTCCGTAACAAAAGAGCAAAATGTTTTGTTCATTCATTTTACTAACATGTGTGTTATTTATAGTAAATACGTTACTACAGTACTATATAGTTGTTCGAGTTTTAAGCAACAACTGTACCAAAAAAAGCTTTTATTATAAAATAAATATACATATAGTATATTTTAAAAGAAATTATTTTCAATACGAATTTATGCTGTTGGTTTGGTTTTTACAACGCTAGGAAAGCAACAAAATGTGATTTTTTGTATTGTTTAGTACATTAATACCTACATGACTCTATTTTGCATATTTTTATTCAGCAACAGTGATCTGAAAAACATATTTATTTCTTTTTAAAATTTCAACTACTGGTTCGTTAATAGATACATAGAGTAGGTGCTTTAATTTATTGAAAAACCGCAATATTTCTGTAATTTCTGTTAATGTCGACACACAAATCACACAAAATGCAAATTTCAAAGAATTCTTATTGATACATTTATTTTGGAGTGCACTGTATTTTAACATAAATAAATTGCTGGTACTTTTATAAATATAGGTATTTAAAAAAATAGATTGTTTGCTGATTTCAGAAGTGAAAATTCAATATATGCATAATAGATTAAGTATATAATTAATTATCCCACTTATTGCTTTAAATAAGTTAAATTCGAGTTTAATGGTGTAAACATGTCACTGGTAATTTGTTTAAAAAAAATTGGTACTCCTATTTTATTTTTATTTTTAACGCATTTACATACATTTAAAAATTTGTTACTATTTTACATTTCTTCTCTTTCGTTAAAAACCAAACGAGATTTTTTTTTGGTTAAAAAAAATCACAGAAAAACAAATCTTACCTTGTAAATAATGTCGGAGGTCGTAGATCCTCAGAGAACAGGAGTTGTAATTCAGCAACAGCGACCGAATAAACCGACCGACTACACTTGCACTGTACCCTCTAAACTCGACTCAGAGCAGAAAGATCAGAGATGCTGGAACGCTGGACCAGACTGTGGCAGATCCGCGCGAACCTCGGAGCAACAGCGATAGAGGCGAACACACAACAGCCGTCTATTGATCACTGCTGAACCAAGCGAGAACGACGACGGGCGGGGAACACGGGATAGATATTCTCTGTTCCTCTTTTCGTTTTGCGTCCCTGCAGGGGCGGCCTCAGGTGGATTGGGGTGCTTGGTGGGAGTAGGGATGGGAAACGTTTTTAATGAGTTTCGTTAGGAAATATATTGAAATTTATAGGAGTTTGACGGTAACAAAAATTAAGAAATTCTCATTAACAAGATTCTGATAATTTTTTATTTTATTTACCAATCGTGCTTTTATTCTTTTAAGTGTTTTTTGCTATTCATACATAAATCAAATTTGTTTTACATATTTCAGTTGATTCCGAATAAAAATAAATAGAGCTTCCAATAATTTTTCCTCGGATTTGAAGATAATAAATAAAAAGGATTAGTATTAATATGCTGATTACTTTTATGGTTGGGATTTCGCAGAGTGGGAGGAAATAGGCATTTATTTTTGGTCTCTCATCAACAATCATTGACCGCTACGAAGCAGTCTAGCCTGTTCAATTCGCAACACATTTTAATATACTGAAGATGTCTCGTCATGCTCCATACGTGTACAAATTAATCTTGGCATTTCCCAAATTTCTTTTATTTGCCTCTTCGATAGTATTTCAATATCTAATCTCACTAAACTGTTTCCAATTTTTTTAAGCGCAATAAAGGGATGAGAAATGTTAACAACGTTTTGAATTTTTGTACTATGACGGCATCCACACTGAAACACAAGCAGCCAGTGGAATTGAGGATGGTACTGCTGAGTTACCAGATTTACTTATTAGAGTATCTCTAGTTATAGCATATTTACTTCATTATTACTAAATTTTTTATATTCAAAAATCTTGAAGTGTTTTTGAATTACAACTTTTAAAAATCAAACAGATGACAGAAAAAATAATTATTACTGTCGCCGAGAGAATTAAATTTAGTTCCCAATAAGTAAAGTTGCAAAATACGTAGATATTTACATTTGATATTGTATACATGTTAATATAGTCTAGAATAAGAATGATTTTGTGAGAATTCATCCTTCCCTAATTTTCTTATTTTTATCATTGTGAAAAAATAGTAAATACAAATGTTATGGTACTTTTTACGTATATTTTGAAATTCGTATCAGCAAAACAATGGAAGCTCACACGAAATGACTACAGTTATTAATTTTACTTTTTTTAAATTAAATATCCTGCATATTTTTACATATTTGAATAGAACGCTTTCTCACAAATAAAGTGATATAGAGGTTAATGAATCTGTCACTAATACTAAGGGAGATATGAAGGAAACTACAAACTGATACCTTTTCCAATGAAACAACCTTTTGTTTAAATGGTCATGTAAATCATCAGAACCATAGGTACTGGGCGGCTAAGAATCCTTCCTGCTTGCAAGTATTACATACACAGTATTCTGGTATAAAATTGTTGGTGGGAGAACGTGAGAACACACTGACTGAGCCACGGTACTTGCAATTTTTACAGGAAGAACTGATTTCTGCTTTGGCTGTTTTGTTACTCAATGAAGAGAATCCTAATCTGCCCAGAAATAACATGTGACATCAGCAAAATGGAGCCCCGTCACATTATGCTGTTGATGTCAATATTTGAATGAAGCTTTTCCTAACCGATAGATTGGTTGACGAGGATCGATAGAGTGGCCAGCTAGATGTCCATATTTGACTCCGCTGGAATATTTCTTTAGGGGTACAACAGGCGACAACTCCAGTGTGCTCCGCAAACAAGAGTGGTAAGAATTATTTCTATATTTAACACCGATTGTATTCTAGCACTAGCTTGGGGATAAAGTCCAATCCCAGTGTAATAGTTAGTGAGGACTCTCCTTTTTAGTGTCAATCGTTTGAGTATAGAATCTGACAAAGTGTTTTGGGAATTAATATCTGATTACATAGGTTAGCTCGTGTTCGATGCGATGAACCTATAGACTGCTATCTACTAAATATTTCGAAACATATCCGAGTCACCACAAATATCTCAGGCCGGATCAATTTGGGGACATTTTTCTTATTATTTGTTTTATGTGTTATTATTTTTTTTAATAAAGATTAAGTTAGACGTCTTTCAGGAATACTCGATTTTCAATTTAGGTTGTATGATACTATACACCCATAGAATTCCAACATCACTCGCTTGAAGATAGAATCCGATCTCAGTGATACAGTTGGGAAAAGCTACTAGTAAGATTCCTAGCATCACTCGTTTGGGGATTGAATCTGACAAAGTAGTCCGCGAATTAAACCACGGTTTTACCATAATAAAGGACATAAAAGACAATTTAGCTATACATATAACACCCGCCAAGTATACACTAGACGCGCTTCGGGATCATCCGGATTTTTCAGTTTAGGTTTTATGATACTATACACCGATTGGATTCTAGCGTCACTCGTTTGAGGAAAATATCCAATCTCAGTGTAATAGTAAGTAGATTAGAGTATAAGGGAGGAGCTGGCTGGTTGGCCTTGACCACCACGTCCCCCTGTGAGTCTATTGTGGAGCTCCTATTCATTTCCTTAGAGCTCCTTATCCAGCTTTTTCCTTTGTATCAGATTCCACAGCCTTGATAAGGGGCTCTTAGTGTGGCTGTCAGCTCTTGGTTTTTGTTCCCCAAGTAGTTGGAACCTAAGTCAAGCGAGGCCTTCACAGTGGCACAGCACATGAACTGAGGATTTCTCTTCCTCTTGGCAGAATCTGCATGTTGCATCCTGTACCAGACCCATCAGACTCATATGTCTATTGAGTCGACAGTGTCCTGTTAAAAGACCCACTATTATCCTAATGGCCTTTCTATTTTGGCATAGTAGATCTTTCGTAAATTTAGCCGATCTTTCTTTAATGAACTCTTTGGCCTGTCTCTGTTGCGAGAAGCCCCTCCACCATTCCAGAGACTTATTTTGCATACATTTCTCAATGGATGTTCTTATGCCTGGCTTGGCCATGCCACAAAAGGGTTCAGGTCCTACTAAGGCTGTGGATGAGCCTTCTCTGGCCAGTTCATCCGCCTTTTCGTTACCTTTATGTCCCTCGTGTCCTGGCACCCACACCATGGTCAGTTTATTTTGACTTCCTAGGTCTTTTAGGGCATTCACACAGTCCCACACAAGCTTTGAGTCAACCTGCATGGAACCGATTGCTTTTAGTGCCGCTTGGCTAAAGGAGAAAATGGCTATCGACTGATTGACAGTCCCTTGCCTTATTATTTCCTTTGCACACCACTGTATCGCGGCTACTTCAGCCTGAAATACTGGGAGTATTTTCCTAGACTTAACGAGATTTCCGTTTTTGGCCTTATCCCGTAAATCCCAACTCCCAGCTACTAGTAAGATTCCTAGCATCATTGGTTTGAGGATAGAATCTGATCAAGTGGCCCGTGAATTAAAACATGTTTACCCTGGTAGGGGACATAAGGGCCAACCTAGTTGTATAGCACAATCACGATTAGAAATCACTAGTCCCTAGATTGATAACCTGTCGTAGTGTCATGCTTGTACTCCGTAACCACGTACCTGGATATTGTTGCACATACCGCCTTCCATAATAGTCGTTCAAATGCGTTAGCCGCTTGCTAGACACCAGTAGCAGTAATTTCCGAAACTTAGCTGTACTTGATCTGCCTGCTTGCATTATCATTATACATTTCAGTGGTAATAGATTTCGTAACTTTGCTGCATTTGATATACCTGCTTGCATTATCATAACCTCTTGCTTGATTGGCTTACTTTTCTGTTATCTGTATTATTAGTTACAATGTTTAATATATTTTTTTTTATTATTTGTGAAGTCAGATTTAAATAAAATAGAGCAAATGGAGTTAAATAAATCTGGTCATAAACCGAGAATCATTTTCGGCAGGTAAAGTTGTCCATTTTTACGAAACTGTTAACCATACGCACAGGCACTGGACATGTCATATCTTCACTGAGTTATTCCTGCTTCCATCATACCGCTGATAGAATAAAGTGGTGTTCCTACACTTTAAAACAGGAACTGGCACTCGAGACTCTACCATAATAAAAAGTTCAACGTACAGCTGCTGTATTAAAGAATGCCAATGTGACACTTCTCTTTTTGTACAGGTAGACAAAAGACAAGAGGAAGGAAGTGACGTCACAACTGGGAATTTTCTAAAAAATTTTATGTGGGTTTTGCTCTGCCTACGTATGCATGTTGCACATATTTAAATATCCACTTTTAGTGAAAGTTGCTTCATCACTAAAAATTCACTGGCCAACATTTAGTTTGAAAAAAAACACCAGACTCTACCTAGGTCCCCAGGCGTTTTTGGGGTCACTGATTCCGATACCGAGGTCGGTTAAGCTCTGTCACGTCAAGTTCAAGGTCAATTGAAGGTCAAACTAAAAAAAGGTGGTTGAAAAAATCTGAAAAAAATCATACATAGGTTTTTGAAGTCGCTGAGTCCGAATTCGGTGTTCGCTTACCCTTAGAAGTGATCCAGAGGTCATTTCAAGGTCATTCTGAGGTCATTTCAAGGTTAATTTGAGAAAACAGAGGAGAAGCTGTCAAGAAATCTGAAAAAATTCATACATAGGTTTTTGGGATCGCTGAGTCTGAATCCGCTCAGACGTCATTTTAAGGTCACTATGAGGATGAACTGATACACTTGAAACATCTGAAGGTTTTTCGGGATTCTATGTCCAAATATCAGTTTTTTAGATGACCCTTTTATCAGATCCGCACCTTCAAGTTACAATACACGACCGACTTTGATTTTAGCCTGCATTCGTCCGCCAGCTTTTGCTGCTCGTGAAGCTTCTTCGACTATCTCAATGCAAATATATTTAACTCAATGAATCACCTACTTATTTTTTTCTGTGAAAGTTGACTAGCTTATATTTACCACATGAATCCTGTGGAACGCAAAGAATGGTCTTTAGGTATAGTTGCAGAAGCAGAGCGAACATGAAAGTAGAAAGTACCTTGAGTATTCGATAGATGGCGCATGCCCACCGCAAGTGAGTTGGGGCAGAAGAGGGATATAAGCCCGGCGCAAATCACGGGCGTTGGCTTCACTCACTTGGAGCTGAATCATGTCAGGATCAAAGTAATTTAATGGTTTTTGAGTCAGGGTTTTTAAATGTAAGTACTTTTAGCATAAAGTTTTGGAAATTTCAACATATGTCAACAGCAAATTAACGTGTGTTGCACCAAGGGTACCTCCACGGAGTGACGGTGGGCAACGGAGTTGTCGCACTATCCGGCTAAATCCCTGGATTACGGCATTCATGCCGTTATGGCAACCACACGTAAAAGTGTTACTAGACAGGGCTTAGGAAACCCAGAATCGGCAGCTGGTCAGGGTGGGAAAGCGGGCCAGCAGGCGTCGTCATCAAGCGACCGTAGCTCCACATTGGAGAGAGGAATTTGGCCTTTGTAGAGTCAAATGTTATGTATGAATTTTTTTCATATTTCTTGACAGCTTCTCCTCTGTTTTTTTCAAAATAACTTTGAGATGACCTCAGAATGACCTCGAAATGAGCTCTGAATGTCTTTTAAGGGTAAGCGAACAGCGGATTCGGACTCAGAGACCCCAAAAACCTATGTACGAAGTTTTTCACATTTTTTCAACCACCTTTTCTTAGTTTGACCTTCAAATGACCTTGAACCTGACGCGATAGAGCTTAACTGACCTTGGCATTGGAATCAGTGACCCCAAAACCCCTGGGTACCTAGGTAGAGTCCGGTGTTTTTTTTCAAACTAAATGTTGGCCTGTGATTTTTGAAATAAAATTAAGATCGCGTTCGTGACTTTGAAGGAACCACTGCCAATCAATCCTTCTTTGGTAATTTCCTGACAATAATTCCTGAACTTTTATTACATGGAAAGGATATAGTTGCTGATTATGAAGTACCCTGAGTCGTATTTAGTATGATTTTGAAAATATTATTAAATTATTGATTAAAATATTTGCATGACGTATTTTTTCCTTCATCTATTATATCTGGTAAATTTAAAATATTTAGCTTAAATCCAGAAATTGTCCGGTAAAGGTGACCTTTTAACATTTCTGCCAAATTTCAGTTAGGAGGTAATTTGACATTTCGTCAAAAAAACTATAATTTCCTTAAATTACCAACCATATTGCAATCAGTAATTTATACAGAACAAATCTAACTTTAAAAAATCTGTAAAACCGACACTGTTTAGATTTCATTCCAAGCCACTCACACGACATATCAGTGAAACCCAGAAAAGACCAACTTCGGAAATCTACTCTTTATAGAACAGCAGAAGGTAAACATTCACTTAGGTTGCAACTAATCTGATAATGGGTTGTTAATATTTGTTGAAGTGTTCAGAATAAGAAGACATGTTCAGTACAATTACATTTAGTAGATATAGAAATATCTATTTAGAAACTACCGTGTTTTTTTTATATAATCTCATACACGTTTTCTTAGCAGGACTTCAACAGTCATTAGAACGCATCGTTTTTGAGATACAGAACGCTGAATTTAAAAAAAAATGTTTTCTTTAATTACAAAATAAATAACCGCTCATAATAAATTCATGATAGGGCTGGCTGTGAAAAACTTCGCTACTGAAAATAATAGGTGATAATTTTCATTACAAAATTATTTGCTCTCAAATACCAAATCCTTCACAGCAATATCATAACTCATGACTTTATTATGAACCGTTATTTTGTAATTAATGAAAAAACGTTTTCTATTTTCAAGCTGAAAGACTAGATAGACTAAGGCCAAAATGATTCTACTTACTGATAAGGATTTCATTTCGCAAACCTTAGTCGAAATGAAAGAATTTTTTACATCCAAAACAGCTCTAATTTCTGTCTTAGTGTACGCGCCTCAAAACTTCTTCATTTCTGGCATGATCTGTCCATGATTTTTGAAGAAGTCTACGGAACACCCATATTTCAAATCAAAGGCTTCCAGCCGATTCATAGTATTAGTATTTAATATCCAAGCTTCATATCTATATAGCAATACTTAGTACATACGTTATTGAAAGTAGTTTGTGATTCTTTTACTCTAGCATGGATTTTCACCTCAAGATCCAAATTTTGAGTGATCAAAATATTTGATTTTTGTATAGGGTTATTCATTATAAATTACACACCCCTTATCATCGTTATTATTGCCTATAGAAAAAAAAGTTTTAAATAAAAGTTGGGTGGTTATGACTGAATTTTGTTAAAATGTTATCAAAAGTACAGTAGCGTGCAGATTTCAGGGGATACAAAAAAAATGTTTTTTTTAAATAGGATACCTGTATATTATTAAATATTTGAAATGATCCTCTGTTTATGATTTCAAAAATATACTATATGTTACCCCTACAATATACCGTTCTTGAGTTACTAAACGTCGATATCTTAGTTAAACTAGTTACTGTAAATATGGAAAAGTTAGCATTATTAAAGTGAGCTATGAAAATGACAACTATTATGTTTGATAAGTGACATTTCTGTAATGAATAATCGAACTGGTTTACAGTGAGGAAGAAAAAGTCCAAATATTTAATTGTTCTATACGAAATAACAAAAATAAACGTGCAGCAAAAAGAGCATATAGGGTGTTGTATCCATATCGCCCAACACTATCAGAAAATACGTTCAAAAATATTTACCGAAAGGTGAATATACCTCCAGTTTTAGTAGAAACAAGCGTATAGTTCAAGCAAACCAGGAAAAACAGCTAGATATACTGCTTCATTTCGAAGGTAGGCCCATCCATATCTATTCGCGAATAGACTTTTTTTAAACACTGTATTATTTTTTTAAATATTCTGAATGTAGTATAAATAATGCAGTCGATCAATTAGATAAAAGTTAATCCAAAATCCAACGTACGTTAAAAAATAACAACTACATACCATATAAAATTTTATCCGTACAAGTTTTAACAGAGGCTCATAAAAGGAAAAGGCTGGACTTTTGCCGCTAGATCATTCAAAAGTTGGATGAAGATCCCGATTTTTTTACTAAAATATTATGGACTGATGAATCATTCTTTTCAATGGCAGGAGTTTTTAATAGGAAAAATCGAAGGTCGTGGGAAAACAAGCACAACAGAAAAAGATTGATAAAAGAAATAAAAACAAGAAAAACTATTAGTATTTGATGTGGAATTTTCAGAAAAAAAATTGTTCGGCATATATTTTATGAGTATACTTTAACTGGAGTTACCTATCTGGAAATAATTATCCCAGAAGCAGAAAATACTCTTTTGCAGAATTTTCCGGAAGCCGAACTTGATGATATGATTTGGATGCAGCGTCCTACCCATTCAAGATCATTTGAATAATGTATTTCCAATGTGGATAGGGGAATAATAGACCTATTAAATAGCCACCTAACAGTCTGGATTTGATCCCTATGTGTTAATTTTTTTAGGGATTTCTAATAGACATTGTCAATAATAATAGTAATAATAATAATAGTACTCAAGTCATTAAAGACAGAATTCGACTTGAAATAAACAATCTGAATGTAAATAATGAAGCCATTTCCGGTGCAATTATAAATATAAGAGGATGTTATCAATTATGCAATGACAGTAATGTTGGACACATCGAATATCCTTTATGAGTTATCATTTATTTATATTTAAAATTTCTAAATAAATCTTTGTTATCTATTTTGTATAAATATTTGGACTTTTTCTTCCTCACTGTAAACCATTTTGATTATTTCATTAAAGAAATGTCACTTATCAAACATAATATTTGTCATTTTCATAGCTCACTTTAATAATGTTAACTTTTCCATATTTACAGTAACTAGTTTAACTAAGATATTCGACGTTTAATAACTCAAAAACGGTATATGGTAGGGGCAACATATGATATATTTTTGAAATCAGGAACAAAGGATCATTCCAAAAATTTAATAATATACAGGGTATTCAGTTTAAAAAAATATATTATTTTTCTGTATCCCCTGAAATCTGCACGCTACTATACTTTTGATAGCATTTTAATAAAACTCAGTCATAACCACACAACTTTTATTTAAAACTTTTTTTTCTATAGGGAATAATAACGATGATAAGGGGTGAGTAATTTATAATGAATAACCCTGTAAGTACCACTTCGATGTAGTTGTATTCTGCTTACTATCTTTCCAGTATTAATTCTAAGCCTCAAGAGGTACCCAACTCTCGTTATTTTATTGAGCAATCGTGATAATGCTTCAAGACTATCAGCAATATTCTATCGTTCATTTTAATTCCGTGTGTTTCATTTGATTTCATTTTTTTTTTTAATATTTGAAAGTGTCCTATATTAACATCTGAATTCAAATATCACGAAAGAAATATTGGTACACGTTTACCGTCTTTGTTAACTACTAAATCGTGGCTCGTACAATAAAACACCCAATAACAATACACATTACTTTTATTAATTTACACATTACTTAAATAAACAATAACGCCCTTACTTCGACAATCAATACTACTAATCATTATAGAAAACGCTATTTTATTGGCTTAAATCATTGTTTTTTATCCCACTGTTGACTGACTGAACTCGAACTCCAATTCAATACTAACTCCAGCTGAACGAAGTTTGGCATATATACCAACGCTGGATATTCTAAAATAATCCATATAGAATGGTTATGGATTATTTATGGTTTATGGCCTCCTGAAATAATATTTTCTAGACAAAAGCAGTTTATTATACATATTCAGATCTAACAAATTGTGTTTTGAATTAGTCGGTCTGTATCTGGGATTAATTAATTTATCTTTACCTGTGGTGTTATGTGTATAATCATCAGAATGGCAAGCAAATTGTTCTTTGTTTTTATGAATCTCAATTAAACAGTTAAAAATTATATGTTAGGCAGAGATATTCTATTGAGGTTTCTGAATAATTCTAATGGCGCGTTTATTTAACACAAACACTGGTTGGAATTAATATAATTTTCCCATATAATAATGACATAATTAAGATGAGAATAGCAAAGGGCAAGGTAAACAGAACGTTGTGTCAGCTTAAATCAGACTTCTCAGTTTTCTTAAAAAAATAATAGGCTGCAGAGTGTTTTGCAAAGTTCATCAATGTGTTTGTCCCACCTAAGACCATCATCAATAATAATATCTAATAATTTAACACTTTTCCCAACTTTATGATTTGGATGATAATAATAAGTTTTGTTTTAAAAAATTAAAAACACTTTTTATTACTTGTCTAATTTTCAATCAAAATGGATTTTCACAAACTTAATCTTCAATCAATTATTTAATAAGTTTTGTGTTTTGTCTCTACTTATTCGTAGTGGACCATGTTTCAGCAATATTCTCCACTAAAGCAGTCTTTTAAGCAAGACTGTCAGAACTAACAGGGCTGTATCATCTGCAAACAAAATACTTTTCCTATTATTTAGACAATTTGGAAAGTCATTAATGAATATTAAAAGAAGGACTAGTTCTAATACTGATCCCTGAGGAACTCTAGGATTAATGTTAGTACAACTTAAATTGACATTCTTTACAGAGATGCACTGCGTTCTGTTTAATAAATAAGATCTAAAAAATTCAAATGGGATGCCTCTTACTCCACAGAGATCAAGCTTTTTCTTCCAGTATCGATGCCACACAGAGTCAAAAACTTTGCTAAGGTCACATGAGGTAATGGAGATTATCAAACCTTTCTCAGTCATCAACTATGTCACTAATAATACTAGAAACAGCTTTTATTATTGAGTGGTTACGTATGAATCCAAACTGACGATTATTTAATAAGGAGTTGGATTTAAAGTACATCGTTTTAATTTCTAAAACTTTACCGGAAATAGGAATGATACATGTATATAATTGTAACGTCAGTTAGGTCTCCTTTAAAAAAAAAAATAAATAAAACAAAAGTCCTCACCAATATTGCTATCACCTCAAGAGTTTAAAACATTCACTGACACGTTTTTCTGGATCTTTATTGACGTTGTCAGTTTGAAAGGCGCACACTGACGACGCAAAAGTGTAGAAACATATGTCTATGGATGTTTTAAAGTTTTGAGTTGATTGTGATATTTATTGGTGAGTACTTTTGTTTTATTTTTTTTTTCGTTCTGCTGAAGAGAATGATTTCAATTAAAAATAATATTATTACGGCTGGTCGTAATATTCATGTTATCTTTTTTTTTCTAATTAGATAATCATCGTGGCAAATTATCAGAATGGTAATTGTTTAAAAAGAAAACATACCTTTCTGTGATAAGTTTTTTGGAAAAGTGTGGAAAATACTAGAAGTTTTGTTGTTATTCTATTTTTATTTTATTCCTGTTATGAATTTTTGTCACTATATATAGCCATTACATTGTTATCCAGACGAGTATATTAATTATAGCAGAAATCTTATATAAATGTGGGATTCATCGATTTGCGACGTGGCATTACTGTAACGATTAAGAGCCATTTTTCAAGAACAAATTGGTCAATCCATCTTAGAATAGTAAGATGCTGGGAACGTGCTGTTATTATATAGAAACTTTATTATTACTTTACGAAAGCTGAAAAAAGTATATATTAATTAAAGTCGCGTTTATTTTTATACGGTATAAAGTTCGGTAATTTTATAATACACAATTTACGTAAAATTACTAATTTATAATTAAATCTGCTCCTAAAAATACATTTTGCAAAGTTAAAAATAAGTAATAGTTATACCAGTATACGTATTTGAATATAAAAATAATTAAATATAATCAGTTTTAACCAGTCGAGGAATTCATTTACCCTAAAATTTTCATCATAGGGTTTATGTAATTCCTTTTATACGAATAAATATTTTATATAAGATATTAAGGGAGGTATATACCGTTCCTCTAAATGATATTAAGTAAATATCACCACAAACTTGAACATGAAAATACACAAAAGCAGTAAAAACAGAGAATTTAATTGAAAATCGCACATAAAATTTAGGCATCTACTGTAGCTGGCGAACAATCGATCAGGTTGTTAAGGGCCAGTTATAGGTACTTTATACTGTTTTACTAAATTAAGCTGTTGCCCACATTTTAATAAAACTTTTTATCATCTTCAGTCATTCACAATCAAGAACATTTCTTAAAAATAATTAAGTAAACGCAAATAAATTCTGACCTTACTTTTAAATTATTTTGTTCAATTTAAATTTTATCAAAACGTCGACAACAGTTTAATTTAATAAAACAGTATAAGGATCATTCTCAAATAGTTTTAATATTGCACATAATAAAATCTGAAAAAATAAACTTTTGTTTATGTGTTTAAAACCACAAAAATTTTCATTCTATAATAACAAATATGCTTAAACTGTCTATTGCCATAATGACCATACACGGTTTTTTTCATAAATCATTTTTTTTTGAGCTAGTGTCTTAAATTTTATCATTACCGGCTCTACTTAAACAAAGTGGGAATTTTATGTTTTACGTAATGATACTTATAATAAACTGTTCAGAAATTGTAGCAGCCTTATACATTGTCATATTAATAACTTAACAAAAAATTGGTGTCTTATGTAGATGTCCTAAAGGAATTTTTCCGGAAAATTTCTAAATAATAAAAAATTTATAGTTGTCTTTTTGTGATTCTAAAAGAAGACGGGAATGCCAGTATAATTTATGGTCGGTTATTCTTTTTAGAGTTGTAACCCTTACTTTCAAAATATTTGTTGCATGCTTTTTGTATCCAAAATTGAAGAATTTTAATTTTTTAGCTTAGAGGTCTGTAGTGGTATCGGTAGACGGTTATAATATAAAGTAGACAATAGTGAGATATAAAATAACTTTTACTAAACATCTCGGTATTTAACAATAATGTAGAACTTAACATAACATAAACTTACATAACCTTCTGTAAGAAAAATTTGACAAACACAACAATAAAAAATAAAGATCTTAAAAATAGTATTTCTTATAAAAATATTTGAAATAACTAAACTTAAACATAAAATTATTAAATACGATTTGAAGGAAACAACTACTCAGCGGGCAAATACCTCGACCTGCATTGGATTACACCTTCAAATCATGATAGATTGATAGCCAATATTATTTGTCAATGCCTAACCAGACATAGACCGGTTATTACCTGTTATTAAATACGATTTGAAGGAAACAACTACTCAGCGGGCAAATACCCCGGTTAGGAATTGACAAATGATATTGGACATCATAGATGTCTCTGTGGTCTCTGAGTTGTTTCGTTCAAATCATATTTAATAACAGTAGTTTAGTCCACCTGGGCTAGAGGTCGCCGCTCCCGGTACTTGCTTCGCAAGTCGCTATCCGCGACAGAAACATCTATGATGTCGGTCGGATAGTAGCATTTGGACCATATAAGAAGTTTCACATACCTCTCACCACTACTCAATTTACCTTAGTCAGTATATGACTAGCAGGTTGGCCACTATCATTTGTCTGTTCCATAACCTATGGCATACTGAGGAGAACTAATAATGTCTATGTCTGGTTAGGAATTGACAAATGATATTGGCTACCGATCTATCATGATTTGAAGGTATAATCCAATGCAGGTCGGGGTATTTGCCCGCTGAGTAGCTGTTTCGTTCAAATCATATTTAATAACAGTAGATTCTTTTAGTATTTTTAAATAAACCAACTTTTTAACCATAAACTGGAAATTTGCGTGTTTAATACACAAACAAGTCTCTCGACGAGATACATTCTGATGCACAACCCAGAAAGGTTTCATACTAACAAATCAACTTTAGAACAATCTGGCGGAAGAAGTGTTGTTAAATTTTTTATACAGTTCTTTCACTTTTTCCACTGAAAAGCGTATTTGCATTTGTATCCGATTTCTTGTTATGCAGTCCCCTTTCCCAGGAGCTAAAAAAAGAATTTTCATCATCCTCAAAGAATTGTCTCATCAATTGCCTAAAAAACATAATATCCTTTCTGTATTTTCCTACCCAATTATCCTTTTTTTCTTTGAGACTGTGGACTGGCTATACCTAATTTTCCAGTATCTGTCACAAATTTGTATTTTTTTTTTTAAATGCCAGACACACTTTGAAAATACTTGCTTATCATTTTCATTCTTAAGGATCTTTACGTTTTCTTGCAACTTGTTACTTAAAGCGGTTCCAAATGACAGTTTTAGTTTTATCAACTTAGTGTTTCTTGTTTTCAATGGATTTTTCACTTCTTTATTTGGAGAAGGAGAAAATTTACTTGCAACGATGCGTTGACACCTTTTTCTTCATTTTTCTGCAATTTTGTTACTTGATTCTAATTTCTATTTTAACTATTGCACCTTTTGCCGCTTCCATCCAGTATTCCTTTTTTGCTTCTTACGTCCAGCTTTCTATCTTGTAATATTTGGTCTAATAGACATACGATTTTCTGTAGCAACAAATTCAGCCAAGGGAGAAGGTGGAGGAGTATTTTCATCAATATATTTTTCAATTTCTTTTTCTGATTATCTTTTGGTAGTATTTTCGTGAAAATTCCCGCCACTTCTTTTTGTTTTTTTCTGGTCACGTTTATCCATCTCACTAATATCTTTTAACTGTCTTTTTTCTTCTGATTCCTTTCCCTTTCATACAGCTTAGACTTTTCCCATCTTTCCGGATCAACAGCAACCCGTTCTCTGTACTTCCTTTTTTTTATGCCTACTATTTCTCTGCAGATCAGTCATAGCTTGTGTCATTTTTCCACCTTTCTGTGTGTTTTTCCTATTCTGTGCTTTTTTCGTAATATTTTAGTGCCTTTGAAAAATTAATGAAAGTTTTTATTGCATTTCTGGACGAATCTCGACGAACTATGACAATACACAAAATTTCAGACAGAACAAATTTTCTGTCTGTGTCTGTGTTTGCGATAGCAGCTACAGTTTTTGAGATAAAGCTTTCAAATTTGGTACACACATTCTAGAGGTCCAGGAAGATATTGACTTCGTTGATGAGCAAAATCGGTCCAAAATAAATATTAGTGACATCCTACCAATGCGACTTTTGTGAAACGTCAAAATGTGACTTTTTTTGAAACGTCAAAGTGGCAGTGGTTTTTTATACTGTCACTCTTATCTAAATATGCTAGTATAAAAGGTTTAGGCATACAATGAATCAAAAAACAACACATCCGATACAATTTATCATAGAAACTACATATTAAAACAACTACTCAGTTTAAGAGCAAGTGCTGCATTGAATTAAATAACAGTGTTCTTAGTACTAGAAGCAAAAAAAAATTGAGATTGAAAAAATATTTACTCACCAAAAAAGGAAAATTTTCACAGTCAAGAAATGATTTCCTCCAGTTACAATACAAAAAACGGAAACCTTTTGACTGTGAAACTTTTCGTATTTTGATTCTCATTTTTTTTTTGCTTCTAATACTAAGAACACTGTTAGTCAATTCTTGCTAAATCCATATGGTATGTAACATGAATTAGTTGATTTAATTTTCTTTTTTGTCGACAATTAGAAAAATTTTAACGGCGATTTAAAGTTTTATGTTGGTTATCTTGGCGACGAGGGCGTGCTAACGCAACTTTATTACATTTTATTGTAGTTCACAAAAAGTATCTAATCAGGTCACAGGGAAATCAGGCTTTCGAAATTCTCGTCACTAAAAATTAGAAATCCAATTTAATGTCTTCATTTTAGTGATTTGTTTACAATATATCAGATTTTTTTAGATTTTTCAGAATTAAATGATTATTTATTTGAATACAGTAGTTACGCCTCTGAGCCTGATAATTTTTGCAACCGACTGTCTCAAAGTGTTTTAGATAATTCATCGAACAAAAAACATTACATCTAATTTGCCACTCCAAATTACACGTTATCCGGTCCCCCCTATGTTTACCCACACAAAATGCGTCTAATCAGTCACTGGTGTAGTGGGTGAAAACCTGAAAAGTGAACATCTGCATGCGGGCAAAGGCACATGGCACACATGATAGTGTGCAGTTTTTGCTCTTATACATCAGTTGAGGGATTGCCATGATGAAGTAAAGGCCCTACAAGCTAACTTGACTGGTGTCTTCAAATAGCGCTCGCCTGGGCTAATCATAGTAGATTTATGTTATGATAATAGACATTAACATGACCTTGGAGATTTATGGATACGAAATTTCTGGAGCGTAGGGTTGACAGGACTGTCGATTGGTATAAATCTTACGAAAATTCATTCTGGAGGGTGTGCATAAAATCCTGAACAGTCTCCAGCTTAAGGGACGAAATAAAATATCCATTGAACTTCGTTCTACTATCGGGTGTATTTTAATTTAAATATTTTTTGGTTTTTTGAACAGGGATTTTTATTTTGTAAATATCTCAATTATAAACATATTAAGGCTGACAGTGTTATAAAGAACTGAACATTACAAACTAACAGGAAGGATCGATATTCCTTAATAACTGACATTTAATGAGGGGTAAAATATGTTTCACATATTCCCATGAAAACTTTAATTTACATTAAATATTGTTATACATAAATAATTATGGATTGTTATAACTGGTCACTGTTTTATTCTGATATGTACAATGGATACTTTAAGTACATAAGCTGAAAACATAATCCTCTTTATCGCCGTTTCTTCACGTGCCGCATTAAAAATCCTGAGAATCCTCTGGAAATATAACACCCATTTCTTTTCTCAAATAATCCATTAATCTGGCAAGTTCAATAGACTCCTCGTGCGGTATATGTTTGCATTCAAGCTTACCTGAAAATTTAACAATGTTCGTAAATCCAAAAAACTTTTTAAATGCAGATAAAGGACTGATTTGTAAGCTTTGTCTGAAATTCCTTTGTTACCGTGAATAAATTTTACTTCCTTAAAAACAAAACATCATCGTGAAAATACGACATCCGTATTATAACAGTTGAGTCATTCCATATGAAATCGTCTAAAAAAAATTGTTGTTGCTCCACTATTTTAGATTTTGCTTAATAGTCCAAGAGCTGGCATCCAAAATGTGCAAGAGTTTTCTCAAAGCTAATTTTTTGAGATTAGGTTACTTTTTAGTGATGGAAAATAACTGTAGAGTCAGCACTTCCGGTACCGGGACACCTGGCGCTGGGACGCTCGCAAAGGTGTAATATTAATTAACGTCTCTAAACTGTTTTCTTAAAGCTCAAAATTTATAGAAAACAAGTAAATATAATATAAAACAAGAATCCAACAGTCAGACAGCCAAATATAGAGACACGTGGCGTCAGCGCTACTTCATACCTGTCAAAAATATGACGTGTGTCAAAGTGATTTCTCAAAGCTGAAATTCTCCAAAACATTAATTAAAACTATAAAGTTAATAAAGGAGACAGTCAGACTCATTTATGATAGGACCACGTCAGTCAGCAGTCGATAGATGTGAGAACGGTAACTGCGCGCATTAGTACGCCTTTTCTCAACACATATCACTTATTTTATATAAAAAAATAATTTTAATTGTTTCTTAATAATTGTAATTGTTATATATCAGTTATTATATAGATATCAGTTATTTTATACAAGAAAAAATAATTTTAATTATTTTATAACAGAAAAAAAAAGAATCATTGATTCATTGAAAAAAAAAACATCTAATCGTCAGAATCATTGCCGTCGCCACTATCTTCATCAGAATAAAACGCGATTGCACCATATTCTTCGGCGTCATCAGTGGTGGTTGATTCCGAATCTGTGTACAAATCAAAAATTCAGCGTTAAGCAATACATTACATTAATAAGTAAGGTTTTGAATCACATTTGCGAGTCGACTGGCAAAAATTACCTGCAGGTGTATCATCCGGTTGAATCAAAACGTCAGAAATGAAATTAGGTAGCTGATCGTCTTCGTACCAACTGAAATCATATCGGCCATCGATCAACTGCCAACCGTTTTCCTCTGGAATCATTGCAGTGGGCACTTTTTCATCAGCATGACTCTTCTTGGCCAATTTCCTATATCTGAATAGTCATAACATCGGTGTATTATCATTTTCATTTCCTTTGGTTATTTTATCATTATTTTTCGTAGTTTCAGTTTCCATTTCAGCTCAACTCCAGGATATTTAGCACAACCAACGTTCTCATTGTCGTCTTTAAGCACCTGCACCATTACACATTCTTCACCGCCCTTAAATTCTTCAAACACTTCACTGACTTCACTTTCGCTTTCACTAAAATTTATTTCGAAGACGAAGCCGTCGAAATTTTTACAAACTTTGACATAAATGCCGACCTTTTTTCAGCTTCTTTCAGAGCTACCATTTTTCTTTTACCATTTTGCGCCCCAGACCATTTCGAAGACATTATTATTTTTTGAATTATGTCAATATTATAACGTCAACAAACACAATACACAACGCAAATTTATTTTTTAATAACTAATATACAAAGTCCGAAGAAAGCTAGTACAAGCTGACAAGCTGCAACAAAAGATGACACGATATGTTATATCTATTATACATATATTAATATGCTAACTGAAGCATTGGAAACTTAAACGCGTACCGTACTATACTGTTATAGTAATATTATTAATATAATAGACTGATTTCAACAATTCGCTTCTTTAGCAAAGAATAGTTTATTCTTTGTTTTTAGTTAGAGAATAAATAATAAAATTAAATACAGAAAATTCAGAATTCGGTCAAAGAAGACCGGCAATCGGCGCTCTATATAAAAACGATAAAACGTAAACATCATACCCACGCCAACACTTTGTACTCCGCCGGCCGGTATTACTTTGATTTTTTTGTTATCATACAGCATGTTTACCGATAGGCGGGAAAGTGCGGACTTATTTGGAGTGCATGCTTTTGATTAAAATTTATATTTAATTATTCAGAAACTACAACCGACTTGCGGCAAGTGAGCGCCTCCAAGATTCAGCACCCCAGGTGACCACCTGGCCCGCCTGCCCATCGGGCCGGCCCTGGTAACCCACATTCCATTGAGTTATAAAATAAACGATATGTATTGAGAAAAGGCGTACTAATGCGCGCAGTTACCGTTCTCACATCTATCGACTGCTGACTGACGTGGTTCTATCATAAATGAGTCTGACTGTCTCCTTTATTAACTATATAGTTTTAATTAATGTTTTGGAGAATTTCAGCTTTGAGAAATCACTTTGACACACTTCATTTTTTTGACAGTTATGAAGTAGCGCTGACGCCACGTGTCCCTATATTTTACTGTCTGACTGTTGGATTCTTGTTTTATATTATATTTGCTCGTTCTCTATAAATTTTGAGCTTTGCGAAAACAGTTTTAGAGACGTTAATTAATATTACACCTTTGCGAGCGTCCGAGCGCCAGGTGTCCCGGTACCGGAAGTGCTGACTCTTCAGTTACTTTCCATCACTAAAAAGTAACCTAATCTCAAAAAATTAGCTTTGCGAAAACTCTTGCACATTTTGGACGCCAGCTCCCCGACTATAAACTTTGTGAAAATATTTTTTTAAAGTTCCAAGGAAGGAAATCCCTCGTCATTTAATTTTCGCATGCGTCAGTTCCCGCCTGTCCGAATTAAAGCATTTAAAAAACGTCATTTGTATGCTTTAATATTTTTAGCTGTAAAAATTTTTCTGTTAAGATATCTACTTGTTCAAGATGGCATTTTAAAGCTGAAAGATAGTAGTTTTTGTGCAAGTAATATAAATTCAAACAATCAATACCCCCGATAAATAACACGGTGCTGAAAATACGTATATTTTACTGATTTTTCGTTATTTTTAACTGACTCGACTATTGAATGCAAACAGCTAATATTTCTCAGAGTCCTCAGAGATCAAGTGCACATATCGTAGAAGAAATAAAACTTACCATTGACTCGTTCGGCCCACTTTTTTATAAAATAATCTCTGCTTGAAGTTTTGAAATTTTAAAAAATCGCAATATTTAGGCTATAATATGAATGTGGTGGCTACGAGATAAAACTATGAAACTTACAGGATATTTAGTTCTTACCTTAAACTTCAAAAGCCTGTAATGCTCGTTTTGTTATTTTCATCCTTTGTGAGTGTACAGGTGATTTAAAAGAAATAAAAATATCAGACATTTGTTTATTTTTAAAATAAACTTAAACTATGTACTTTTTGAAAAGTAACGCTGTTAATAAATATTACTACTAGCAACAAAGCACTCATACCCTACGATTTTTGTAATAATGACAATAGCGTTAGAATAGGAGCGTTCTTGTAATTCGACACCGTCAGACGATCTATTAATGAGCAAATAAAAAGTATTAGAAATGGCTAATTATACTACTTACTTAGATAATTTGAATGTTAATATACTCATAATTTCATGAAAAAAATTGTATAATTTCAAATTCAAAATTATTCTTGTTCTCAGCATGACAACAGAGCTCTTTATTGATTTTGTACAGCACCTTGCCAAGTTTAAACTTCCTGGCTCCATCTTACTCATTTTTGACGGAGCTGCATGTCATTTAGATTACGAAATTGTAGAAGCTGCTGACCAACATGCAATAAAGTTGCTGTGCTTACTCAGCAACACAACACATGAACTGCAGCCCTTAGATAAGTCGGTGTACAGATCATTTGAGTCACATTGGGACCAGGAGGTCCTCAGATACTGGGACCAACATCCTGACAGAGTGATCACAAAGCCAAGATTCAACATTATATTTTCTAAAGTCTGGAGCAAGTGCATGACCCAAGAAAGTATCATCAGTGGCTTCAATGCAACAGGGATATTTCCATTTAATCCATCCACGATTCCCGAAGCAGCTTTTGCACCTAGTATTCCCTCTTTTCTTCATCAGGCACGTATTGATGAAGATGATGACGATGATGATGATGAAAATATTCCACTAGCAAGAGTAGCAAAAAATACTAGACAGTCGCAAGAAGAAAATGATAAACAAACCAACACGGATGGCAGCAGGGAATTAAATGTATAAACTATAAGGCACAACTTGTTACAAGGGCAGTTTTCAAAGAGAATTTGACTGACAATGTTCCTTCAGCATCCAAGGAACCAATTAAGAAAACTACGTTGACGAAAAGTTTGCCGACATCGTCCAGTGTTCCTTCAACATCAAAGATCTTATCAGTCAAGCTAACTCCAATAACGAAAAGTGTGCCTTCAGCGCGCAGTGTAGCAGTCAAGCAAATAACCGATTCCAAAAATCGAGAATGGTACTGCTTTCTCTGCGATTCATGTAGGGTTATCGATATGAGAACGTGTCGTTCTTGCAAGAAATGCGTACATGATGAATGCATCGGTCTAACATAGTCAGATGATGAAGAGTTCGAGTGCCCAAAATGCGAAAAGCAAATAGAAGGGACTGCATAAGAGAATTGTTTTAATAATTTTAATATTTATTTTATGTTTTTTTGTTTTGTTATTTTTATGTTACGTGGGTCTTATTTTTGTACTATGCGGGCCTTATTTTCACACTGAGTAGAAATAAGGCCCATTTGCAGTGTTTTTAAAAAAAGTGGCCATATTTTTTCTTTCTTGTTATACATAGTCTCTGTATATGACAAATTATCAATTTATAAGTAAATAAGTACTTGTATCTTACAGAATGGATTTATCTTTTACATTCTTTTAAATAAAATAGTTCTGTTTATTAGGTGGGCCTTATTTGCCGTCCTTACCTTACGCTATTTTTTTCATCTCTTCAATAAGAAAGCTAAAACGTTCGAGAATATTTTTACACGATTCTTAAAAAATATTGGTTTGTCTGTACCCTTGTTGCAGTCATGATCCTGAAGTGGGTTGGACCCTTGTGACACCATTAACTAATATTTTGTCATTGCTCCATTAGCGTCTAAAACTGCCTGAAGTCTTGCAGGCATGGACAAAATCAGATTTCTTGCAAGGTCAACTTCTTGCGACAAGTTCTCCCAAGCGTCTCCCAATTATCCCTTCCAATTCTTGGGCATTATTTGGATGGTTATTTAATTTTCTTATATGTTTCATCATTAGTCCCCATACATTTTCAATTGGATTTAAATCCGGACTTTTAGATGGCCACGGTAACAACTCTATGTTTTTATTAAGAAACCATTGCCTGACACGATGGGCCGTATGTATGGAGCAGTTGTCTTGTTGGAAAATAAAATTATTTTCCGGAAACACCTCTATTACTGACGGCAACATAATATTGTCTAATATTTCAATATATTTAATGGAATTGAGATGACCACCACTGTTCCAACACACACCTAACCCATTTAGGCTCATCCAAGCCCAGACATTGACTGAAAACCTTCCTAATATTTGTGGATCGAAAGTATATTTTTCGTCGTATCTAGTGGAAGGAGGCCTATATACGCGAACATGTCCATCGTTACAGGATTTAAAAACCTTTTCGTTAGAAAAGACAACCTGTCCCCAGAAGTTTTCATCATTGATTATATAGTTGAGTGCAAAAATAATCCTACCCCGCTTCTTTTCTTCTGAAAGTTTGTATTTTTTAGCCGCTGAACAACTCTTCAAGTCGCTTTGTAGTTTTATTCCTCTGCAAGCAGTAGATACCGAAGCAGGGAAATTTGTCTCTGAAATTGCATTTACTGCAGTCTGAAAAGGGTTTTCTATTAGGTAATTTATAAGATTTTCATCTTCTTGATTATTGCTCTTTCTGGGCCTACCGGAACCAACTTTACGGGATACCGTTTGGTTGGTTTTCCATTGTTTTTTAACACTCATTATCGTGGTTTTACTCACATTGTATTCAGCAGCAAGTCTTCTTATGGACCAACCATCTTCAATTTTAGAAACAATTCGAAATTTTTGAATATCTGTTAGATGTCGAACCATTTTTAATAATGACGCCACTGATTAACGTCAAAGTGACATTTGTAAGATTATTAATATCAATCAAAGAACGAATAATTTACATAGCTAAAAGAAAGTGTACCAGTTTTTATTGAAATCAAGTGTACCCACTTTATAATAAATAAGTAAATTTGAGATATCTCTAGAATACACATGCCACTGTTGTTTACGCAAATCGCAACGTGGTTCCTAAGTGCCCGATTCCCCCTCCCGCAAACGAGTCCAGTGTATGCAAGTGCATCCGTGTTTCCGAAATATCATGCGAGATGGCAGCTATTATCGGAATACAGATATGCAGTTTTTAGTTTTCTAATAAATTTATTTTCAACTAATCCAAGAGTTGTGTCACATGAATATAAACGTTACAAACAGTGACTAATGTCGGAATGTTAAAAAAATTTGGATACAAAATATTTAAAATGCATGCGAAAATTTTTTTGACGACTCTAAAAAAAAAAAAAATTACATTCCGACATTTTATACATATTTTTGAAAAATCTTGTAAAAATCGCACTCAAATCGGATAAGTTTTAAACGAGATATTCGAGAATTATGATTTAATAGGGTATATAAGACTCTTAACAGTTATTTTTAACCTATCGATACGCTCGAAAACATTTCATAATATATGGAAACAATCAAGATATGTCCCATTTTCAAGAATAATAACAGACATAAAATAGAAAATTATTGACCTCTAGTAATATTAAACAATTTCTTTAAAGCTTTTGAAATTGCATTATATGATATTATTTTTTGTCATGTCAAGCTTCTTATTTGCCCTAATCAACATGGATTTATGGCTAGTAGATCCACCACCAGCAACTTATTCTGCATTACAAAACACCTAGCAGAAGGCATTGATACTGGAGGCCAGATCGATGTCGTTTATACAGACTTCTCGAAAGTAAACTAAGCTCATTCGGTTTTGTTGATTCTCTCATTATGTTTTTTCTTCCTATTTGCACAATAGAAAACAGTATGCAGTGTACCATGGTTACAAGTCTAGAGAAATATTAACTAAATCTGGTGTTCCCCAAGGTTCCAACCTTGGACCATTATTGTTTATTATGTATTACGATATCATATCTGACCTCCAATGCATGTCTCTTTTGTATGCAGACGATTTAAAAAATATGTAAATCCATAAAAACAATAAATGATTGTATCTGCTTACAAAATGATTTACTTACACTTGAATCGTGGTGTGAAAAAACAAGTTGCCATTGAATGTCGGATAATGCTATAATATGTCGTATACTAAAAAAAGTTGCCCGATAATTAACAATTATAATCAGTTAAAAGATCTTGGTGTAACATTTGATTGCAAGTTAACTTTTGTTGATCACATTTCCTCTGTTATCAGTGCGGCTTATAAAAATTTAGGTTTCCTTCTCAGAAACACAAAAGATTTTAAAGATGATACCACTTTATTTCTCCTCTTTAATGCATTTGTACGCTCAAAATTAGAATATTCTACTATTATATGGCATCCTGGGTATGATGTTCATGTTAATAACATTGAAAATATTCAACGCAAGTTCCTAAAGTATTTAGCTTATAGACATGATGGAGTATATCCTGAAAAAGGGACCTCTCATGACTGTTTGCTTCAGCGATTTCACGTTAACGATTTATGTACTAGACGTAATTACCATTCAGTACTATTTTTGTATAAAATTCTCTGTAATAAAATTAATTGCCCTGAAATTCTCGGTATGATCAATTTTCACGTACCATCCATTTTTATACACAACACCTCTATTCAATTTGCCAACGCACAGTGGACGGAAACGCCAAAAAGCTGGCCAAAATTAAAAAAATGAAGATTTTTTTTTTAAATGGAAACGTTTTAAATCGTTGTAGTGGTACCCCTAGCATTAGAAACGACCGTTAATACCGGTCCGGGTTCACTACCTGAGCGAGGAAATTACTTATTGTGCGACCGTGCAGCGCGTCACTTCGGCAGCTCGCAACTCTTCAAAAATCGATAAATTTTGTCTGCAGCGTAAAAATTCTCAATGTGCAGTCTTCTGTATCATAAAAATGGATTCTGCATCAGAAAGTGAGTACAATTAAAATATCTCAGTATCAGATCAGTTTATTTATATGGTAATTAGTAAATAATTATCGAAGTGGAGTGCATTTTTGTACATGCAACGATTCATAAACTCCACAAAAAAAAGCCATAAGTTACGCGGTTGGTGATAGTTGGTCTTGAAACTTATTGGAATGTGTTCAATGAACATTTTTTCGAAAGTGTATAAAAAATTAGCTGCATCTTTTTGCATCTTTGCGAGATATTGACCCAATTGTGCGCGAATGCACGGATGCATGCACATTCGTGTACCATAAAGTGGGCTCCTTTTGAATGCGTTCTCATAAAATGAGAACGTCATGCGTTCTCAACTTATGCGTTCAGAGTCATTACACATTTTTATTCCATTCCCCAGATCCTAATTTTCCCGAAACAAATGAAACACATGAATTCGCTTCAATTCAATAATAATTTTTGAACTATGTATATATTTTTGACCGTAATTTTTTTTGAAATTCTATATGGGATTCTTCATCAGCGACCCAAAAAAACTGTATACAAAGTTTTGTAAAAATGCAGCGATAATTGGCGATTTTTGGTATGTTTTGGGGGAATTCATGGCCGCAATTTTGTTTTTTCAAAATTCAACTTCGGATTCTTGATCAGCGACACAAAAAACCCCTGTATGCACAATTTCAGTAAAATAGCTCAATGCCTTTATATTTTGGCTAGCTTTTCGGCGTTTCCGTCCACTGTGCAACGCCTAGAACGAATGTACTCAGTTTCTTACCTTTACATGTAATGTGCTCAAATTATCAAACTATGTATAATGTAATTGATATCTTTCAATTTAATATTTGTGATATAAGAAATAAGATTCTTAATGTCATGTCATTTCTCATTTAACTAATTTATATTCTCATATTGTATTGTATTTCATTTAATGTAATTATTATTGTATTTTTCCCTGTCTTGTAAATGGTTTCGCCCGTTGGTCAGTGTATGAATAAAATAAAGTATATAAAGTTATTAATTTAATTTTTTGGGTAGGGAATCGATTGAGGAAACTTTTTTTATTATTAAGTTTAGGTAAGAAAGTGATCCTTTACGAAGTTTTTGGTTATCGTAGAGCTATCTATTCACTTATGAAACCGGATGTAATGTACCAGGTTTGGTTATCATACTGATTTGAATTACTATTACTCTAAGGGCAATTTCAAAACATGTAAAAATGTACCTAAAAAAATATTTAGGATTACACGGAAAGAAAACTATTCTACATCAAAGCAATTGATTATTCTTGAATTTTTATACTTGTCACTAGAAAAATATTACTTGGCATAATAAAATATTATTGTTTCAATAATGTACTAATTGTAAACCAAGAACAGATATATTTTTGAGTTTCATTAGCGCAAGTCTTTAAGTCAATATAAGTTTAATTCCTTCGAAGTATAAGTATGTATTAAATATACTCTTAATAGTACACTTCTTTCGAGTACTGTTAACCGTGAGAGTAAGTATGTATAAGGACATCTTAAAGTAAATTCTTATTTAAATGTTTTTCTTGACATAATAATACTACTCTTGGAATAAAACTACAAACAACTTTGCTGGACGAATTATACATATTATTAATCCAATAACTGTTATCCTTGATTGAATACTTGCTAATCTCAATGTGAAGTATCCTAATGTTGAAACAAGTAAATAGCGCAGTGATGGGAGGTAGAAAGCTATGCCTTTGCCAAACAAAGACGACATACCTTACCTACTACGCGTCGAATTGTGTGTGCTGTACTTTGTTCATAGATGTTGATTATTATGAAATAATTTATATTTAAAAAAGTTACATATGAACATTATGAACTATGAAATAGAAGTTAATGAGTCTACGATAGCAAGTTGGGAATTGGAGTCCTTAATTTCAATATAAGAAAAAAATGTTTTAAGCAAAAGATATAGGGTTTACTTTGTTGCCCATTTCTAAAATACTGTGAAATGCATAGGGTGTTCCATTAAAGCGGGACATCTTAAAAGTCGAATTTTTTAAGTGACACACCCTGTATACATTTACACCGTTGATTTCAGCGTCCAGTACAAAATTTTTATTTCAAAAAACTGCGGCGTTGCCAAGTTATGAAAATTCACGGAAAAGCAGTTCATCACAAATGTCATCAAATAGACTTTGTTAATGACAGTTAAGGGAAAACATTCTGGTAAGTGCAAATATAAGAAAGAGGTAGCTGATATGTCTGACAGGAGCGAAAATTTATTTTAGTGTACAGGGGATTTTATACAGGGACATGAACTTGCCAATCCTCAAACATCTAAAACTTCGTTTTTTCAAATAAAACACTCCGTATATTATTTCACCATTTTGTGCAACTATTTTATCCCTTCAAATTATGTTATCATGATGTAGTCCCGAAAGTGGATAGTTTTTGAGAAATTTTAAATTTAATTGATAACTTAAAAGTAATTGCGTTTTTTCACAAGTCGTAACTATGACTGACATTTTGTTTGATTCTTAAAGAAACGAAAGATGCATGTTCAAATTATCTAACTTTTTTCTTTTGCCAAATTTTTGCATCGCACTTATTTACGCAGATAGCAAATTTGCCGAGTTGAGTAGAGGCTTCCTGCATACCTAAAATGATTTCAATGGTAGCGTTCTGAAAATCCTGACATCTTCACATCCTCACATATTTTTTCTTCGATTTGTTATAAAAATATTTTTTTCCTATATGTGTAAACAATATAATAATTGGCACGATATATTGAAAAACAAATAATGTAAATACAATATAAGAAAATGCGAGTTCAGAATAGAATGAGTTCCTTAAATAAACCTCTTCCCTTTTATGGGGCATTGACAGCGATTGATTGATTGCTTCATAATATAATGTCGGTAGCCAGTTTTCCATCCTTCGACCGCACTATGCACTGCAGCTTCTGTAAGACAAACGGATCGATGGATTCGATAAATGTGAAACATTTTTTATAGCAGTTTACTGAAATTTCTGAAACGATTGTCTGGGCCACGAGGAATATTTATTAGGGTATGAGGTTGATGCTTTTGCATCGATATATGTCATTGCTTCGATTATGGGAAACATTTGTTATATTGGAAAAAAATATGGACCAGGTGCATATCTCCGATTTGGGAAAGATAATTGTGTTTAAATTTATTTGCGGCCGTCTGTCATTTGAAGCGTAAGAAATTAATTTTGAGCTACTATCTACTATAACTGGCATATATCTATTCTGTAATAATGGCATTGCATGTATATAGTGTGATTTTTTTTGAACGGCCATTAAAAGTACCTTGAGAAAGAAAAAACGTATTGATCTGAAAATTTGGTTGTGGGCATAAACGGCCAGGATCTATTTAATGAAAATATTTTCAAAATAGTAGCATTTCCGGGTATACCGGAAGTTGACCCCAACTTCATTTTAAATGAAATGACCTCATTTTTCTTTTTTTTTTTTTTTTTGGATTCTACGTAAGATTCTGAGGTACTTTTGTTTAAGGGTCCCTATGCCTAAAATTAATATTTTTCGAGATATATTGTTTTCCTCTTAATTTTGAGCCCTACCTACATCTTTAACTATACGAGATGAAAAAAAAATCTTTAAATATGCAAGTTGTAGGGTTTCATCGGTACTGTCTTTTGGTACTTCTAAAACAAACAAATGCGAATCGCAAAATTAAAAAAAAAAGACCAAATCAGTTTTTTTTAAATGAATCATGAATCATATTTTCAAATCTAATGAAAGGCCTTTTTCTCCTGTTTCCAAATATATATAGTTTGCTAATGTTCTCTTAAGTCGTTTTCCACTTATTTAGGTTATAATATTGAATCAAAATTACCAATAAAATTTAGATTGCCGTGGACACAATAGAATGCCATGGGAACAAAACAGGTTTTTTTGACATCTCTGTCGTTTTCTTTAATTAAAATGGATTATTCGGACGGGGAAAAATACGAAATGGTAAGATTTTGTTATGAAAATAATGCTAGAATTTCTTCAGGGGAGCAAGAATTTAGGCGAAATTATCCTAGAAGAAGGGTACCGTGTAAGAACACAATTAAAAATATTATTCGGTTATTCAGAGAAACAAAAAGTATTAAGAGGAGAAGGAGGACAGCTGTAGAAAATGAAGACGATCAGTGCGTGATGCTATGCGATTCTTTAATATATCTAAAAAAAAAATTTGGACTGTATTAAAAAAGTATCACCACCGCCTTTATAAGTTTATGCCAGTGCAAGAATTGACTGAGGAACATAATGGTAATGGTAATGGTGGGGGAGGCTGACGCCTGGCAAGTAGGCCACAGACGGGCCCTTTTTACCAACCCCCAGCTGTCCCCTCAGCCATGTGCTTCTCTTGCTCCCTCATCGAATCTTTCCGACCTTCTGATGAAGGTCAGGATGTCACTCATTGCGAGGGAGCTCATCTCCTCCCTTAGAAGCGCCTCAGAACCAAAGATACTGTGTCTCAGGCGCCCAAACGCTTCACATTGTCCCAGGAAGTGGTACGATGTCTCTTCATCACTCCTGCATCTTGGACATGTAGGGTCTTCCTCAATACCTATCAATGATAGATGCCTCTTAAGTCTGCAGTGGCCTGTCAGAACACCGATTAAGAGATTCAGAGTTTTACGACTCCGTCCCAGCAACCAGGCCGATCTCGATTTGTTCGGCCCCGTCACAAAATCTTGGGTTTACCTGCAGGCCCTGTTGGCCCTCCAGTGCGTCCTCAGTGTCTCGTGGGCCCACTCATTGAGGGCCGTTGTGACCTGCCTTCTTGAAATACCTAACATAGGCTCAGGCCCCTGACAGGGTTCCTCGGCTCCGAGTCTAGCCAATTCATCGGCCTTCTCGTTGCCTGGAACTCCCATATGTCCCGGGACCCATACCAGTCTCACTTGTTTATGCCTGGCCAGCTCTTCTAGGGCATCCCCACACTCCTGGACGAGAGCTGATCTCGTCCTGGGGGAGCACACCGCCTTTAGAGCAGCCTGGCTGTCGGAGCAGATGTATATTATCTGTTCCGCCCCATTCCTAATCTCAGCCCTACCTGCCACCGCTAGGATGGCGTAAACCTCTGCCTGGAAGACCGTGGTGTACGAACCTAGAGCAAAGCTCTCCTGTACTTCTTTGCCTTCCAGATATATTCCCGCCCCGGAAGACGATCTAGTGGCCAGCCGAGATCCGTCTGTATAACACACCAGAGAGTCCGGGCGGAAGTCAATTCTTCCTTCACTCCACTCCTCCCTACTAGGAAGAGTGAGAGTGTAATTCCTTTCCAACCTTAGCTGATCTTTCGCTTCTCTCACCTTCAGGACAGAGAGAGGGATTTCTCTCTCCGTCAGTCCAGCAATTGCTGCGTGACCTTCAGCTCTGCCTGAACACTGCCAGCTCCCAGAATCCCGCATTCTCAGATAGTCCGCCATAGCCTCCCTCTTTATCCACGAGGGAAGCGTTGGCAGGCCTAGCAGAACCTCCAGAGCAACTGTCGGTGTCGTCCGACTGAGGAACATAAAAGACAGCGATTGTTTTTTTGTCAGCAGATACTGAGACATATTGAAAATGATCCAGATTTTTTGAAAAAAAATTGTTTTTACGGATGAAGCCACTTTTACTACAGCGGGAATGTTTAACCGAAAAAATAAACATTGGTGGTCTACCATAAATCCACGCAAATTACAACCTGTTAAATACAGGGACGTAGATCATTGCATGTCAAGTGTGCTATTTTAGGAAGCAAAGTTTTAGAGTCGATATTTTTTTTTATAGAAACCTAACAGGTCAAAGATACCTAAATTTTTTAGCAAATCAAATTAAACACCGCCTAGAAGAAATTCCTGTTCGTCAGTATAATCACCTTATTTGGCATCAAGATGGTGCGCCGCCGCATAACGTTATTCCCGTTACTAATTTTTTAAATAACAGATATGAGTTTTGGATTGGGAAATATAGAACCCTTAGAAGGCCAGCGAATAGCCCTGATCTCAATCCAATGGACGTGTTTTTGTGGGGTTACCTTAAAAATAAAATTTATTATGAAAGACCAGAAAGTCTTTAAATATTAAGACAAAAAATACAGGAAGAAATATTTTAATTAAATAGAAACCATCCTGATTTTGTCATTAACGCAATCACTAGAAAACTAACGAGTAACGTTATAAATTGTATTAATCAGAATGGTGGATATGTTGAACACTTGTAGATGTTATTACTAATTTCATTGTTATTTGTTCGTGTTAATGTTGTTCTTGAAACTTGAATTTCAAATGAATAAATGTTGTTTTTTATATTTGATGTGTCGTATTTTCTTCCTCTGATTTTGAATGTCAGAATGTCACTTGTTTTATTCTCTGGTTTCCATTGCATTCTATTGTGTCCACGGCAATCTAAATTTTATTGGTAATTTTGATTTAATATTGTAAGCTAAATATAAGTGGAAAACGGCTTAAGAGACAGCAAACTTGAGAGTTGAAAATATACAGGGTGTTTCATTTAAGAAAATGATTTGTTCTTTTTTTAAAATTTGCGATTCGCATTTGTTTGTTTTAGAAGTGCAAAAAGATAGTACCGAAGAAACCCTACAACTTTCATATTTAAAGTTTTTTTTCCACCTCGTATAGTTAAAGCTGTAGGTAGAGGTCAAAATATAAGGAGACACCCTACACATAACATAACTATTGAAATCTCATTAACGGTTAACAGTAAGACGTTGAAATTTGTATGCAGGTAAGAAAGACTATTGAGTTTACTTATCATGTAAAAAAATTTCAAATTTTCTTACAACAAAGATTCTAGATGACGTTATCTGTCAAGTATTTTTAAATTATCCATGAAAACTGAAAAGCGTTAGCATCTAGTAGCCTCTGACGATGTTTTGACATCTCTAAAAAATATGATGGATCGAAATTAATAAGAAAATGACAAATATTTACTCAACATCAAACACAAATTATGCGTACTATCTGTCACAATTTTTGTGGAATATTTTGTTTTGTCAACAATTTTGTTATTAAGTCAAAGCCTACCTACTAAAAGACGCATACTTTCTACAGTTTTCATCGATAATATAAAAAAAAATCAAATATCTAAAAAACTATACATATTGGGTATAGGGATACCACATATGATTAGCATTTTTTTTTCTCCGTCGACTAGTGTATTTAAACAGATGACGTCATCTAAAATCTTTGTTGTAGGGAAATTTGAATTTTTATTTTACACGATAGGTTACCTCAATACTCCGTCTTATCTGCATACAAATGTCAACGTCTTACTGTTAACCGTTAATGAGATATTAAAATTTTCGAAAAAAAAATTATACCTGGAAAAATATTAATTTTAAGCATAGGGAGCCTTTAATAAAATAACCTCAGAATCTTACGTAGAATCCAAAAAAGAAAAAAAACTAATGATAGGGTCATTCCATTGAAAATAACGAAGTTGAGGTCAACTTCCGGTATACCCGGAAATGCCCCCATTTTGATATTTTCATTAAATCGATTCTGACCGTTTGTGCCCACAGCCAAATTTTCAGATCAATATGTTTTTTTTTTCTCAAGATACTTCTAATGGCGGGTCGAAAAAAATCACCGTGTATATACAAGGTGTACATATTTCATAGCATTTCCTTATAAAACGGTTTCTTTTTTAATTTTTTATAAGAATTGTACCAACATGTATAACGTAATTAGTTATTTCTTGAGTGCTTCGGAACCTGATATATATTAATTTTGCATCTTAATGACAATAAATCAATTAAAACAGAAAACTACTTTTTTTAATTTAGTCAGTGTTTCGCTATGTTTATTAGCATCCTCAGGGCTATTAAAATTTAGTCTTTCTATTTGATAATCAGTAAACAAACATGTATCAAACAAAAACTGGTAAAGGATACAAGTGTATCTAAATACAACAAAAAAATATATAAATAGTCTCTAATGTTTCAACGACATACAGCAAATTCCTACTCCTATTCCCACTAAGTTGTAATATTAATAATTAGTTGCGTATTCTTGACAGAGTGATACACACATTTTGATTCTCTCTAATTCAATTGGAACTATATTTCCAATGTCTATTATATCTACTATAATTCAAAAAGTACTAATGGACAATGAACGAGGTATCATATGTTTTCAATTATTGAAAGTTACAGTGGCGTAACATTTGAAACTATAAAGATGGGGCGAACCACCTATTTTTGATCACATTTTTAGGGTCATTAGCAAATGGTCTTCTATATATCATAGAATCATTTTATATTTGTGATGTTATATAAATGGACCAAATTTAAAATTATTGTTATGAGTCATAACAATAAATATCATTTTCAATAAATTGAAAATGGTTACAAATAACCATAGGGATGTACGTACAAAAAAATTTTCGTTTTTCAATTTTACATCACATCGTCCAAAAATATATAGGGTGTTCCATTTAAAAAGTGAAAAATTCAGTTCAAATAGTTGTAAATTTAAAAATTATTTTTTGGCCACCCTGTATACTTTTAGGAAGTGAAAATGGTTGAGTGTTATCACACAGATGTATCATAACTGGTACTAACATATCTATTCTTAAAATCGATAATTGTGACTAGTGATTTTTTTAATATACACGTGTAAATGGTATAATTTCAACATAAAAAATCA